>ML779941.1:1442035-1530306 GCA_009831015.1 Picea engelmannii
TCTTTTCTTTAGGTATATGAATAAACACTGGACAACCAAATATTTTGAGATGGCTTACCTCTGGCTTCTTTTTGGTGAACATCTCTTCCGGTGTCTTGAGCCCAAGTGCACTATGGGACAATCGGTTCTGCACATATACAACTACCATTGCTGCTTCTACCCATAAGCACATAGGAAGATATTGATCATGGATCATAGTCTTCACAACTTCCAATATGGTTCTGTTATTTCGTTCAGCTACACCGTTTTGTTGGGGATTATAGGGAGTAGCGAGTTCCCTCTTGATCCCAACATATTTGCAAAAGTTCACAAACTCTTTTGAGGTATATTCTCCTCCATTATCTGACTTGAGTATCTTAATCTTCCTTTCAAAAACATTCTCTATCAAGGCTTTGAATTCCTTGAACTTGCTGAACACTTCATCTTTAGATTTCAAGAAATGTATCTAGGTTTTACGAGAGTAATCATCAATGAATGATACATAATATACATACCCGCTAATGGAGGATGATGGCATCGGGCCACACACATCTGAATGAATGAGTTCTAAGACTCCTTATGTCTTGTTTTCCCTCTTCGGAAACAGGTTCTTGATGTTCTTCCCTTGTGCACATCCATTGCATACGCCTTTATGGCCACCTTTGAGTTCTGGTAAACTTGTGACCACTTTGCATATGTATGGTAGTGCCTTGTAGTTGATGTGGGCTAACCTTCTATGCCAAAGTTCACATGAGTTTTCAATGGCGTGGGTCATGGCAGCCTCTGAGTGACCCTTTAAATTATGCAAGCCATTTTCTTCACTTCCAATGATGATTGCTTCATTTAAGGTTTCTCCTTTAGCCCACATAAGAACTTCTCCATCTATAAAGGCAACTCTAAGCCTTTCTTTTCTAAAGCTGAAATGGAGAGTAGGTTCTTCTTCAAGCCTGGTACATATAGTACGTCCTTCATTTTTAGTGAATTCCCAGAATTCAGTTTATGGTTTGATTCTCCCACTCCCTTGATGGGATATTGGTAATCATCTCCAAGAGTCACTTTTTGAGAAAACTTCTTTTCTGAGATGCAAGAGAGAATGTTCCTTTGTCCCGTAATGTGCTTGGATGCACCACTATCAATGAGCCAAGTGTCCTCTCCAGGTGTTACAGATCCTGAGAGGGTCGAGATCAAGACATGGTCTTTGATCTGCTCTCTTATCATCTTTGTGGGTGGCTCTTCGTCCTCGACTACATGGGCATGGAGCCTCTTGTGTTTTCTCTTGTATTCTTCTCATCTGGCTGGACAAAACTTCGCAATGTGTCCCATCTTGTCACAATGATAGCATTGTACATATGAGTAGTCCCTTTCCTTTCGTTGTCCTTTCTTCTGAAATCTCCTTGGATGAGATTCTTTATGATTGAATTTGTTTGGCTGTTGAGGCTCTTTATGAGTCTCCTTTTGGAAGTAGGCTTTCTTCCTTCCTCCTTTGGTGTGAGTAGCTAGGGCTTGATCATCATCTCTTGCTAGTAATGCTTCACGATTCACTACTCTTGTTTCTTCTTGGATGCATTTTTCCCATAGACTATCAAACTTCAGTTTCTCCATTCTGGCACATATCGTTTGGATGAATGCATCCCAAGGTCTTGTGAGACCCTTTAGGGCCATCATTATGAGTTCGTCCTCGTCTATGGTATCTCCAATAGCGTTTAGTTGTTCTTTTAATTCTGAGATTCTGGAGAAGTATTCCTTAATCGTTTCTCCTTTTTGCATCCTTGTATTCTTCAGTTGAGTTCTTAGATTCATCTTCTAGTTTATGTTCTTTCCTTCGTATAGTCTGGTCAAGGCATCAAACATTTCTTTAAAATCTTCTTAGATGACACATAAGGAATCGGGTGGTCTTTGATTGAATCTGCAGTGATTCTTTTGTCCATGATTGCGTCATTTTGATGCTTTGCCTTTTCTGCAACATCGACGGGTTTTGGTACTTCTTCTTTGACGAATCTTGCTAGGTCATTCTCTTCAAGAATAAGGCCAATCCTATACTTCCAGGCATGAAAGTTTTCCACTCCTTCTAGCTTGTCAACAAGCTTAATGCTTGCAGACATCTTTACCTGGAGCTAGGAAAATGACCAAAAAATGAAAGTTCTCAAAATCAAAATATGAACTTACCAGGAGGTGCGCTTTGCTGAGGCGAGTAGCTTAGTGTGTTTGGATCTGAGAAAATCCAAATTTTTCTCCTCCAAATTTGATCTGCGGATTTCTGGACTGGTGCTTCTAGTACCTCTGGTACTCTGGTACTTCTGGTACTTCTGGTACACTGGTTTTCTGGTACTTCTCGTACTTTTTGAAACTAGGGTTTCACTTTCCAGCAGGTCGAGCCACTGAAAAGGTGCGCTGAGAGTGCCAAAGTGATCCTTAGGGGAGGGCACACTTTTCTAGATGGCTTTGGGGTTGAAAAGCTTCACCATAAAAAAGCCCTAATTTTCATGTACAACAACAATGGCATTTTTCACTCTTGTGAAAGATGCTTCCTTCAACTTGGCTCTGATCCCATGTTAGTGTTTAAGCCATTATTATAGTTCTTTGCATTTCATTAGATAACAATAGCACAATCCAAGATCACTGAGAAATAAACAATCACAAGAGACACACCATTTATTCTGGGAAACCCTCTAGGGGAAGAAAACCCAACAAAACTTCCTTAATATAGATAGCTAATACAATGCCAAGATATCTCTTAAACTAATGCAGAAGATCCTCTCCCAGATATGTGTCACTCTCTCTCCTTCTTCTCTAACAATAGATCTTAAACTTGTCTCACAAAATGAGCAAGTGAGTTGTGTGTCTAAGTGAGGCGCTAGCCTCCTTATTTATATTAGACTGGCACGTGTGAAGTGTCTCTTCATTGGCAGGGCCGACTTCTCCAACTGGGTGGTTATAACCACCTTTAATATTTTTTGGGGCCTCTTTAATATTTGTTGGGGTCGACTTCTTATTCTGCATATTATAATTATCATTTGACCAATCCGCAAAAGGGGATTTGGTCCTATTACAATAGCCGACATGATCAATCCACAATGGGGATTGATCCAATGAATAATATATCAAATAATAATAAGAATACTCTTTGCAGTTACATTATTTCAACATTAACTACATGCAATATGACCAACATTTGATTTTCATAAATGGGTTTGAGTAAGTTATTTCCTTTAAGTTGGTTGTTTTCAAAGGCAAGGGAACTTCCTTCTTGCATTGAAACTACAACAATGCCATGCCTAGAGGCATCCCACTCCACAATAAAGGTTTTTGTGAAGTCAAGTGTGGCCAAGAGAGGAGTTGTACACACAACTTCCTTAATTTTTTCAAAATCTTTGGTTTCTTCTCGAGTCCAAGAAAATGCCTCTTTTTTCAATAACATTGGTAGAGGTGTTGTTATCTGACCATAATGTTTAACAAATTTGCGGTAATAGCTCGCCAATCATAAGAATCCTCTAAGATTCTTCAAGGTTTTGGGAATTGGCCATTCCATCATAGCTTTAATTTTGTTAGGGTCCAATTTAGTGCCATGATGTGTTCTAAAATTTGTTTTGGGGATGTCCTCTTGCCTCATTATGATTTGATGATATCCAAAATGGAGATGAACTTGGTAAATAAAATTGTTCCCTATAATTCATCAATGACAAGAACAAGAAACTTATCTTTAATGGTCATCATGTCGATCTCTCTATAATCTAGACACATATGCCATGGACCTTCCTTTTTGTAAACCATCGTTGCTGGTGAAGAGAAAGCACTTTGACTAGGTTGAATTGTCCAAGCCTCTAACATTTAATGAACCATACACTCGATCTCACTCTTTTGTGCATATGGGTACCTGTAAGATCTGATGTTAGGTGGTACATTTCTTAGTTTCAAATTAATAGCATGGTCATGATCTTGAGCACATGGAAGAATTTTAGAAATTTCTCCAAATACCTTGAAATGATTGTCGATAAATTTTTGGAGATCCACGGGAATATAGGGTCTAGAGGTTTGAACATCTAGTGAGAACAATTGTGTGATTAAACCATGATGTCCCTTTTTTACCAATTTTTTCATGTTGTTAGACCTTATCAATTTAGAGGGATTCCCTTGGATATCTCTAAGTTCAATTTCCTTTCCTTCCAATTAAAATTTCATGAAAAATTATTTAAAATTAAGAGCCAGTGTTCCTAATGATTGTAACCATTGGACCCCTAATACAACATCAACACCGCCCATTTGTGTTGGGATTTGAAAGAGAAAAAATATAATAAAGCACAACAGTAGAAATAAACCAAGGAAGCACACATTCATAAGACACAAATATTTTACGTGGTGAAACCCTGACACTTTGTCAAGGAAACATCCATGGGGCAAGGTATCGATAACTTATTATTCAAATAGGTTTATAAGTTACAAATGCCCCTTGGGGCTTCATGGATATATACAACATAGGTCAGATCATTACATTAGTTCACGAATTTGCTTTGGTTACACCAGTTCATGAACTGTCTCCATTGTATGAACTACCAAATATTTACTACAAGTAAATTTGTCTTATTACCATAACTTCTTCTAATTGTTGTCATAATAATACAACAATATCAACCTCGACAACAATTTACATGATACCTTACCCATGCCCATTCATCACCTCTTTTACAAGCCAAGAGAAGTCACACACCACCGCAGTTTCTCTAACAATACTGGTTCCGTGAACATGTCTGCACAATTTGTTTCGGTATGGACTAGTCCACCTCCACTAGTAACCTGTCTTTTAAAATGATGCCTTGCCCCATTTTGATAAGTTGGACAACTAGTCAAATGCACAATGATTTGACAGCCATAGAACACCATATTTTGTACTTGTCCAAACTTACCCAATAGATCCTTGCATTCATGTAAGACATAACGTGAGGTAGGTCTCCTCTTGTCCAGATCTCCCAAATCAACATAACCACAGACTAAATCATGCAACCAGTGTAGGTGATACTTGTGCTTCTAAGACACTGAAGCACTCATTTCCATGCTCTTCACCAGGTTTATCCATGTGTCCATTGACAACACCAACTACATGTGAAATATTTGACTAAACATCAATCTTCTTACTATATTAGCATGTGGTACATGAGACATAACCTTTTCTTCCTTACTACCAGGACAACTGGAAGAAAGCTAAAGGGATATTTACCGGTTTCACAATGTTCATATTGAACATCATTAATATTTTCTCCATAGACTTTTGTTGTGATAACTACAACTTACCATTTTTCCTGTCTTTGTGCATTTATATGCCCAAGATGTTTTCCAACTCCTAGATTCTTCATATGACACATCCTTGCCAACTGAGCCTTTATCATGTTGATATTAACCATAATTTGGCTTGCAACAAGTATATCATCAACATATGACATCAAGATAATGAATATTCCAGTAAACACAATGATCATACTCACCTCTTAAGAAACTTTGGCTCACTATGAAGAAATCAAGCATCTTGTACCACTCCCTGGTTACCTTAGGCCATACAATGGTTTCATGAGTTTGCAAACAAATTGAAGATCTCTCTGTGATTGTCAACAAATTTTTATTGTACATATCTATGTTAATGATGACTTTGTGGCAAGTAGGATCCTACAATATCCATTCCTTATCTCCATCACTATAACCAACGAAGATACACTTCCTTGACCGAATCCAACCAAGCCAACCCAAGTGAACCTTTGTTTCTCACCTCTAGGTACCTTATGATGGAGTCTCAATGCTCCACCTTGACATGAACACTCCCTTAACCCAATTTGGTCAAGCCGTCCAAGTAAGCCTTCATCGCTCACCTCTAGGCCCATTTATAATGGAGTTCACCAAACCTTTGAATAGACTTCATTTCATGCAATCCACAGGCACCATACCACTGGCTACCAAAACCATCTCGCATGCCCTCCTTATCACCTAGGTCTAAATATAGACTTTACCAATGATTTACCAGGGGTACACATGCCTAACCAAGTCTTACAGTAGTATTCCCATTTACATAAAATAAATGATTCTACAACTCCAAAGTAAATAGTTTTTTTTTTTCTTTCATCGTGACTCCACCATCACCGCTCTTGTTGTTGCTAAGAAATCTCGCATTTTAAGTTTCCACAATTCGAATTTATTTTTACCATTCATTTTTTTCAACCTCGAAATTAGCATTTTTCATATTTTCCATTAGTTCTCTACACACAAGGTTTCTCCAGATGTCAATTTGAAAAAAATATTTATTGAAAAAAATAAAAATAAATAATACATATATATATATATATATATATATATATATATATGCACCTTCGAACTTCCATAAAAAATAATTTTGTGTCTTCCACGAGATTTGCTCAATATATATTTCAATTTGACATATTTAAAAAAACATATATATTACTCGGACTTCTACGCACAGATCTCTAGACAAAAAAAAATCCATGAAAAATTCCTCCATCATGGCTTATCCACTGTCGAATCCAGACCTCTTATTGTGTGTGGCTTCCTCAAAACATTGGACTGAACTTGGCCTACTCTTCACGGTTTTCAATCTCCATGAACTTCACAAGAGTTTACAACCTACCCGCGACTCTTCCACCAAAAAATGGGGCGACTCTTCCTCTACATGTGTGTGCAGAGTTTCCCTCAATAGAAGAGATAGGCTCCACTTCCACGGGTGACACGAACAAACCTCAACCCTTCCTCATGCTAGTGCTTTGATAGACTTCTCAGTCACCTACTTCACCTTCACTCTAATACCAGTTGTTGGGATTTGAAAGAGAAAAATATATAAAGCACAACACTAGAAATAAACTAAGGAGGCACACATTCATAAGACACAAAGATTTTATGTGGTAAAACCCTCACACTTCGTCAAGGAAACATCCATGGGGTAAGGTATTGGATACCTCCATCTGCAATCATTACTTGGAAATTTGGTGTTGGATATATAAAGCAATTGAGAAGTTTGTCTAATTTGCAGTTAATAAAGTTATGGGTGCTACTAGAGCCAATCAACATTATTACCTTTTTATTTTTGATATATCCTTATATCTTGTGAGTTCGATGAGTGTTGATGCCAAACAATGCATGGCAAGGCATTGTTGAAGTAGTCTCTTTTATTTCTATATCTTGGGACAGTTCCAACTCTTGATCTTCTTCCTCTTCGCAATCTATTTAGAATAATTTCCTCTCACAACGCTCATGCCCCTTATTGTACTTGATATCATAATTGAAACATAGTCCCGTTTCTCTTCTTTCCTGCTGAGGTGTCAACCTTGTAGGTTGAGTGAGGATAGAAGAAGGAATATGGTGCTCTCTACAGTTTTTAGTGGCCACCCTTCTAGTAGCCATATTTTTACTTTCAAATTTCCTTGCCACATTGAGAGCATACTCCAGGGGTTTAGGTTCCAAGAGATGCACCTCATGTTGAATGCTCTCCTTTAAAGTGCCCATAAAGAGATCTAACAAATTATCCTCTAGAATGTTTTTCACTATGAGACTCGACTTTTTGAAATTGTTTAATGTGCTTTGTAATTGGACCTCTTTGTCGTATATTTCTTAATTTACTAAAGAATGTGTTGCTCTTAATATCCCCATAATGTGCTATCAATTCATATGTAAAAATGTACCAAAAGACAACACAATTCTTTTTTCTTTCACAAAACCATTGGTACCAGAAAAATTGATTGGATTCTAAACACAAGGATGCAAGAGTTACATTTTGTAAAGTTGGCACTTGGTGTAGATCAAAGAATTGTTCCATCTCGAATATTCATGTTATAGGATCTTTGCCATCAAACTTCATGCTATTTATCTTGGGAATTAAGTAGTTACTTGATCCCAAGTTAAACACCTAATGATGTGGATCTTTGAGTGATAAATGATAATGATCCTAGGACTCAATCTTCGTGTTCTCCAAATGTGTTGAAATCTTCCCCATATGTGACTCGGGTTCAACAATTTTGTTATCCTTATTTTTATGATTTCCTTGGGTCATAATATCACTTTTAGAGAACCTTTCATTCAGGGTATGTAAGAGCATGGATTCCATGGAGTTTTGTAATCATTTCATATTTTGATTGATCGCTTTTTCTATTCCATCTTCAACTTCTATCTTTTGATCCATCCACTTTTCATCTTATGATTCATTAACTTTTCCATTTTATCTTCAATTTCCCTTTTAAAGGTTTATTGTAAACATGCCAAATCAACCTTTTTCAGCACATTATCACCCTACTACAAGGAAAACACCATGCAACGAAGATTTTAGTGTTACAAGATTGATTAAAATAAAATAAAAAAACCTCTGCTATTCATAGCGGAGGTTTTAATGAATGTTCCCATAACTAATAAAAACTGGGTAGGCAGAGGTTTTAACAAAGGTTTGTTTTTTTGAAAACCGGTTCTCGTATTGGTAACATGCATTGGTGTGTATTTAAGTAACACACACTGGTGAGTACATAAACCTAAAAGTACCAGTGATCGTATAATTATTACGCACCAGTTCCATCTTTTCTTGTTATATTCTGCATCGGTGCTCATATAAATATTACGCATTGGGTCATTCTTTTTTGTTTCATGGCACATTGATGCTCGTATAATTTGTATGCACCAGTGCTATTACCATTTGCACTAGAGGGAAGCGAAATTTCAAACATTTGAGGTGAGATGTCGATGCCATTCTTTGTTACTAAGCACTTGTGTGTATTGTAATCATGCACACCATAATATTTTAAAACGATAAATATAATCATATGTTATGTCGTTTAAAGTAAAGATGTTTTTTCACAATTTTTAGCACCAGTGCTTCAATGTAATTAATAGGCATCGATCCATATGACTAAAAAAAATGCACCGATGTCTATGATCCAGATGGATCTCAGTGGCCATCCACCTTTTCCACTAAATCACTATTTTGAGCCTGTGGTTTTGATAAACCATGATATTCACCCTTTTGATGGGGAATGTAATGTAATGTCATCTTCATTTGTTAATTACAAACATCATGTAATGATTTCCTAGTGTTCTTATGTACATGCCTACAACATAACGTTAATGCACCAGATCTCATTAGAACTTTGCAGTTAAGCGCACTCAGGCTAGAGTAGTACTAGGATGGGTGACCGATCGGGAAGTCCAATGTTTTACATGCCTATGGAATTTTATAAACTTAGTCCAATTTGTCCCACATGCATCATGGGAATTGTTCTCCTCTCACTCTCTCATATATAATTGAGGTAAAGGAGGCCCTTTAAACATGCAATGGAGTGTGATGTAAATCTTGTTGTGAATGAAGCATATCCAACATCTCGTTCGTTTCATAGATAGGCTACCCCATTCTGCTAGTTTGTGTTCTACAATGTTTTCTCTCTTGTTCATTAATAGAAGTTTGTTTTCACTATATTTATGTGTTCTCTACATTATCTCTATGTATTTCCTTGTTATATATTGGTTATATTTTTGTCTTCATGTCATTCTCAAAATAATCTGGATTAGTGGTATCAGAGTAAGCTGCTCCTTGACGTTTCTTAGAGAAGGTACCTGACGAGGTAAGGGTATAGAGAGTTGGGTCTCGAGCTAATTTCACTTGAGGACAACTGCTCTTGCCAGCCCAAGCGACCTCCCATGGTAGAAGAAAAGAGAGATGACAAAGCAGGAGATCCTTTCAAGACGTTGCTCGAGGAAGCCCTTGTGCGACAGAGGAACAAAATGATGGACAACTTTGCTCAGATCCTTTGAAGACTACCAATGACGGTGGTCGAGGCATCTTCAATAATAATCCATTTCGCAAGTGCGACACCCTTCAAGGTACAAGTCAATTTTGATATCCCCTTATTTGAAGGCGAGATAGATGCAAATGCTCTAGAAAAATGGTTGAATCTACTAGAAGTTTATTGTTGTGTCCAAAAAACTTTCGATAGTGAAAAGATCACCTTCGCACTCCTTTAAGCCCTTCCCCATGCAAGAGCTTGGTGGGAAGGTTATTGGGAGAGGTACATTGCAGATGAATCTACACTATTTGGGAAGAGAACCCACTTGGGTGGCCTTAATAGATTCCCTAAAGAAGGATTTCTACCTTGTAGGAAAAAATGATGACCAATACATGAGATGGACAACTCTACATCAGAAAAGAGACCAGATAGTGCCAGAGTACACCAACATATTTCATACCTTATGCTCAAAGTTGGGCATCAAAGACTTCGAGTGACACCTGGTTCTGAAGTACAACAATGGTCTACACAGGTACATCCAAACATAGATGTATTTCTTGGACATCTCCTCACTGGGAGATGTTTATCGATATGCAGTCAAAATTGAGCAGAAATTCAAGTAGCAGAGTAAGTGGGAGAAGCATGGCAAAGGAAACTCTAATTCACATAATGAAGGACAAAGCAAAGGAAGGCCAACCTTAAGAGAGCCATCCCTAGATGAAAGTAAGGAAGGGTAATGGGAAGTCTAAGAAAGACACCAGAAAGTGGTGTGAGTTCCACAACAACCCTTGGCACAACACTGATGGATGTCGCTCAATGCAGTCGTTGGTGGCCAAGCTCAAAGACAAAGAGCCGAACCTCGAATTGGACCCTGATTCAAAAAATAAGAAAAGGAGAGAGATCATTGATGCAAAACCCACTGCTACTGTCACAACTGCAACAATCCAACCACAAGAGGATCTCAAGGAGGGGAAGTGACTCTTCCATTCACAGATGTGGGTGAAGGGGGACCCCACTGCATTTTATTGTTGATAGCGAAAGCCAAAAGAACATCATCTCAGCAGAGGTTATCAAGCAGTTGGATTTTCCAACAACACCACACCCATAGCCATATAAAATCGGGTGGCTTCACTAGGGTCAAGATCTTCGTGTCAGCCAGCAGTGTCGCATGTCCTATGACATCAAGCCCTTCAAGGATGAGGTATTGTATGATGTTGCTCTACTGGAAGTTTGTGATGTTCTATTAGGACAACCATATATGTGGAGGCGTCATGTTTTTTATGAGTCTCAACCCCATAGCATCATTGTTACTTTGGAGGGTCAACTATACATGATACCAGAGGTAGTTTCGACTATTGTCCCCCCAAAACAATGCCACAAAGTAGTCTCTCATACTGCAAAGTTTAGCCTCTTCACAATCCGATCAAAAGGTGAACAAAAGTACACTACAACCATTGCAGCCTCATCCCAATACCTTTCTATCCAGCAGAATCAGATCGACAAGATTCTAGAAGAGTACCAAGATGTTCTTGTTGCACCTATGGGGGTGCCTCCACACTACCCAGTTAAGCAAGGTTATAACAGAACCCTTCATACTCTTCATGCTACATATTCACCGACAGAGTCCTCCCACACTCAGGTAGATCATGCAACTAGATTGGTTGAACGTATCCAACTCCTCCAACAACAAGTTCATGATAGCCTTCAACAAGCTAAGCATGACAACTTCTTCAACAAGGCAAGCAACGCACCAAGTTTCAGGTCTAGCAGAAGTCTCCCCGTATCCCAAGGGAACTTGACACAATGGGGACCATTGCTTCCTAACGAGGGAGGAATGATACATATGGATCTCGGTGGCCATCCACCTTTTCCACTGAATCACCATTTTGAGCCAGTGGTTTTGATAAACCATGATATTCACCCTTTTGATGGGGAATGGAATGTAATGTCATCTTCATTTATTAATTGCATACATCATGTAATGATTTCCTAGCGGTCTTATGTACATCCCTACATCATAGCGTTAATGCACTGGATCCCATTAGAACTCCGCAGTTAAGCACACTCAGGCTAGAGTAGTACTAGGATGGGTGACCGCCCGAGAAGTCCTAGTGTTTTACATGTCTATGACATTTTATAAACTTAGTCCAATTCATCCCACATGCATCATGGGAATTGTTCTACTCTCACTCTCTCATATATAATTGAGGTGAAGGAGGTCCTTTAAGCATGCAATGGAGTGTGATGTAAAACTTGTTGCAGATGAAGCGTAGCCAACATCTCTTTCGTTTTAGAGATAGGCTACCCCATTCTGCCAGTTTGTATTCTACAATGTTTTTCTCTCTTGTTCATTAATAGAAGTTGGTTTTCACTATATTTCCGTGTTCTTCGCATGATCTCTGTGTATTTCCTTGTTATATATCAATTATATTTTTGTCTTCATGTCATTCTCCAAATAATCTGGATCAGTCTATTTTATGGCACACAACATTTAGTGAGTTCAAAAGAATGCAATGTATCGATATGTATATAATTTAATTAGTTGTTTTTTACAAAATTTCAATTAATCATCTCAAAATCAAATATTTTTTTATAATAATATTGATTTTAATTTTTTTGTTATTGTGTTTTGATATAATGATTGCATCAATGCATTATCCAACATATTACAATTCTATTATTTGTAATAATGTAAATCATCCATATATTAATTAATCAACAATGCAACATTTTACAACATTTGACAATGCAATAAAATAATAAACCCGTTTTATTATATATGAATAAGAGACCCATCATCATACAAAATGGGACAACATAAAGGTCCACAATAATCAAAATGCAACCAATATGTAATTGTTACACTTATTGGTAACATGTCCTCATGTAATTGGGACAATATGTCAAGTGCATTAAACAAAATCCTTGATTTTCATAGACAAATATTCCAAAACATACAACTTACAATAACATTCAATTATATTGATTGCCAGTCATCACTTGAATTGTTGTCATCGCTCAAGCTGCTTGCATGCCTCATTTCTTCATCACTTGTAGGCGATATTGTACTTTGGTTATTTAACCTAATGTTTTTATGATCAACTTGTCTTTTATTTTCTGCCTCTTCATGTTCTATCTACAAACATAGAAATAAATTGTAATAAGTATATCTACAGTTATATAATAGAATAAATATGATTGCATAAATAAAAAAACATATCATAGCAACAATTGTTTCACAAACAACACACATTCTTTTGAAGCCATGTTGCATGTTGTTTATCAAAATCTTTTATGTTGACTGCACTCCATACTTTGTTTCCTACATGTTTAATACTTCATGACAAAGCATAGTCAATATAATTAATATAAAGGTTTCTTGTTATAGCTACTCACAAATTGTTCAATTAAACCTTCATACTTCAACATATACTCACAACCCATACTAAACACAATGTCGATCAATTCGTTGGTTGGCTTTCTTTGTATGTTAGCACCTATTATAAGACATCCACGTAAGAGTGTAAATTAAATATTTAAATATAAAGATCACAACAAATATTAAATTTTAAGTAAGGCCAAAAACTTAATTACTTAGAAACTTTACGATCAACCTTTTTCTTTCTTGTTGTCCTGTCTTATGTGTTGAATGGGTTCCATTTTTTCTTTTCTTTTCTGCAACAAAACAATTGAAAATTAATATTTCATGCGATAATTAAATTTGATGTACATAAAAGAATAAATCAATGATTATATACATCTGATACACGTTGTTGTTGGAATGGCTCTTCTTGCGATGCAATTATGTTCATTTCTTTTACCATCTTCTTGTACACTTGTTTGGACATCCCCGCTGACATGTATTGGTTTTCCCCTTGGAATTTGCATAATCTTCTTGAAAATTGAAAAGTACATTTTTTTTAAGTCCACATGAAAGTAAATACAACAAAAATAACTAATTTGGTAATTTTGGAAACATATTATAGAAAAACATGTTTAGTAATAATACATTTTAAATGATTATTTTTGGCTATTGTAAGTTCATTGGTCTCATTGACCATTGCTTTGGAAATGATTCCTGTAGTTTATATATAACCTAATTCTTGGAGTCATTGGGTTGATTTTTGTATTGTAAGTGGAAAATACGTCTATACATTCTTTCCACTATATCCCTCATAATTTTACAAAAACAATTCATCCTCTCATTAATTTCTAACACCAATCAAGATGAACTGAGGATTGATTCATCATCATTTACATCCTTCATAATTTTATCTTCTTAGAATGACATTATGTTCCCTCGCTATTAGTCCTTGTACAACATTAAAGAAAAGTGAAATCGTGTGTTTAAAACATGTTAGCGATTAATATTAAGAAATTCATTTTTAATAAAAATTCAAAGAAAAACTTCATGTTGATTACCTTTTAATCCACCTAATTCCTCTCTTTGCAACATTTCCATAAAAATTTTACGCTCTTTTGCACTCAAATTACGAACAATTTTATCCAGTTTCTTCAAGTTTTTGCTTTACATGACACGTCTTAACCAATACACATCATTAATTTAAACCTACAAATAATTCAAATATATTAAAATTTTAATAAAACTCAAAGGACTTGCCTTGTTCTCTTGTTGGGACGAGCTACCATCGCGCTCACCACAAAAAGTTGTTTTCCTTGAACTTCTATTGGACATCTTCTATAAAATAAAATAAAATCCAACAATCATCAAATATAGAAAATATGAAACATTTTTTACAAAATAAGAATTTTGTGCGTATAATAAAATAGTACGCACCGATGCGGTAAACAAATGTATACACACCAGTATATGATTATCGTGTTGTTACGAAATAAAAAAACGTGTTGCTTACAAATCATTATATTCAGACCGTGCTTTATAAATTAATAGAAACAACAATGCCTCATTATTGTTTATTGTGCATTATCAAACCCGTGAACAAATTTAAAAGATGACACTCTTGGTATTAAAAACAATATTATTTACTCCTAGATGGGGTGCCATGTAGAGTAGGGTGGCCACGTAGTCTGCCCCAGACCTCAACCATGAATATGGCAGGTCGACTCCCTTCCCCTCACCATTAAATGGAAGGAAGCCATTACTGCCTGTCAAGCAGCGAAGGACAGTTCCCTCACGCGAGAAGAATGGCGACCATGAGATGCAATGGACGGGGGAAGTTTGGTGCAACGGTCATGTCAGACCTCTGTGTTATCATCCTGCGCAGCGGAGAATGGAGCCATTTCACCTCAATGTTCCACCAACCCGGATGCTCCGAGCACTGGTGCAACTACCAGTTGGATCCCATCACTCTTACGTTGCTCATTTGCACCCTCCCTTGCTCATCCATGTCGAGGGAAAGAGGCAGGTTACGTCGCAACCCTGCCTGGCATAGTTTCGCTGCTAGACAGAGGAGGGTGTAATGACTGGAGCGAGCCTTGTCCATAACACGTACTCAGCGAAGGGAAAAGGCCAGAACCCTGCCGATGGCGTACGTGGAGGAGGTGATTCTAGAGGAACCTATCCAATTCCCTCCGGAATCCCTCCTCTTCACTGTTCTAGACAATTGGCAGCCCCCCAACCAATTCCCAACAGGAACAAGTGCTCCAGGTACATTCCATCACGAGCGGGAGGTTGAGGAAGATTCTCCATGTATAATTGAGGAGGAATTCCTCCACCTTGACCCCGAGGACACCATTCAAATCAAAGACTCAAGTGAAGCAGACGCAGCGAAGGAGCACGAGACGAAGAAGAAGCTTGGGTCAGTGGAGGACAGGGAAGTGGCTCAGGAGGACTCAGGCGAGGTGGCGATAGTCTGTGGTTTGGTGGTGGAGGGTGGCTTGGTCTTGGCACCACCACCACTCACGACAATCCCGGATCTCAGCCAAGAACCACCACCCTTCTTCCATCTGGAGCAGTTAGCGCTTTTTTTTTAGCTCAGAATCCATATGGCTGATCAAATTCACTGAGACACCCTCATGCATCAGAGAATTGATATGTTGTACTAGTCCTTCTCGAATGCACCAACAACCCGGAGGTGTCTGACTTGTGCCAGGTCATTCGTGCTCTAGCCTAGGAACGAACCCCTCAGCGGCGACCCGAGCGACATGACCTCAGGTGCAAATGGGTAATTTACTTGCTTGGATATCATGAGCATTCTCAACTTGGCTCTTTGCACTGCTACATAATATTTTTACTTTCATGTTCATGTCCATGTTTTACAGTTTGACTGTTAATTTTCATGGTTTCTTACAACAGTGGTGCATAAACTCGTATTCACCACCTGCCCTGGTTTCCGTTTGGCAGGGCAGATGGCGGATGGATATTTTTTACAATGACATCACAGTCTTCCATCTGTTCTGGTTTTCGCTAATTTGGCGGAACAGATGGAAGACTGTTTCTATGTGGCTTTTTGTATTGTAAAAGTTTTTAATAGGATCTATCTCTTTTTTATTCACAAAAAAAAACAATGTTATTTACATTTTAAACTCAACAATGTTGTTGACAAAAACATGCACATCGATGTGTTATTCCTATACAGTGTGCACTGCTAACTACGAAAGCATTTTTTAAAAGAAAAATGATAGTGAAAGGATATGGGATCCAATGCAATGAGTGGTCCCGTTGCAATTGATACCAAATGCCTCGTATATGCCCCATATACAAGTAAAGAAACCCTATTAAAATCTATTGCTTAAAAAAAGAACTCGTGAAATATAGAGAGGGAAACCAAGAGAAACAACAAGAAAGCTACGACTTCCTATACCAAATGTAACTATGAAACCCTTTTAATTTTTTGAGAATGCACTGAAAATTGTTTGGATCAAATAGGGGAAAGATTGAGATGATCAATAGAATGAAATCACATACCTGAAATTTCTCCTGTACAGATTTGTACGTGACCTACAATGATCTTTTACAAATCAGGCTCTTCAAAAAAATCTACCCACTCCAATGTCTTTGCTAGTAAATCTCTTTTGCACAAATTTCCCTTCTAAATTTTGGCAAAAGAATGAAATAATGATCAGGGTTTTCATTTATAAATACATACATTTAGAAAAATGAAATTCCCGCTCATTTTTCATTGTATATTTCGATGCATTAATGATAAACGCTCACACTATTTTTTTGTAACGATGTGCTATATAGTATAAAACACACCGATGCACTTTTTACGTAAAAACACACTAACAAACAATTTAATTGACAAAGTACAAAAAACATAGGTCACTCTTTGGTGCCCCTCATAATTTAGCGCACGGATGAGTTTTTCATATATAGATGCATTGGTGCATTAGAAAATAATTAAATGCATCGATAACTTATAAAATCCATTCGAAATTATGTTTCATTTTATATTGTTTTATGCTTCCCAAACTTTCTTTTAAGAAATTTTTCACGGATTGATGATGGTTTTGGCTCAATTACAGGAAAAAAAAAGGTTATAATATCAAATGGGCAATCCTTCATATTCTAGCTCATTCCATATAATTGTAAGTTCTTCAAGTTCTCGCTCGTCAATTGTAGTAAGTATAGATTTTATTTATAATTCATTTATCTAATTGAATAAATTTTTTTTTTTCAGGCAGAAAAAGCAGTCTCATTGATATTTTATTAAGAATCAAGTGAAACTATCAAAGATACATATATTGTTTACATTGTGCTTTTGCCTCTATATTTCTCAAAAAAACTATTGAGAAATCCAAGAGATCTTCAAAACTGTCTTCAATACATATAAAAAACTAAACCAAAACTGGGAATTTGTCTTCTTGTCCACTTATATACATTAATTCCATCAAAACATTATCGTGTCCTGTGTTTATGACCAAAAAAAGAACATTATGAATCTAGAACAAAGAGATTCTATCGGCTTGGACCGTGATTCCTTCAACCACCTCCTCAAAATAGAGACACCCTAGATGGCATATCAAATCTTGTTTGGATAGATGATCGACGACATGGTTGAAAATTCTATGAACATGTATGAAATTGAGTTTTTCAAAATTATCTTGTAGCTTTCTGATTCCCTCTTGCCATGGCCTGAGATATAAACAGTTCAATCTTGAAACATCTTTTATCCAATCAATAGTTGATTCGAAATCACCCGCAACCATCAAACTCCTCAATGAAAACAATGAAGCAAGATGTAACAGTCCCCATAAACCTGGAAGTTCAACTTTCATATTGGATCCTTCTCCTCCAACAAAATAAGCTTTGCAAGTGTGGATGCTACTAAATTTTAGGTATAATCCAATACCACACATGTTCCCTGTGGCAACACCATCAAAGAAACATATTGGTGAATCATCAAAATAGATAGGGCTTAGGATATAATCCAACTTTTTCAGGCTTTATCTCATCTTGAATTTCCTGGATAGAAAGAAATATTTTTTTTTCCATGGCTGAATCTTGTCTAACCCAGTTATCAAATAACTTCTTATTCCTATACTTCCAGATGCCCCATATCACAAGGAATGGAATATGTCTCAACCTTGGGTATTTGATAAACCATTTAAGGAGATTGTCTTCCAATCCCTGATCTCCCCAATCATCGTGGATCATCATATGTGAAAGGGTCTCTTTCAAAATAAATTTAGATACGCTGCAATGTATAAAGAGATGGTCTGTCGAGTCTTCAACATTGAGGCATAAGCTACAAGCAGTAGGCCCGATGCCTCCTCTGCGCTGATAATTGATCCTTGTAAGAATACTGTCCATCAAACATAACCATATAAAACATGTAATCTTACTCGGGACTTTTACCTGCCATATAGCTTTGAACCACCATCAACTTTCTCCTTTTAAATTTGAATATAATATGGACCTGTAAGTTGATTTGACAGAGATAGTTCCTGAAGCCCGGTTCCAAGACCAGACGAGTTCGTCACTGGACGCATTTAAGGAAATGCCATTTTTTCGGAGAGTGAGGATGAAATTGTCCCATTCCATAACTAGTTCACTGGAAAGCTTGAGATGAATAGAATCTATCCAAGCTGTTGTGGTAGTTTATTTATTTATGAGAGCAACTTGGGCAAGAGAAAAAATATTCATATTGTAAAGATGTGAAATAAGGGGAGGTGATAGAAAACACTGATCATTACCTTTAACAAAGGCATCCAGGCCTAATGAAATGAGTTTACCACAACCCACAATCCAGGCCATCCACCTTAGTAGGATAGGCATCGCGGTCATAAGGTTTCTCCAGATGATTGAATCAACAAAGAATTTAAATTCATTTCTTTTAATCCAAGAAGAAACATCAATACCTTTGACGTATTTTTTCTGCAACACTGTACTCCATAAACCATCGCCAAAAATACCCCGCCAACATGATTTTGCAGCTAGGGAAAGTGAAAACCATTTTAAGTTTCGTAAACCCCAACCTCCGAGTTCCTTTGGTAGCGCGATCTTTTTCCAATTTGATAGGTGGAAACCATTATGTTTTTTGGCACCCCTCCAAATAAAGTTTGTAATCAACTGCTTGATTCTGTGCAAGGTGGTCGTTGGAATTTTGACCAAACTAAGCCAATACACTAGAATGCTCTACAGAACTGCTTTAGCTAAAACAAGTCTGCCTCCAAGGGAAAGCCATCAGAACGCCCAACTATCGATTCTCTTCTCAATTTTTTGACTTATCCAGTTCTAGTTGGTTACCCTATGATTATTCGCCTTGAGGAAGTATCCAAGGTACTTCATCCCTTCCTCGAAATCAAGCAACTGTATGTTAAAAACTGTCCTCAATTTACTTACTAGCTCCGAGTCTATGTTCTGTGCTAGGAAGCAAGACTTATGACAGTTGAGGAACATACTAGAAGCTTTACAAAAAAATCTTAAGAGTGTGTGTAAGAGATACCATTCTTCAAAATTTTGATCCCCCAATATGAGGACGTCATCAACGAACAACAAGTGTGATATGTAGGTCTCGACAACTACCTTTAGTCCTTTGAAAGAACCATTTGCTACTGCCTTTTTTATCTGTCTACTTAGGCATTCAATTACAAGAAGAAACAACAGTGGGGAGAGAGGTCATCCATGCCTCAACCCTCGATGGATTTTAAAAAAGGAGGTAGGAGATCCATTTATAAGTAATGTCATACTTACATTTGTAACGCAAGCCATGATCCATTGTGAAACTTCCCATTTTAGTCCTATCTGGGTGAGAAATAATTTCAGAAATTGCCAACTAACATAATCATATGCCTTTTTTAGATCCAATTTAAGAATGCTAGAACTTAATTTATTCATTTTAGTTGTGTGGAAGCACTCCCGAGCTAAGCCTACAACATCATAAATCAACATGTCCTTCAGGAAACCGAACTGTTCTTGAGATAGACATGAAGCCAACTTATCCTTAATGTGGTTTGCAATTATCTTGGAGATCACCTTATATGCAAAGTAACATAATGCTATGGGCCTGAACTCATTAAAGGAGGTAGGTTTTCTCACCTTTGGAATAAGTTCAAAGAAGGTAGCATTTAATGCACCTATAATGTAGCCTGCAATTCTGAATTCCTCAACGACCAGTAGAATGTCTTTCCCCATGATGTCAAAGAAGGTATGGAAGAGCTCTTGGGTCCACCTATCCGGGCCAGGGCTCTTCTCTTTTGGAATTTTGTTAATGATAATATCTAGTTCTTCAATGGAGACCGATTTCCCTATTTCTTCACTCTCCGCATCAAAGAACATTCTAGGAACATCTTTTAAAATATGAAATTGATTTCTCATGTCTTCCACCTCAGGGGTACCAAATTGAGATTGAAAAAAATTATATGTGGATTCCTTTATCTCCGATTCATTGGATAGAATCACCCCATCATCAGTTGTAATGTCCCAAATTCTGTTTTGGATCCTCCTCTATGTAGCATATTTATGAAAAAAATTGGTGTTCTTATCCCCTTTTTGCATCTAGAGAGCTCGGCTCCTAAGCCTCCAAGTTGATTCTTCAATAGATATTTTTTTTTCTTTTCTAGTCTTTAGAGCTCTTAATAGGCTTATCTCTTCTTGATTGAAAATTTGAGATGGACAGCTCTCAAAAAGCTCAGTCATTTTTGCTTCAATTAGAGATAGGTCTGAATGTAGTTGTTGTTTTTTCTTTGTCTGCCATTTAATCACCTTCTGCTTTAGTACTTTTAATTTTTCACACAACAGGACACAAGAGGAGTTGTTTGTCCAATGCTCCATAGAAAACCATGTTGATTTTACAAGTGAAATAAAATCTAGGTCTGATAACCAAGAACTATTGAATTTGAAAGGTGCACAATCCTTCCGACAGGAAAAAACAATCTGCAGACAAATCAGATGATGGTCCGATATTGTTGAGTTTATAGTCCAGGATCTGTAAAAACTCCGACTGGTTATAAGGTTCCCGTCCAAAAGGAAACGATCTAATCGTTTGGAAATTCCATTCTAGCCTGCCCTACCATTACGCCAAGTTGGGGTCAAGTGTGAGGGGGAAAGATCCACCAGTCCAATATCCTGTAGCATATTGACAAAAAAATCATCCAGTGGATCGGCTCTTGTGGAACTGCCCCACACTTCTTGGGTAGAAAGTGTAAAATTGAGGTCACCTCCAACAATGAGGCCCTGTTCTGCTAGAAGTATAGAGTCTATAATAGGCTGCCATAAACTTTCTCTGTCCTTGTATGGAGTGTAGAAGTTTAGTAGTTTGACTCTTTCTGCTGAGTGTTTGAATCTGCCCTCCAAAAATATACCTGCATAGGTGCCACAAGCATATAAATTAGCCTTATCAGGATTGCAACCAACAAGAAGGCCGTCTGATCTTCCATTAGGATCCAATGCCACACAATTCCAGGAAGGTAAGCATTTAATAAAAAGTCTCTTAGCCTTTTTTGACTCCACAAGGTTTTATTGCAAAAAAACAACATCATGAGAGGTATTTAAGAGTAACATCTTGAGAGAGGCGAGTTTTGAGGGTCCTCCAAACCCTCATAAATTAAGGGAGAAAATAATCATAGATTAACCCCAGTAATCGACGAGCCTGCTCTAAGGGCCGAAGACAAGGGGATCTCGGATGAAGTACTCATGGTTAAATGAACAGAGCTAGAGGAGGGGAGTGGGGACTGGAGAAGAGGGGAAAGACATCCTTCGAAAACTACTGGAGGTTTCTTTTGTAAGCGGGGTCTAGGTTTCTTCCGTATGGTGAAATTTGTCCTAGAAACAGTAGGAAGGTCCAAAGAAGAGGTGCTAGTGACTGATAGGGCTACCGGGGAGAGGGATTCAACAATCTTGGTGTAAAGTGAAGAGAAGGAAGCAGGTGGGGGAGGAAAGGAAGGAACAAAGGGGTTATTTAAAGGAAGTAGAGATCCTTCAATCATAGTCAGAAGGATCTGACCTAGAGGCGCACTAGAAGGTTCAAGGTTGGGAGGATCAAAATCCATCCCTGTCAGCTCAAAAGAGGGGGGTGGAAGGTTCAGGGAGGTGGGGATTAATGATTTGTCATCATCCCTACTCTCAGATGCGGGTCCTGTGCTACAGATCAGATCTTTTAATTTCCACATTAGTAAATCCCAGAAGTTGCCAAAATTTCCTTATACCCACTCCTCATTGTCACGCAGGTAGTCCTCCTCATTTATAGATAATTTGGAAAAGAAAGAAGGGTAGAAAAAATGCATCTTACCTAGAAAGGTGTTCAGACCTGTGGGTGTATGACATGTTGGTGAGGCCTTGTGCGTAGTGTCTAAAATAGAATCCACAACTTCCCCAGGCCTATATCCAGTCAAACAAGAAACCTTTAAGTGTCCAGGCAACCCACAAAGATCGCATCGGAAGGACTCTTTCTAATAGTCAAGTTGTTGGGACAACACCCGTTCTCCAAAGTCTACTTCGACAGAAGAAGACAAACCCTTATCCATGTCGAATTCCACCAGGACCCAGGCTGTACGCTTGTTACTCCACCTCAAGGAAGTAGAGTCAAAGTAAATGAACTTACCGATGGAGTTGGCAATGGATTAAAAAATGTCCGCAATCGAGTATTCAATGGGGAATTCTGGAAGAAGCATCCACAAATTTCTTCAAGAGAAGACTTCTGAAAAAGGGTTGAAGTCTGCGTACCAACGTTTAAGAATTAAAATGCCGCCGTCGAAAAGCCAAGGAGAATCTAAAATGAGCAGGAGGTCCTCTTCGGAAAGGAAATGGAACACCAACTAGTGGTTGGACAACATACTGAACCTGGGGCAATACCCGACCAAGGGTTTCCAATGCTGAAAACCCCAGTGCTCGACTTGAGATTTGTTCAATCTAACATAAAAGAATTTTCCTATCAGGCCTTTCTCAGACAGACTCATGACCCTATCTAAAGAAAAATCCTTCTCGATTACGCACTATGAGGAGGTTTTCCTAACCTTCAAACTATTTTGTTTGCGTCGCTGTCTAGCTGCCTGGCTAGCGAAACGATTGTGTCCCTCTATCAGCCTGTGAACTCTTGGGTTGGACACTAGGAGGCAGGGAGGAAGAAGTAACTATATAATGTCTGGAGGCATGTGGAAAACTAGGAAGCTTACCTGTAGATTCATTTAGTGAACCAGTTGATGCTCCTGGTAAAAGCCCCTCCATCCTAAAAACTGCACTGGATTCCGATAGAGCCTTGGGAGAACGGCGAGGTTCCGCATTGAAGCTCGTTTCCACACAATAGACAATAGGCGAAATGGAAGTTTTTTGAGCCAAGAGAACCTTAGAGGGAAAGTGAAAGGGCGGATCTCGAGGCACAATATTGGCACACTTCTTATTGACAGAGCTTGTGGCCTGCACATGGCCTGCCCCAATACTAGGAAATCGAGAGTCCACCACCTGTTTGAGGGTGACATTGGAAATAATTTTTGGTAGGCCTACTGTCAAGGGATTACCAGGGTTCTTGTGTATGCAATCATAAAGGATACAGTACGTTTCATCCTTTAGGAAAAGACCCTCCCTAGCCTAGAGTTCGTCTTCATCCACCCAGGAGGTGTCTATGTGGCTGGCCATGCTGTCACTGCATAGGCTTGTCATGCTCTTATCTAATTGAATATATGTTATGTATGCACGTGAATTTGAATAATCGTTCATTGAATTTTACAAGACCATGATTCAAGATTGAGTTTGAATGCACAAGATATTCCACCAATCCAAAATGTCGCAAACTCTTATCAGGAGAAAGATATCGCAGACAGATGTTTGATGAAAATGGATAATTGATTTACCCTGCTAATTGTAACATGCCATCTTCCAACAACTAGCTTGGGTCAATGCTATTACACCATGAATTATATATCTTTTATGACACCCCAGTAGTTTGTGGTAGTTCAAAATGTAAAGGGTTGAAGGAGAACCCTCAATGTCTCATATTGTCCCATTATATTAATGATCGGCTACCCAAATTTGGTGGTCTTGTTGGAATTGTGACAACAATGAAATTTGTTGGTTCACTTAATGATGCCAATTCATATAACAGTGGCAGTTCATGTAGAAGAAATTATATATCTATGTAGCCCCAAGATGCATTTGACAACTTTTTTAATCTTGTTGTGGGAAGATTGTGATCTTTACCTCTAAGCAATAAGAATACCGATACCTTGCCCCATGGATGTTTTATTGGCATATTATTAGGGTTTTACCACGTAAATTCATGTCTTGTTTAATGTAGTTTATGTTATCTTGTTTTACCTTTCCCGTTATTTTCTTTGCAATTAATTTGTGTTGTAATCTATATCTCTTTTGTGGGCTCATGCGTTTCCAACAAGTGGTATTAGATCTCGAGGTTGGGTTGGACTCTCTAGCGAGAGTGGTCTGAGATGGATTCTTTATTTGGTCGTGGATATGAAGAAATGGATACAACTATTTGCTCAAGTGGACAATGGAGCATGTGTTGCATTGGTTGAAGAGGTGCTAATGTTGGAGGAAGGCATTCCATGTGAAATTGATGAAAGTATTTCTTCTCACGATGATTGTATGGTACATAGTGATGCCATATGAATACAAGATATGAATTCCATGCACAAACATAAAAGATCAAATTGGTAGGATCTTGAGTTTTGGGTGAAAAGTGGTCCCTAATGAAGAGAAGGCACAATCTATGTTGAACAAGTTTATGACATTCAATAACAAAGAGAAGAAGAAGCCTAAGGAGAGGCTTACTTTTGTAGCCTCAAAGTATCGTGATATCCTAGAGGTAGACAAATGAAGGCAACAAATATTCCAAGAGATTGGACGGAAGTTCATGGAGATTCATAACCCAGGCCTCGGTGAACATCGCCTTTGAGACCTCAACGACGAAATCAACAATTTGATTAGGGAAAAGGGGCATTGGGAAGCTTGAATTGTAGATCGTGGTAGTTTTATCTATGCCAAAGTAGGGGCCAAGATCGCGGAATGGGAAGGTATTGAGGTTGATGTGTCTAGTTCCATTGACAAGGGCCCGGATTACAGATATTTTGTGGATGCAAATTCCTCCCTGACATCAAAGAGTTATTCGATAATCCCCTCAAGGCCAAGAAGAGGAGGTCTAGGTATGAGATTTATAGGAAACTTGATGTTAGTTATTATGGCTACATGGATGATGAGGACATTATCTTGGAGAACGTTGAGTGACCCATGGAAGAAGAGATGTGGGCCATAGTGTTGAGGGAGTGGTAGAGGATCGATTATGACAAGAGGGAGGCTAGGTAGAGGTGCATCCGTGCAGTTGATTCTCTAGAACACACCGACGAGTTTATTTCAAAGATGGTGCCTCTTCTAAGATGAGAGGCATAGGTAATATAGTGTGCAGTGCGTAGTATTGAGCGTTGTGCTGTGTAGTTTTTAGATGCATCACTAGCGGTGCTTCCTGTAAATTCATAGGACGCACCGTTGAGTCCGGGGTGAGCAGAATCCATGAAGCGCACTGCACAAAATTTATTTATTTTTAAATGTAAAAAGGCCAAATTTATGCCCAATTTAAAATTTTGATTTGATGAAATTGAAAATAAGGAGGCAACAAACAATTTACTTGGTCTCTTCTCACCCGAAGAGGCATGGTTTCCCCGTAGAGAAAAAATGAAAATGTGCATTGTTTTCCAAAATTAAAAAATGTATGGATTCTATCAACGAAGCTATTGAACCAAGGAATCAACGCTATAGAGCACTACAAACGGGGTGGTCATAGAAGAAGTATGAGAACTAGTGCTCGTGTGAGTGGTTGGAAGAACAAAAGGAAATACAATAACAAAATTCACTTTGGTAAATTTTTTTATTTTACCCTATCGTGATGCGCTCAATAGTAAGACACACTCGTTTGTTATGTAGCACCAATACACACTGGCATGCTTTATTTGTCTTACCCTATCGAGGTGCGTCATATAGTACGACGCACCAGTTGTATTTTTGGCTATATGTTAAAAAACTCGAGGCTATAGTACTATTAAGTGCATCGTTATTGTTGTTCGATGCACCACTATTGTATATGCACCAGGGCGGTTAGGTTTTTTCAATGCACCAAAAATGTTTTTTGGTTTATTTTTATTTTTATAACCAATTGTTATAACCTAGTCTGGTGCGTCCTTCTTACATGCAAGAGTGCTCTTAGTTTAGTGTGGAACACCGATATGCATTTTATTTTATTTTTAAATAAAAAATGATGTTTTATCATTTTATATCAATAATGGTTATCGATGTGCCTTATTACTTCAACATCGAGGCACTATGTTTGTGAGAGCATTGGTGTGTTTTTCCAATTTAGGCACACTAAAGTAAAAACATCCACAAAAAACTCTAGTTACTCACCTCCACTATAAATAAAGAAGTTATAAAATTTTCAAGGGGGTTCTGTAAAAACCTCCACTATAAATAAAGAAGTTATAAAATTTTCAAGGGGGTTCTGTAAAAACCTCCACTACAAGGTGTTCTCCTTGTAGTGCCCATTTAATTGAACTGGTTCATCAAATGGGATGAGTTCTCTCGAGGTTTAGTAGATGTATAATTTTTCCACCACCATTTTAAAGCCATGATTTGGAGATTGTTATGCAGGTTGAGCTTGCGTCGAATATAAATATGAGATTTCTGCACCTCTGAGTCTGAAATCTTGGTCCATGGTATCTTGACATGTCTTCTCTATAGTGCCATGGGTTTGACTAAATTCTAATGTGCCAAGAAAAAATTATGGTAACTTTACTAAAACTTTTTTATTTTGTCCATTTCAGGAGAGAAAACTTGTATGGATTGCCACATGTCCAAATTTTCAGCTCTACTTTTAAAATTTGACCTGAAATACTATGGCGCATACTATATTCAATATAACCGGTGGCACTCAATTTGGATTTTTCTAGAATCATATACAACTATTTTATCCAAAACATCCATTTCAGACTAGTTTTAGAACTAGTAAAAAACCATATCTTCCACAACATGTAACTTGAAAAGTGTAGTGAAATAGAGTCTATGTTGTTTACCATAGGTAGTTCAGTATGTTGTCTCAAGCTCCCAAAAATTTTGTTGTGTGAAACTTCCCAATAACAAAATTATAACAAAAATTCCAAGATGACTCATTTGAAGGAGCCAAACCCAAAGATCATATGCTTTGAAACCAAATGTTATGCACCAAACACCCAAGTCTCATAAAAATAGAAAGAGAAGTAACTTCACACGTTGATAATTTGAGAGAGAGTGAATGCGAAGCCTCTTCAAGGGGACAACCTCCTTTTACAATATAAAAAACGAACGAGATGAGATGATCTCTAAGACTAGGTCTCTTTGGTATATAAAGGAGACAAAGGGTACAATTACAATTGAAGGGTCTAGTTGACAGATAAGGAAAACACTAATATAAAAATATAAATGTATTAACTCATTATCCAGATCTTAACAATTGACAACTAATTTATGATAGGTTTTGCCACATTAAAAAAAGAAGAAGCAAAACATGACATACAATTTTCTAATGGTGCATTTGGAGTACACCAGTGCACCAATTAAGATACATGAAAAAACAAAACAAAACAATACAATTAATTTTCATGGTGCACTGCAATGTCGATACACTAGAACAATGTTAGTAACGATGTGGAAGCACCATACGATCTCGATAACAAGCCTTGACTAGGTGCCATTATGCAACTACGATGTGTCTATTATAGTTGTGTGCATTGGCAATTTGGAACATGTTAATGTGAATGTGACATGTTAGTGGTGAATGTAACTACCAAAGACACACTAGGAATGTGTAAAGGCTTGCAACCATGTCCTAATAGTTGGGTTGTATTATGTCGATACACTAATAGTCATTGCATACACCACATGGCACTTTGATATTATGTGTATGTACCATATGATACTAGTACCAAGTTGTGAAATCCTACATAATTGCATCTTGTTTGTGTCGATGTTATTTGAGTGCACCACAAACTTGGAAACAAATTTACATCCATGCCACATTATTGTTAGATCATACATGCGCAAATGTAGGTGATCACGCCTTGACACTTGAACCATACCATGATAGTGATCTTGTAGTAACAATGCACACCATTTTGGTTATTCAACACTCTTTAGATGCACCATCTAACAATGGTGGAAAGTGATGTGTCCATGCCTACGCATGACTTCAATGCATCTATGTTAGGGGCGTGCTTTGCAAAAACCGCACATCCCATTGTCATGGTAAAACATTAGTAATGCATGTCACGACACATGTTGTATTAGACATATGCAAGGGCAAGGATCCATGGAATGGAAACTGTACCATATTGTAGTGATGCCCCTTGTTCTTCTAGCTACACTAGATGATATTAGGGCTTTTATAAAGTGAGAGAATGATAATGCTCCATTTATTTTGTAAAGGATAATGACACATTGATACGCCATAGCATGTTAAAATGAGGATGAAGCATCAATAACCATTAAATTTGTAAATTGTCATGGAGCACCAACATTTTTCATATGGAATAATGCACCAAGTTAGATGAATGATATTTTGTTATTAAAATAATTATTAATGATTTACAATTCTAACCATTTTTTATGTCAGTGAATTTCTGCTTAAGAATTACTGGATGATGCGAGCATGTGAATCACAAGTGAGGAAACAAGAGATATTTCTAAGCCCCATTATAGATGACATACATTCTCTCCTCATGGATATTGTCCTTCTCAAATATTTTGAGGAGGCTACATCCATAAAGGTGAAGAGTGACTTCCTGAGATGGTTTATCCAAGTTTGGGATCAAGGTAAAAAATCATTTATCGTTGGGGAAGATACTTGGTTCACCTCAACAAAGGATGATATATATTGCATTACTAACTTATTCGAGAGGGAGTAAGAGGCTCTTGGATTCCCTAATATGCCTTCATACCCTCATGGAGATGTATATGGAACAAGTTATCAAGTATGTTGAATATATGACTTCTAACACATGAGACTTCAGAGTAAGGGGTGTTGGTGTAGCATTTGTTCCTTTTAGCATCAGTACATACAAGGTGTTAGCCTTATCCTCAGGCCTTGTCCATTATCCTCAATGATGCACAACATATATATTGTACACTACTCCAATATGTCAACCAACTCGTTAAGCATCAAACTCTTTCTAGGTGGAGTCATATATCTTTTAGATGTTTTCTCCTTGCATTGGACTTGGCTCATTTCTCTAAAGGTTCAAGGAAGGTTGGATCCCCATTCAGAGCAAAATTTTGGTATCTATTTTTTAATAGGTTTACACCCATTCTATAAAACTAGCCAAACATATTTTCGAAACATAGTGTCTTTTGTATTCGAGTTCTTCTTTGGGCAATTTTCATTCCTTGTGGTGCTTGTTGATGTTGTAAGCACTATATCACATTTTCTAGATAGCCTAGTGTTATTTGTACCTAAAATAGATTATCGTCAAGGAAATACCCCGTCCCATGTTTTTCCTTTTCACCATTTTTTTTTATCCCTGAAAGGTGGCCATACCCCACATGTTCCTTCCCAAGTTTCACAAAAACTTAAAATTTATATTGTTGTAAAGGAAGTAAACATCTACTAAATCGTCTTGAGACTCCTTATTGACTATGTACTTTAGTGCTCAGTGATCTATGTAGAAATTGAACTTGTTAGCCAATAGATAATTTCTAAACTTTTGAAATACATATATCATATGTAGTGCTTCTCTTTATGTTGTGTTGTAGTTATTTTCCACTGTTGATAGTTTCCTCATTAATACTATATTGACCCTCAAGTATTCCATAATCTTTTGTCTTGGTTGCATTAGAATTGCTTCAAGGGTTACTCCTAAGGCATTGATATGAACATGGAAAACCTTGTTCTATATCAGAAACCTTAGTATGTGTAAATTGATAATCTTGTCCTTCAATACTTTCAAATTCCCTTTTTCCATTCTTTCATACATTGAAATAATTCTTCCTTTTTTAGCTACACCTCCACTGGGTAGGCTATTCGAGTATATCCTTTCACATTTTTTTTAATGTAATATCTAGTGTGACCAAAGAAGGATTTCACTTTTTATGGGTTGATAGGGTTTCCAACTCTTTAATAATCTAAACTTCGAATACAAAGATATTGCAAATTTAAAATGAAATAAATTTAACTACGTTTGAATTGTACTTGATAAAATGATAAATTGGATCAAGATGGTAATATCCTAAACAACACCAGGTGAGGACACGTATAGTCTCCAAAAATGACTCGTGTCAAAATAAAGATATATTGCTATTATTGTATTAAATGGCATGGAGACCACAACAAACTAGAAATTGATAAGAGAAACAAGCCTACCATGATACCTTCTTTAATAACTTAAACTTTATCCAAACCTACCATGATACCTTCTTTAGAGACTATAAACCCTAAAAGTTCTTCTTTAGAGACTATAAGCCCTAAAAGTTTTACAAAAGGTTGTAAGAATTGGCATTTTTCTTAAACTTTATCCAAACCTACCATGATACCTTCTTTAGAGACTATAAACCCTAAAAGTTCTTCTTTAGAGACTATAAGCCCTAAAAGTTTTACAAAAGGTTGTAAGAATTGGCATTTTTCCATGTTGAAAGAGACATTTATTTCCTTACATCTATTGAGAATGATCCTTAAGTCTAATAAATATTTCTACTATGATTCTTGAAAAACATGCAGGTGTCGAGTTGATATTCCTACTTGTTCCTTTGTGTATTATGTTTCCATAGGTTGGTCCTTGCCTTCCATGGGCATTTTAAAACCCAAATTTTCATTCCCGTGTGGGTTATGTTCTCTTTGAAACTTGTGCATAGTTGTCAATACTTCCTACAAATTGGTGTTTGTATCTCTAGGCCCTTTATCGAGATCCGTCCTAAACTTTTTTCGTAATATTTTCTAATCCACTTTATTCTTTGCTCATAATATTTTCTAATCTACTGTATTCTTTTCTCGTAATATTTTCTAATCTACTGTATTCTTTGCTCATAATATTTTCTAACCTACTGTATTCTTTTCTTGTAATATTTTCTAATCTACTGTATTCTTTGCTCATTGGATCATAACACTCATTCTTGATGGGTAGTACCATTTTTATGTTAACCTATCAATGAATCCTAGTAGAATATAAATTAATATTCTATCTAAACTCTGACAATTCATAACTTGTTTCACCTTTATCTACAATAATATCTTCATTTGGCTCAGTTTTACTGCTCCATAGTATCTATAATAATTTTCTCATTTAACCTTTGAAATGTACATGGGAAAAGTTCTCTCAATTGTTCCCATGCTACCTCTTTGTTATAGAAATGTGCCATCCACTATTAAAAAAAAATGTATATTTCATGTTGTCTTGGGTAACTTCTTCACTTTCTCTTTTTGTTTTCAATGTAAATTTTAATATTTTCTCAATAATTTGACATGCTTCAATAGGTTGAATCCATCTTTATATTTCTTTGTATAGTGAACTATAATATTGAATAGATTCTTGTATACTTGGGTGAGTTTTTTGGTTTTCATGTTTCTCTCTATGTATTCATGTTCAAGTCTTCATTTGATGTAGTTTTTGTATTGCTTGTTCTTTGGTTGTCTGGTGTTGCTTCTTTGTTTAACATGTATAGATGTTTCATATTGTGATGTGGTTTGAATGGTTCATCCTTATCAATCTCACGTGTTTCCATTTCAGTGACCTTATTCCTTTTTTCTAGAGGGACAATGATTTTTTTTTCCTTTCCTAAAGAATAGAGTTATTTATCGAAGTAGATAGTGCCTATCATGGCATAGATTCAAGGTCTTCTAAAGAGTACATTATAATATTTTATTGGTAATTTAAATACTCCAAATGTTGTCCATGTCTTGATACTATATACATCAATTTTCAATGTTGCTAGTCTATGCATTGGTATGCAAGTACCATGATTGACTATACTTATTAGAATATCACTGGGTTGCAATAAAATTTTCCCTAGTTCTACCTAGAACATTGAAGATATAGTTTTATTTTTTATTCCTAGTCTACCACTACATCAATGAATTTTCTTCCCATAACAACTATATAAATTTGTGTTTCTTTGCTAAAGAATAGACTTATTTTCCTTGGTCGTCTTCTAAATTATTATCATCATCCATGTTGAGGAGGCATGTCAAGAGAGATTCTACTTCCTCTCTACCATGTTGGTTATTTGTTGTCTATTGTGGTTTATGAATCGATTATTAGATCTTTCTTGATCTAGTTTGTCCCGACCTCCCTCTATGGTGCTTTGATGTATCATCTTCCTTGTCCTTCCTTTTTCAATCGCTATTGGCCAAAATGGTTTCTTCGTAGATGTCCCTCGCAAGATGAAAATCCATGTCAACATTTTCACGTTTCTTCTTTTCATTGGGCCATCTCCTAAGGTTTTCATAATGTCTATTTTGGTTGCTATCAATTCTTTCTTTGGTTGTTGTTCTTAACAGATCTATATTAAATTGTGCTTTTTCTCTTGTAGTTCCTTTAGTAGGAATTAAAATGGCTACTATAATGGTCACCTAGCCCAAAATTTGAACAAACCACGACTCCTAGTATATTATAAATATATTTATTTGTCACATGTCCCTATTTCCCATGGCATGGAATTTGACATCTATCCCATGCCCCAATATTGTTTAGATATTTTGGTTACTTTGTACTTGGTTTTTTAATACATCCTAATTTTTTTGTGGCCCAAATTTTTGGTTTCTCAATGAGACTCTATTTTACTTGTCCTATGGGATTCATGTTGGTTTCTTGTGTTGGTAGGGAACTAATTAGAAGAGTAATTAAATGTATTAGGTATTCTATAAAAAATCAATCGAGCCATTTTTTTTTGGGTCTCCCTTCTACGGTTTCTTATTGTCTTATTGTTATTTTGATGTCTACTTTATTATTTCAATCACTTTTCTAATGCCTACCTCGAACATTTGTTTCTAGTAATAAATTTCTTCTTTATGTGGCTTCTTTATATTTTGTTGGTATTTAGTTCACTTTTAGTGTGCATTGTTCCTTGAAATACATCCTTTAATATCTTATGGTTTTTTGTTCATACAAGTGCATGCATGGTGTCATATAGTCCAATGATAAACAACTTTGAAGACAACCTATTGTTTCTTTTGAGTGATTCCATCACTTTGTTTCCAAAAGGATTTTTGATGGCAAAGAGATGACTATATCCATTTGTGGATCGATCAAACAATGGTATTTCCGCTATGCATAGTTGTTTCCAATCTTTATTTTTGTTTGGTTGTATTGTCTTCATCGGGGCGCTCTTCCTCTTATGCATGGTGGGTTTGTTTTTGTTGGTCCTCTTGATTTTCCTTGTCATTTTCTTCTTCCTATTGGGTACTCATACTCCCAGTGGCTTGGATCTGAGTTCGTAGTGGAATTCTTCTAGATGCTTTCTTATTTCATGGTGAGAACCCTATTTTTGCTTAAGTAGTCTTTCCCCCGAGAACTGCTATTACAACTCACCCGTAGGATACTCAATCCTCCTTATTAGTGATGTGATTCTCCTTATTATGACAAAGAGCACAATTTCATCATAACCCCCCCCACCCCGAAAAAAAAATATGGCTAGTAAATAGTCACAACATTTTAATCCTAATGTTCTTAACAACACCATCACAAGACAATCTCAAACCATTATCAAAAAACAACAATTGCATCCCAATTACTAGATTTCCTATAACAATCACTAATTACATCACATCCATGAATGACATGATATATTTGTAGTGGGAAATATCTCAATACCGATTTTTCAATGATAATTAGAAGTACTTATCTCATATACTTCATTACAATCTTTGGTAGGTACTCATACTTTCAACAATTCTATTGCAATACAAAACCTTGTATTCTTTGCATATCATCATTGCATATTCTTATTACATTACAATTACCTTATAATTTCCATCTTAAATGTTGTATTTATATCTTTGATTGCATGCCATAGTTATTTTGATGGCCAGGAAAGCATCCTTGGACCTTGTCTCGATACACAATTAAGGGCTTCTTTCCCCTGGTTAGAGATTTTAGCCCCAACATTTTTTGTTGTCAATTGTCTCCCATCAACTGAAAAATGTCGGTGTGGGTTTGATGATTTCCAAGTAACCTATGTGAAACTCGATATACATTAGTGTTTTTATATCATTAACAATCATATATACACATTTAAAAAATCATTATGCTCCTATAATTTAACAATAGTCACATGACCATTCTTGTGTCACTGTCCACATAGATGACACAGGTTATACTTGTGGCACATAGACAACATAAATCAATAACTACACCAAAAATGCCATATAAACATCATGCACTAAATATGCCATACCAAATGAACTTGCATTGCATGCATCACATATCCCATACTTGCATGATTTGCACCACATAATTGTTTGCACATGCATGAGGAATACCTAGCTCCATTCATGCAACACTTAGTTGACATACATAAGAAGTTGATAAGTGTTTTTATTAATTCTCAATTAATATGATATCACAACTTCTTCATAAAATAATGTTGTCCAAAACCAAACAACAATTTAGAAGAGTTTTTTTGTATAAAATAGAATTTCCAAGAAGACAATCAGTACATACTACCCCTATTCAAGAAAGTCTATCTTGAAATTTTCTATAGAATAATGTCTAAACTTGTATTTCATTGACAATATATTAATCCTCAAAATTGTTAAGCATAAGATTTTTTTAAAAAGGAAAAAAATCTAGTAATTTTATTGATATGAAAAATTACAATTGTATATGCCGCTAGCATTCCAATGGTCGACGCCAAGTTTTGGACTTAATAGTCCACTAAGTTACTGTAAAAAAACTCAATCATAGGCAAACTCTAGCTGATATACAAAAAAAGATGCATAAAGATCATCATTGTCCATATAGATAAGCAAAAAGATCGGATCAACTAATATTGCAAAAAACAGAGCTTTAAGAGTAATAAACATCAATCAAAGATTGACCCAGTAGTTGTGAAAAAAATCCATAATTGCATTGCAGTCCTTTTTTTGGATCTTGCAACGACCGGTTTCCAATTCTAAACCATCTTTTGAGAGTGAATCCGCTCCAGTGTTCTTGTGTCTGAAAACATGATCAAATGTGATGAGAGAGAAGGAGGAAGAGTTTTTTTTTTTTAATTTCTTCATAAATTGGTTGCAGTTTGAAATTTTGAAGCCGAGTATTCGCATTCATGATATTGATGACAAATTGAGAGTCTCTGTAGACATGAAGATGGTGAATATTATATTCCAAATCCAAAAGAAGTAGAAGCTAAAGGGCCATGAATTCACTGAAATTGTTGGAGGTAGCCCTTAGGCCTGCCAAGAAAGAGATGGATGCAGATGGCGATAACTGAATAATGTCCACTGCACCCCCTTGGGATGGTTCACCTTGAGTTGCACCATCAAAGAAATCCCATTGAACATCATCTTGTAGAATAAGAATGTCCACCCGAACACAAGGATGAGATGATTCCTTCATCTGAGGGAATTCCTCCAAGATGGCCAGACTGGAGATGGAAACATGATCTGGATCAGGGGATTTATCCTCAATTAATGATTTAATTATTGATAACCATATTCCCCAGGAAACAATAAGTGGAAGCGCTTTAAAAGGGAGAGAAAGAGGGCTTTGCAACCATGCCTAAAGGGAACATTCAATTGTATATCCTTTCCAAGGACAAGTTGTGGCTTTACTTATGTGTGCCAAGATAGAAAGATCAAAGGGGAAGAGAAGGAAAATATGTCGGGAAGTTTCTTCATCACGTTTACACAATGGACATCGACATGGCCCACAAAATTGCGTTTTTGAAGATTTTCTCAAGTCGGGGATTTATTTTGAATAAGGAGCCACATTAAATTTTTTTCCTTGCGGCAATGGAATTTCCATAAAGTTTTCCCCCACTGGGGAGGTGGGGGTTCACCATTTAAAAAAAAAAAACTAGGTAACCATTGCTTGGAGAGTAAGTCCCCTTCAGATTTAAGGACCATATGAGTTGATCCTAGTGCACCAATTAAGATATATGAAAAAACAAAACAAAACAATACGATTAATTTTCATGGTGCACTGTTGTAATGTCGACACACTAGAACAATGTTGGTAACGATGTGGAAGCACCATATGATCTCGATGACAAGCCTTGACTAGGTGCCTTTATGAAACTACGATGTGACCATTATAGTTGTGTGCATTGGAAATTTGGAACATGTTAATGTGAATGTGACATGTTAGTGGTGCATGTAACTACCAAAGACACACTAGGAATGTGTAAAGGCTTGCAACCATGTCCTAATAGTTGGGTTGTATTATGTCGATACACTAATAGTCATCGCATACACCACATGGGACTTTGATATTATGTGTATGTACCATATGATACTTGTACCGAGTTGTGAAATCCTACATAATTGCATTTTGTTTGTGTCGATGTTATTTGAGTGCACCACAAACTTGGAAACAAATTTACATCCATGCCACATTATTGTTAGATCATACATGCACAAATGTAGGTGATCATGCCCTGACACTTGAACCATACCATGATAGTGCTCTTGTAGTAACAATGCTCACCATTTTCGTTATTAAACACTCTTTAGATGCACCACCTAGCATTGGTAGAAAGTGATGTGTCCATGCCTACGCATGACTTCAATGAATCTATGTTAGGGGTGTGTTGTGCAAAAACCGCACATCCCATTGTCATGGTACAACATTAGTAATGCATGTCAAGTAATACATCGTTGATAGATAGATCTGTTTTCAAGCTAATATCAATAGAGTAGGAAGTGCTCGTACTTTGCTTGTCTACAAGACTCAACGAGGAGCGAAAGATTGGAGCTCAACTCGGAGCGTGCAGGGACAAACATCGATAAAAAGGGTACCTCTATTCTCCTTCCTTCTTATGTATTAGTTTGTTTAGATTTGAAAGGAAGTCAGTGTCCACGTTAAGCACTTTCTGTCTTAGAKTTAGGGTCTATCTCTTTGAGGCGATCTACCTGTCCGCAGGGAGATTTTCCTACAACAAAAACTGGCGACTCCGCTGGGGAGTCCTCAAAATCGAAACTTTTTGTTTTGATTTATCCTCATAGACCTTGTTTTACCCCTTGATTGTTTTAGACCTGGTTCACTCCTCTTTTGATTGATTTCATGAGCTGATTGACTCCCTACCCCACCACACTCAGCTTGATTGTCGAGACTGAACTGCAATTTTTGGATTTTTGACACTTTTAGGAGTTTTTTGAACCTGGCGCCCTTGTCCCTGTGTTAACAGAGCGCCAACGCTCCCTGAGTGCCTTACACAGAGCGTTATAGCGCTCCTTGCCCTTGACAACAGAGCGCCAGCCCTCTTTTGGCCAAAAAGCCTTCCAGAATTGCTTTCTTCAGGGTTTTAACTCTGTGTTTCTCTTGCTGGGTCACCTTGTGAGTCAATGCTTCTTCCTTTCCAGCTTTGACATCTGTCTTTTTGAAGAAAAAACATCTTGTTGTTTGGATTTTGTAGCCTTCCTCACTATTGCTGTTGAGTTTTTCTGTCGTTTGGAGTTTTGAAACCCATGCATTGTCTCTCTCTCCTTTTTGACTGAGCGGAAAACTCTGGTGAAGGTCATCAAAGGCCTACAGATCTCTTCATTTGGTTTTAGTTAAGATCATTGTTCTTTGACATTTATTTTGGTGTGAAGTTTTTTATTTTTCTTTGATTGTTTCTTTTCTTTCGCTTATTGTTTTGATCACAATGGGAGGGTGTATGGTTTGTACGATTCTTGCTTGTGTTGGTCTGATTTTCATTGATCCAAAAAGGTAATTAGAAAGACGAGCATTGTTTTGAATTAATCATTATTCATATACAAACAACAAAGAAGCATCTTCATGAGTGATTTTGCATATTAGAAGGTATCTCAAAAGTTTTAGCATCACATCGGATTTGATTGAAGAAAATTTGTTTGAGGACATTCCTGATTAGTGCTTTTTAGTGAAAATAAATCTCTCTCTCCCCTAGATAGATGTTCATCGAAAAGAAATGACTGCTTATCATCTTTGATGCATTTTTGGGACTGAGTCATAATTCCATCCATTTCACTTCCATGCACCCCTTTTTGAGTAAAGAACGTCCATAAAATGAACGCTAATTAAAAATTATTTAGAACATTTTCTTTTCTAAGATCCTCCACCAACAATAGACTAGGATTATTACTTTGGATTAGGCTGTGAGCATAACTCTCCAAAGTTTCCAAAACAAACATTAGCATCCTGAGTTAGGGAGAGTCAAATCCAATTATCGTATAAGTCTGCCTGGGATCCCCCTCTCACATAGGGGTTACGCATGAGGTCGCATTCGGGTGAGCTACGAAGATTATCCCTCCGTGGTTTAACTGATTGTGGTGGTCAGATCGTATTATGGGGATCACTTGAAGGTAAATCCACAATTACTGTGTGGAATCCTTTTAGTTGATTTCGGGCTAGATACCCTGCCCATACGTTCAGATCGGACTGTCGACTGTACCCACCTAGGGGTTGACTGCGAATTGGTAACCTTACTGGCCATAATATCTAGGGTCTTACACAAGGTGACAGTGAAGGGAAGTCTCACTGTACCTGGAGCAGACATTGGTCAAACTCACTCGAGCTCCTTAGAGGGTAAATCCACAATTACTGCGTGGAAGCTTGCACCAAGGCGTAAGTTCGTTAAGCAAGTCACCATTGTAACTGTTCCACCATATCCCCACCCCTCCTTGACTTGATCGCGCGACATTGGATTTCATCACCAACTAGTACGGTCATCGAGAGAAGGTCTTGTTTGCTTGGTTGTGATTCTTAGATTTTGTTAGCGTATGCTATTTCTTTTCGGTAGTTGGCCATAGATCTCTTTCGCTGACTCTTTTTCGCCAACATCGACCCTCCACGTCGTTCGTGGAGGCTACAAGGACTTCCTCCAGAAAATATGAAAGAGAACACCCCTTTACCCCCTCATTCTACGGAGGAATCTCCTCAACAGAGCGAGGTTCAAGATACCACGACTTCCCAAGAAGAAGTTCCCACTCCTCTGGAGAATTTTCGAATTGTTTCAGAGTCTCCAGAAGCTTTCCGCTTTTCGGAGGGATATGAACGTCGTGTCCTCCAACTGAATTCAGTTGGTGAATTTGTCGTCATCAATCCTTCTGACATTTCGGCTGGATCTCGTCAAAACCCTTTAGCCGATGACCCCTTTTGGACTGCAGACATTGTTCAAAGTCCACCGTGCACGGTGCGGGACCTTTACGGAGCGGGGGTAGGTGTTGATGCACCTATCTCCTACACCGTACCTTTAAATCATTTTACCGGTACGACCATTTTTACGGCCACACCACCCGTCGGTCCGAACACATCGTCCGTTGGCCCAAGGTCTACTTTTCCTCTCCAGACGGATCATTCTACAATGGTCCCTCACATTCCGACTATTCCCGCTGGTAATGCGGTGGTTAGCCAAGCTGATATTGGCACACTTGTAACACCAAGACCTACATCATCAATCCCTTTTGGGTACAGGGCACTGGATTCTTCCACTGCCACTACTACTCAAGCTATGCCGGGAAGTTCCATACCTATCCAACAACCCGGAGGGACCGGTCTTGGTGGTCTTAACCCATTCGGCGGTACCGGTCAGTCATTTATGTCTGGTTCTCAAATTCCGGGAACTCTACCTCAAACTGGGGGGAATCCTCCCACCGGAGGACAAATTCCATTTGGGGGGCACCCTCATGATGGGGGGAAGCCTCAATCCGGAGCCTACCATCAACCATATGGACAAAATGTGTCTGCCACGCCTAATCCATGGAATATCCCTTTTCCAGGAAACCCAAAATTCTCGGCAGGACACAATTCTCAAGCTCCACAACAACCCCCTTATGGACAAACGCCAAATCCATCTTATAACCCTCAAAACCCATCCGGTTATCCTCCGCTCGCACATACTTCTCAAAACACCTCAAATCCTATGTACCTTGGTCAACACCAACCTCATACAAGAGGGCCCACTAGTTACAATTATCCGCATAACCCAGTGATTGGCCCTACTGGTGTCCCCATGCCACACCAACATTACCTGCAAGTTAACCGACAACTACCTTTTCTAGCTACCCTGGACCTTCCAGACTTGTCTCGGTTAACGAATGATCCTATTTATCATTCTCCGGTTTGGCCAGCTATTCTAGCTAAACTTCCTTCTGATATCCCAAAATTCGACGGAAAGTCTAGAGAATACCCAAACAACCACGTGATGGCTTTCCATTTGTGGTGTTCATCCAACTCCCTCATGGACGATTCTATACATTTGCATCTTTTCCAACGAACACTTACGGGTTCCACGATGAAATGGTATATTGAATTACCACGCACATCTTTTCACGATTTCAACTCCCTCGCCATGTCCTTCCTCACACACTTCCAACTACCCATTCGATACGAGACGGGTACTGAACTATTAACCTCCCTTCATCAGACAACTTCCGTACACATCTCCGATCATATTCATGAGTGGAGACGACGAAGAAGGCTAATCAAAGCGGTCATTCCTGACCAACTATTAGCGGAATGGTTCACTAAATCATTGTTACCCCAGATCGCTCGTGATGTTGCCATGGGTAGCGTAGTCACCGAGGAAGAAGCTATTGCTCGAGCTCAGCACTTAGACTTGGTCTATTCACAGTCCGATACTCTGTACGAGTTGATACCAAATGCTACCCGTGCCACTAATGATCCATCCAAATCATCGTCTGCTTCCCACGCGGATGGAGTTATTGGCTCTGTCAAAACCCAATCTACTTCCCAGTCGACTGGAACAACTCAGCGACCCGCTTTGACAGCTGCTCCCAGCCCAACTGCACCCTCCTCTACCCCCCCTCAAACTCAGGTCTCTGAGGTGAATGCGGTCCAATCGACCCCTTCACAACAACTTGGGGGCAAGAAGAAAGAGAGAAATAAACCAAAGAAAAACAATAACAACGAACAACCAAAAAATCAACCGCAAACCCCTGCTGCCGGGAAACAACCACAATGAAAACCGAAATTCCCATGTCTCATTTGTGGTGACGATCACTACACTCAAGACTGTCCACATCGCGATGAAGTGGCCAAACTTTTCAAGGGAAATTCACAACCCACTGTGCTCACTCAGCCTTTTCCACAACAACAATCTTTGGTTACTCAAACCCCCGCCACAGGGGGCAGTTCCAGCCAATCCCATGATGAGGCCTCGACAAGTGCCCACATTTACATGTTTAACGGGGTTAATCTGACCACTCGCTCTGCAACATATGACACGCCAGTTAAACCTGATAAGCCGAAGACTACTAATGGTTCCGTACCGGACCCATTACCATCTTCCGTAAGTCCTCCGTTTTCCAGCCCTCCATCCAGGCCACTTTAGATTGAGAAACCTTCGTTTGACTCCATCTTACGCCCTCCTAAGAGCACCATCCGGAAATCTACCTTCAATCCTAATTCATAGGCTGCCCAAAACTACAATATTGTAGAAGATTTGGCCCAAGCACTGTGTGTTATGTCCGCCTTGGAAGTTCTACAACACTGTCCCAGCCAACGTAGAACGCTCTTAGCTGCTATCGGCGCTTTCGATCTCGAGTCATCAAATAACCTCATGTTTAACCTGGATGATCACCAACCACGACTCTCCCACCAGCTAGCTTTCCAAATCGATGTTGTTGTTCACAATCAACAAATCCACCAAACTATCTTGGATGAGGGAGCCTCTACTTGTGTCATGTCTTTAGCTTGTTGGAAAGGCTTAAAATCACCTACCCTTAACAAATCCCCTACGATTTTATGCGCTTTCGATGGACGAAGTTTTCATCCTCATAGATTATTACAATCCTTAGCCGTTCAGTTGGGCGGGAAAACCGTTACTGTTGATGTCGAGGTGGTTGATGCCCCCCTCGATTACAACCTGTTACTTGGAAGAAGTTGGTTCTATGCTATGACTGTCGTCGCCTCGTCGGTGTTTCGATGTGTACAATTCCCCCATCAAGGCAAAATTGTCACTGTCGATCAACTCGATTTCTGTACACCCGCCGTTCGCGCCCCTGTCACCAACAACATTCCCTTTTTGGGAGACCACCCAGTTACGTATGAAAGCGTTGGTGTTGGCTTGTTGAAATATTATAGCCTTATGGGTACTTTCCCTACACCACTTCCACCTACCGTGCATCATATTGCCGCCACGAATATGATTTCGACTGTGCCTTATCAATCCTGGGAATCATCTGATCCCTGGATTGTACCTAGTCCACTGGAATTCGATGTGCTCGGTGACACCATGCCACTTAGCCCAGCCGAGGCCGCATACATAGCTATTCAATCTGCCTCTCCCTCTCTAAACAACCCACATTTATTGGCACCTGATGCCTACTCGATGCCCTCATGGTTGGATTCCCTATCGTCCGCCGTCGATTACATTTCCCAAATTTTCCCTTCTGACGAATCTATTATGGAAATGCTTAATATTGACGATCTACCTTGGGATGATAACCATCATCGATCCTCTTTTCTTCTGCCTTTGGAAGAAATTCACCAAGACATACACCCTGTCTTCCCTACCGATGTTACCGATGCTCCGCAATCTCCTATCCTCACACTAGATACTCTTTCTGAGGGGAATATGGGTAACATCTCTACTACGATCATTATTGATATTTCGATCAAAGAAGGTGTCGTGGAAAACATTAACCTTGGTGCTAATTGCACACCCAAAGAGGTGGTCTCTTACACCGCTTTGTTTAAAGAATTCTGCGACGTCTTCGCATGGAGCTACGAGGAAATGCCAGGGATCGACCCTTCAATCGTCGTGCACGAAATCAAGACTTACCCTGACGCGAAACTCGTTCGACAAAAACTTCACCCGGTTCATCCCAAGAAAATCACAGCTATAAAGGCAGAAGTTGAGAAACTTCTAAAATATGGCTTTATCTATCCCGTCCCTTTGACAGAATGGGTCTCCAACCTTGTTCTGGTTGCCAAAAAACAAGGGACCATTCGTGTTTGTGTTGACTATCGGGATCTCAACAAATCTTGTCCCAAGGACAACTACACTATGCCCTTCTTCGACCAAATCATCGATAATTGCGCAGGGAACGTAATCTTCTCTTTCATGGATGGCTTTTCGGGGTATAACTAGATTGAAATCTTACCTGCTGATCAACATAAGACAACCTTTATCTGCCCCTGGGGTACTTTCGCCTACCGAAAGCTACCTTTTGGCTTTAAAAACGCTAGTGCTACTTTCCAGTAGGCCATGTCGTACGCTTTCCACGATATCAAGCATATCGCGGAGCCTTACCTCGATGACTTACCCGCCCACTCATCCAATCGATCCAATCACATTGATCACTTACGGGCAATTTTTCTTCGATGTCGGTTCTACCGTATTCGCTTGAACCCGCATAAGTGCATTTTCGCCGTCGAATCCGGTCGACTCCTCGGTTTCATTGTCTCCAAATACGGGATCAGGGTGGATCCCTTAAAGATTAAGGCCATTCTAGCCTTACCTCCACCTACCAATTTAACCCAACTCCAAAGTTTGCAAGGCAAAGCAAACTTCCTTCGCCGTTTCATCTGCAACTATACTGAGATCACTGAAAGATTTATGCGGTTACTGCAAAAGAACACCCCTTTCATCTGGGATGATGCTGCCCAATGGTCATTCGATGCTCTCAAGCACGCTTTGACCCACACACCTTTGTTACATCCTCCGGAGTATACAAAGGATTACATCCTTTACTTGGCCGCCTCCACTTCCACTATTGCAATGGTGTTAGTTCAGGAGGATCCCAATGGTGAAGAACATGTGATTTATTACCTGAGCAAGAGTCTATCTGGACCCGAACTCCGATATTCACATGTCGAGAAACTGGCTCTGGCAGCTGTCATCGCTGTCCAAAGATTCTACCATTACATCTTATTACGCACCACCACGGTGATCGCAGACTCCAACCCCATGTACCACGTCTTGACACGTCAAGTACTTGGGGCCAAGTATTCTAAATGGATCGTTATCCTTCAGGAATTCAATCTTGAATTTACGAAGGCCAAAGCCAAAAAATCCCTGGTCTTTGCAGATCTTATCTGTGCTCTCCCTCGTGCCGATGAAGACATCGAACCTAGAGATTCTCTCCCCGATGAATCTCTCTTCCTCATCAGCACCTCTGATCCCTGGTACAGAGATATCCTCCTTTACCTTCAAACCCAACGTTTTCAGCCTAACATTTCTCGTGAAGAGCATCGACGTATTCGTCACCACTCTCGTCGTTATCTCATCATCGATGACACCTTGTATCGTCGTGGTATTGACACCATCCTTCGACGATGTCTGATTCACGAGGAGGCTGAACGCGTTTTGAATGATTGTCACCTTGGCACTTGTAGCGGTCACCTTTCTGGACTGGTCACAACCCAAAAAATCCTACGTCCCGGCTACTTTTGGCCCTCGATTTTCAAAGATTGTATCGAGGTCGTCAAAAAATGCCCACCCTGCCAAGTCTTTAACAATAAGGCACGCACCCACCCTTCTGCGCTGCACCCTATTATCGCCATCGGCCCCTTTTCCAAGTGGGGTATCGATTTCATGCAGTGTAAGCCTACCTCAGCCGGGGGGCACGGTTATATAATCGTTGCCGTCGACTACTTCACCAAATGGGCTGAGGCTATGCCTACCTTCCTGGACGATGGTCGTACTGCATCTCTGTTCCTTTTCAACCACATCATAACTCGTTTTGGTGTACCACGTGCCATTGTCACTGATCATGGTGCACACTTCAAGAACCAGATGATGAGCGAATTACATGTCAAATTGGGTTTTCGCCATGAAAAATCATCCCCTTACTATCCTCAGGCCAACAGACAAGTTGAGGCCATCAACAGAGTCCTAAAAACCATGATTCAACGCATGGTAGGGGAAAACAAGACATCATGGCATCTACAACTTTTCTCCGCTCTCTGGGCTTATCGCACTTCTGTGAAAACCTCAACTGGATTTACTCCTTTCCAGTTGGTGTATGGCATTGAAGTCGTTCTACCAATCAAGTGTGAGATTTCATCACTCAAACTGAAAGTAGAACTCATGCCCCATACTTTTGCCGAAGAAGAACGATTCTTATATCTATCCAAACTGGATGAAACATGTCATGATGCTGCTCTCATTAATGAGGCACATCAGAAACGAATTAAGAGTCAATACGACAAATCCGTCCACCCTCGAACTTTTGCAGAAGGAGACTTAGTCCTCGTTTATGACCAAGCTCACGATAAATTGGGGACAGGAAAGTTAGAACCTCTGTGGCATGGTCCTTACATCGTGAAACATGTCCTATACAGAGGCGCCTACGAATTAGTAGATCATGATGGAATTTCCCTAGGAGAGCCCCGAAACGGGCTTTACCTTAAAAAGTACTATGCTTAGATTACCCAGCATGTGTACTTTGTACATTATTGTATTTTAGTTTGGTATGTCTATTTCTTTCGCGTGCTCGAGTCTTTACCATTGCCACTCATAAATGTGCTTGTGTTTTCATGCGCAGATGACGTCTTCCTTTCCTATCTTTTTCGGGTTTGCGGATGGCGCTAGTCGACATACTCGGAACATTGCTTCGGCAGCATGGGTTATTTACCAATTTGACGAGGTGGTGAGTTCAGGAGGTATCTTCTTAGGACCAACAACCAACAACATGGCAGAATATCATGCTGTCATCGGACCGTTGACCCAAGCCTCCTCCCTAGGTATCTCCCGTATCATTGTTTACTTAGACTCCCAAATCGTGGTCTATCAACTCAACCGTATCTACGCTATCCGCAGTCCTATCCTGCTACGTATCCACCTACAAGTTTTCCGTCTTGAACGAATGTTCTATTACATTGAATACAGACACATTCACAGAGAACTTAATAGTGTTTCAGATTCGTTAGCTAATTACATCATGGATTGGTATCTTGCCCACATATAAAATTTAAGGAAAGCAAAATTGTACATCACATGTAAATTAAAACACATCACAGACATCATCATGTACAAATCATTTGGCACTGTAAAAAACTCAGAACTGTATATATATATATGGCGTGACTGAAATGTTTTTGATTACATCAAAATATATAGAAGGGCAAAATGTCGGGTCTTTAAACCCCTACAACATCGCCTGACAAGGCATACAAAAATATGATCACCAGAGAGACTCTAATCTCCCTTCACTACATTGTGCTACGAGTAACATATCACTGCACGCACTACGCGTCTCAATAGACAATTGACATTCTCTGGCACTCCCACAGTGTGCCTCTACAGATGTAAAGGCACTTCTCCCCTCCGTAGAGGAGGAATGCCCATCGTGAGGCCTTGGAGGTTTCTTTCAACCTCCCGGAGACCTATCACGGGTACTCCTGGATCTGCTACAATCGGAGCACCCCCACGACGTCCTGGTATCGGTATATCGATCGGGCGCACTGCTCCCTTGTCTGCATGTTGAAAAAAATACATCTGTTAAAAAACTCTTCTATATACCCAAAAAAATACATATACATTAAAAACTTTAAAAACAAAAACTAGACAAGGTATGGCTCAGTCTCTTACCTGACATATCCCAGTCTTCCCCCGCGGGTAAAATCAAATCCATGCTCCCGCGGAAATCTACCTCAGCATACAAGAAGTCTTCTATCCAGAGATACTGTTGTCTCAGCCAAGCAAAGAAATCGCCAGTGAAACGGAATTCTGACTCCGCTACTAGCCTCGGAGATAGACTAGTCCACCTCTCCATCCTAGGTTCGTCCACTGGTCACACCGCCAGTGTTATCTGAGGCTGCATATGGGGGATTCATTCTAGGAAAAATGAGACCAGAAAAGAGCCATAACCAAACTGTTTCTATCCCATCCGGCACCGTGAAACCTGTTCCTTCACATTTCGAAGGAACCCTGCACTCCAGTTGAACAGTGTTGGTTCCAAACATTGAACACCATAAGCCACCTACGATCTTGATTCCAGATGTGCACTAGTACTGCCCGTCACGCTCGTGATGGCGAACAAAATGGACCGGAGGGGTAGCTCTCGGATATCCTTGATAGGGATTCTACCCCCTACCAGTCTTTCTCCTGGAACGCAGTGATGTGCTAGATACACGCCCACTTGTTCAGGTAGCAACCTCTACCCAACAAAAGATATGGGAACCCCTCTTTTCGAGAGGCCAGTGAGGAAATACATGTCTTCCAACTCGATAGTTAGAAGCTGTGTGCCAATCCGGAATCCTTGCTCCGCAACATCCCATAGGCCGATCATATGATCAAGCAAGAAAATATCCTTCTTCATTTTTTGCAATTTGAAGAATTTGAGTAAGCCACAAGCTCGTAATGCGACCCGTGGGCGAGTACTCCGCAAGGCAGCCAAGTCATCAATCTCATGTTCTCGTTATTTCCACTCGATCATGGTCGCCGAAGTCACCTACAAAACAAAAAGAATAAAGAATTCATTATTTCAACGTTTTCGCAATTTCGACAATTTTCAAAAGCAATCTAAAAACATGAAAATCTAGTGCCCACATCATTTAAAGAGACCACACCCTCTTTTATAATCACCACGCCCTCTCTTAGCCATTCAATGTTCATCACACGACAACAAAACGTTTTAAAATGAAAACGACTTCTTTATGGATGCGTGGGAATATGTGGGGATTTTTCATGGGTTCTTTGCCAAAAATGACCCATCCAATTAGCTATTGAGGCGTTGGCATCTTGGCCATCCCCTTCTAAAATGTTTTTGCAAAAAGAATCCCCTTTTTCCATCATTTTTAAAGAGGTCGATTTTGATCTTTTTGGGGCAACTTAGGGCTTCATATTTTAAATTAAATGCTGCTATGAAAATGAATATTAAACCATGTAATTGAAAGAAGGAGAGATGAAGATCTACTTGGTCCAAACGGCAAGATAAACGGTCAACCGTAGCTCCGGTAACAAGCGAAACAAGATCCACCGCTGAAATGAGAATCTCCACTACTCCAAAATCCTTGTGCAAAATGAAATGGTAAATGGAATTTTCATTGTATTGCTATTTATAAATTTCCATTTTTTATAAGGTATAGTCATTTATGGGTTTCTCTAACAATATAATGGCTTCACTAAACCCCTGGTTTGTAGTTTTGACATCGCAGGTTTCCTGACAGTTCTGATGGGTTATTTACCTTGTCGCATTCATGAGCATAGTCTTGGTTCGTTCTCAAGATTGAAAACATGAGAACACGTCGGGTAGACTTTTATCTCTTTTTCGGACCCGCATGGATACACGAAAAAGGAACCCCCCTGGAGTCATCTTTAAACCCTTTTCAGACTCTTTAAATATGAAAAGATTGTCGAGTGATCTTGCTTCCTTTCACACTCGTTAAAAGGTTTGAAAGGGCATATTTCGAGCGATAGTTTATCTCTTTTTCGGTCTCATTGGACTACTGTACGAAAAAGGAACTGAGAGAGTTCTCTTTTAAGTGTTTTTCCAAACTCTATAATCCTGAAAAACCTTCGAGTTTTCTGTCTTTGGACTCGTTAAAGAACACATCGACAGGCCCATACGGGATCGAACCCTTACTTCTTCTGGTTCGTTAAACAAAGGTGAGTTATATCGAGCATGTGTTATCCTCCTTGAGCTCATTAAATCAAAAAGAGGTACTCGTCTATCTGGACAGGGGAAAAAATTGAAAGAAGCAAGCCAAGCAGTCTCTTGAGAACATTATCAAGCAATTCTTAGAGTCGCCCTTGAACACGACACTTTGTTTTTTGCATGCATTATAACCCGCTGAACCTCTGCACTGAACCAATCCTTTGAGTTTCTTTCACTCCTTTGGTTTACCCGATGCAAGTCACCACACCCGCTGCATCATCAAGTTTTGGTCCATGTCATGTTCTGCTGTTGTGCCTCAGTATCCACCTCGAGAGTCAGCTATCCCAAATATCTTGCCTCAAAACCTGTGCAATCCATGTCCGTTTGATCCACCAACTACATCTCTATATCCGTTTCGTGTCGTTGATGGGGAATAAATCAAGGCCCTCCTTCAAAGAGCTTATTCCTGTCGACCTCAGCACATTATCCGGGAATTAGGCTTAGAAACCAGTTAGTACTTTGGGACCTACATGCCTCAATGGCAGGCCTCCTCACATTCGACAGTAGGTTTACATCATTGACCTCTGATCAGATGATTCCACGGATGTTCGACTCCAACTCATCTATTCACATTCGTTGGAATGTACTAGGGTACCTTGGGAATCATTGACATTAATAGTGATCTCCCTCACACTTGTTAACGGTTCACACCATTGACCGGTAATCAAGTGGCTTCTGCCATGTTCGACATCAGGACATCTATCACATGGTTAGAATCGTACCACATTAGGATCGGTAAGAAGACCCTGGGTTGAGTAATCACTTTGATATATACTTTGCCCAGGTTGCGAAGGAGTTTCTCTTGGACGAACGATGCATACACTGTTACATAGATCCACTTTGTATTGGTCGTGGCTATGTCTTGTCACCTCGTAGAGCCGCTGTGTATTCTTCGAGGCTACGATCAGTCCAGGTCATCAGAGTATAGATCCACATTGTATTCCCGGTGGCTATACCTTTTCATCAATACAATTATGGATCCACAATGTATTTTATGGCGGCCATATCTCGCAAGTCTTGATCACCCAAGCATAGGTATGCTTGCCTTGGGTTTTGAAATATGTCATGATATTTGTTGGATGTTTTTGTGTGCAACTTTTGTCAGGTTCTCCGAGTCTATAGCCTTGCTTGAAAGTCTACAAAGCATTTCAGTTATCAGTTCGCATCTTCTAACTTCATACTTTGGGGGGAAATCTGTTACACCTCAATATTTCTCACTTTGAATAAGTGTCGTAAGTGTCGCATGATCCTCTCAATTGTCGCAAGTGTCACAAACATCAAACAAAGCATATTATCATGATGACGACACCAAGGAGACATCTAGAATAACTCAGACACTTGATTTGGAGGAGGAAGAATGATTAACTGAAATCAAGGAACTCTTATCACCTGAAAGGGGCTCTTAAACAAAGGTTTTGAAGGTGAACGCTCCCCTACATCGGCCTTAGAGCACTGACGCTCCCCTATAAGGTCTTATGGAGCGTTATAACGCACCACTGCCCCTCTGAAGGAGCGCTATCCATTCTTGGAGCGCTGGCGCTCCCCTCAAGCTTCCTAGGGAGCGCTATAGCGCCCTGATGCCCCTTTTGAGGGAGCGTTGTCTAATCTGAGGCAGTAGTTGGCCCGTTGAGGAGAATAAGGGGATGATATTTCAAGTTTAGAAGGCAGTTGCATTCAAATTCTTGGTTCCATTAGGAGATCCCTGATCCAAGGAGGGGATTCCTCAACTTGTTCTAAAGATAACTCAAGAGGTTAAGCCTCTCTTAACCTATATAAGCAGGCTCTATGATGGTGAAAAGGGGGGGGAATTGCTAGCATGAAACCTATGATCTCATAGGAAACACACAGTCAGTTAAAGGAGAGTGATCAGTGAAGTTGTTATCATCCAGGTCGTGGATCTTCCGAGCAAGGGTTAGACGAAGGGGACTTGACGAAGCTGTCGCATTCGCATCTACGATTGTAAGTACTGCTGTCGTTATTCTCATTAATATGACACGCTTGGCTTGTTTCTTTCTAGTTTATGTCTAATCTTACATGAACTTATCGTTGATAGATAGATCTGTTTTCAAGCTAATATCAATAGAGTAGGAAGTGGTTGTACTTTGTTTGTCTACAAGACTCAGCGAGGAGCGAAATATTGGAGCTCAACTCGGAGCATGCAGGGACAAATGTCGATAAAAAGGGTACCTCTATTCTCCTTCCTTCTCATGTATTAGTTTGTTTAGATTTGAAAGGAAGTCAGTGTCCACGTTAAGCACTTTTTGTCTTAGAGTTAGGGTCTAGCTCTTTGAGGCGATCTACCTGTCCGCGGGGAGATTTTCCTACAACAATGTGCTTTAGTGCTCGATGATCTATGTAGAAATTGGATAATTTATAAACTTTTGAAATACATATATCATACATAGTGCTTCTCTTTATGTTGTGTTGTAGTTTCCTTCAGAAAGCTTAGTATGTGTAAATTGATAATCTTGTCCTTCAATACTTTCAAATTCCTTTTTTCCATTCTTTCATACATCGAAATAATGCTTCCTTATTTAGCAACACCTCCACTAGGTAGGCTATTCAAGCATATCCTTTCACATTTTTTTAAATGTAATATCTAGTGTGACCAAAGAATGATTTCACTTTTTATGGGTTGATAGGGTTTCTAGTTCTTTAATAACCTAAACTTCGAATACAAAGATAATACAAATTTAAAATGAAATAAATAAATACGTTTAAATTGTACTCGATAAAATGATAAATTGGACGAGGATGGTAATGTCCTAAACAACACCAATTGAGGGCACATATAGTCTCTAGAAATGACTCGTGTCATAATAAAGATATATTACTATTATTGTATTGAATGGCATGGAGGCTGCAACAGACTAAAAATTGATAAGAGAAACAAGCCTACCCTGATACCATCTTTAATAACCTAAACTTTATCCAAGCCTACCATGATACCTTCTTCCGAAACTATAAGCGCTAAAAGTTTTACAAAAGGTTGTAAGAATTGGCATTTTTCCATGTTGAAAGAGACATTTATTTCCCTACATCTATTGAGAATGATCCTTAAGTCTAATACGTGATTAGACAAGCATCCAAAAAGTACCTTGTCATACAAATACATTTCCAACAATTTATGAATTAATATCATGAATATTTCTACTACGATTCTTGAAAAACATGCAGGTGTCAAGTTGATATTCCTACTTGTTCCTTTGTGTATTATGTTTCCATAGGTTGGTCCTTGCCTTCTGTTATCACTCCAAGAAACTCCTTAGGGTTGTAGGCTAAGAATGCTTGGTAACTTAAGAATATAATGGTTTTTTTGTGTTTATGAAATTGTGGATCAATGGGATAACTCAGTGACTAATGAGAAGAAGAGCTTATCAAGTATTTGAATAATCCAGTTCTTTTAGAAATCAATGATCAAATGGAGTAATTGGACATGGTATGAAGAATACTAATCAAGATAACTAGATACAATGAATGTAGGGTCATACAAGATAGTAAGAAGTCTTTTAATTCAAATTTATGAGCTTTATAAGAAGATGACAGTTCTTAAAAGCTGAACTAAATTGAATTAAAATACAGAGTAATACAATATATGAATAAATCTGATATTGATGGAAAAAGGAAATTGTGATTCTATTAGAAGATAAGAGCCTTAGTACAATAGTCCAAATGTATCTAGAATCCAACCCCTCATCTATCTTAATTCTATAGCTTTATAGCTTTACATCACAATTATCAAATCCTAAAACAATGGATCTGATTTTCTAAAAATAGAAAGCAAACTGTATTTACAAGAAACTAGGAGTAGATCCTCAAAATGAGGTCAATCCCTATATGATAATCCTCAAAATGTGGTTGAAAAGTTGATGATGTGTAGCCTAGCCTTCCAATGTTCTTTGGTTTGATCTCCTGAAGATGAAATTCGAGTTGGATGATGTGTCTTCAAACCCCTGATATTCTGCCTTTGAAAAAGATGCCAAATGTAGTTGAAAAACTTCTTTTTGACCTTATCCCTCAAAACTAGCCTTTGAATCAAACTTGATAATTCAACAACTGTCCATTTGAAGTGGTTTCAAAACATTCAAACTCAAAAAATCCCAATCTGGGCAAAAATTCAGTTATTCTGGCCGTGACAGACTTTCACCAGCTAATTTACCCAAAAATCCGCTCCTTAGCTGGTGAAAAGCAGAGCTTTCACCAGCTAACTAGCAAAAATCAAGACGAGTTAGCTGGTGAAAGCGCAATTTTTTTTAAAATCAAATTTCTCAGTCATGGAGAGTCCGTTTTACATGCTTGAATAGTCGATCGACATATAGAAATCCTAATATTTCCAATGGTGCTTTCAAATCTTCATTTGGAGCTCGGAAAGCTAGTCAAATGTTCCCTGCAAGATTAGGCATCATTCTTAAAAAAAATGCCAGTGCATTTTTTATCGCTAACATCTGGCTCCAACTGGGATGGAGACCTCCCTGCGAGGTCTCCAAGAACCTGGCAGACCCTGTGCCTTTAGTATTGGGCATGGAGTCATTCAATATTTACAATTTATCATCTAGTTTTGGAAATTCCATGTTGACTATTATAGAAATAGTACACTCATCAGTTGGATGACAAAGTACTCTAAATCTTGCAATAGCTTTACATTGTTTCTGAGATTTATCTTTTCAATCAGCTCCAGCAGATTGTTTGTGCCCTGTAGCTATAGCTATGACTGCTTCATCAACAATAAACTCTAAAGTTCCAACCTTTGCGTTTTTACCATCATAAACTTGGCAAAGACTTCTGCGATTTCACTCCTAGAAGCTACAACCCTTAGCCCCTCTTTTGTCTTGAGCTTTATAGCTCTACAATACAGTTTTCAGATCCTAAAAGAATGGATCAGATATGCTAAAGATAGAAAGTCAAAACTGATTTACAAAAGATAAGGAATGATCCTCAAAATGAGGTCAATTCCACATTTCACGGTCTTCAGATGATGTAGAATCCATGTGAAGTGCATATAAGCCTTCCAAGGCTATTTGATGACTCTTGAGAAAGATGAAATTCGAATTTGCTAAGTTTAGAAAAAACCCTTATTTATTTCCCCCCAAAAAGGTGTCAAATCAACTTAAAATCCTCCTCTAACTCTTTTGCATCAAAATTGGATCTTAGATTTGACACTATAATTCAATATGTATCTTTGGAAAGCATTTTCAAGAGATTTGGTTGAGAAAAACTTCGATCTGGGAAAAAATACACCTTCGTTGGCCAGTCTAAGGTTTCACCAGCTATTTCGCCTTAAGATTTGCTAGTTAGYTGGTGAAAGCTCTGCCTTTCATCAACTAACTGGTTATAATTTTTCCTTCTACGCTGGTGAAAGTTTTGTTTTGAAAATGATCTTCAAAATCGCAAAAATACATTTTTGTCTCAACTTTATGATCTTTAAGGCTGATCCTTTGGGGCCTCTGAAAACGATGGGAACAAAAAATTGACCATGGGGGAAACGCTAGTAGAGAGGCCATCCTCATTTTGTTTTGAATCATCAATGATATTTCCATGTTTGAGAACAACTACCACGCCATCATCCTCCATTTGTTGTGAATGTACTGATGGCAGATTGTATCATTATAAGTTAATGGACTACATTGTTAAACACAGATGGTGCCATTCCGGTATATAGATTTTTCCATTCCTGAAATTGTATGAGTGGAGGAATTGTAATGCAGACCATCCGGAAGGACATCGTAACATTGTGTCAAACAATTATCCTACCTGGGGATTCTGCAATTCCTTTGTGATTTTATTTCAAACAAACTCCTGTTAAAAGTCACCCACTTTGAGAAATCTTGCTAATTATCTGGGTTGTTCCGCAAATAAGTTCTTAAAGTGCTTGACGCTAGCTTCAACTCTTGCTGTAAAAAAAACATGAATCCTATGCACTGGAATCTTATTTAGCACCGGGTCTTCATAATTACCTTCATGCCTTGCTCATTGAAATATGGCTGTGATACAAAGGAAAAAACCTTCTTTCGAAAAATGTATATGTGGAGTAAGGGATTAGAATAGAGATAACAACAAGAAGTGTAATGAACCAACACATAGGACTGGGACCACAAGCTTCAGCAAGAACTTTGTATGCTATCGTCGATATTGTAGATCCATATACAAAAAGAAACAAATACCAGAATGCAATACTGCCCCATATGCATAGATGTTGTATCCATGTGAAATAACCGATGGCCAGTGCTACTACATTTATCTCAGGTGTATCCTTGTGATTAGTATTTGCTTCATCCCTTGTCTCAGCAAACTGCATGCAAATCCAATATTGATGGCAGTTTCCAATTTATCTCCAGTCAAAACCCAAATCTTAATACCAACCTGTTCTAGCTTGTCAATGCGTTGAGGAACCCCCTTCTACAATTTGTCTCGGCATCAGTTGCACCAACAAGAATCAATTCCCTTTCAATTTTATCTGTGACTGTCAAACTATCCAGAACGCAGCTATACTTCATAAAATCCGCCACGTGCACATCTTCTGCCTGCAAAATCGGGCATCTGGACTCGGTGTTTGTATGCAGACTTGTAACTGAATATCCAAAAAGGGAGAACGCCATCTGTCAAACTATCCAGAACGCAGCTATACTTCATCAAATCTGATGCGTGCACATCTTCTGCCTGCAAAATCAGGCATCTGGACTCGGTGTTTGTATGCAGACTTGTAACTGAATATCCAAAAAGGGAGAACGCCATCTACACAATCTCTGGCACACCTGTCAGTGGTCTTCATTTTGCTCGCAACAAATATTTCCCCATCATCGAGATATTTGGATGTTTTTTGGAGTTTATAAACGCCAGCCCTCTCATAATATATCAATGAGTTGTAATGTATATGGTATACTTGGCACTTAGCGCTGAGTTTTAACATCTAAACTTGATTTGATTGTCGATTTGTGTGACTTGGAGTTTGATGAGTGATGTGGCTAGATTCGGAGTTTGACTTGGTATATCAATATCTCATCGCTTGGTGCGTTGGATACTAAGGCTTTGTTTAGTTCATACATTGAGTTTGAGTTATTGTGACATGTGAACTCAAGCTTTGGCTTTAATATATATACGTTTCAATATGTAGTATATACACTGCAACAGTAGGGAAATGACCTTCTCCATTCTTTGTTGGACGAAGACCACCAGGTACATTTGCAGCACCTGCCATGAGATTTCCTGCAGCCAAATTCAGCAAGCAGGCTTTGCGGCAATTTGCAGTCAATTTTCATGAAGCACACCACCCACATCTTTCCTTTGGTGGTTCCACATATTTCTTCTTATAACTTGGCCAAAAAAATTTGAGAGGTGCCTTTGAAAACGCTTTTACTTGCTATGAGATTGTTGTTGAAAGAGTCTTTTAAAAATGATGCCCTTCTATTGACAGATTTGTAGTCTTAAACTGACCTAGATGCTAGATTAGCAACTGCAGATGCAACAATATCACCTAGAACATAAATTGATGTATGCATTTGGTTTGAAGCTTGCTTTACATACCAAACTATTTGTATATAAATCAATCTTCACAGCTGCTTGCCAATATCATCAGTTTGCTCTGTTTATTCATGAAATCAACAATTGAAAAAAATCTAAAGCTTATTCCTCTGCCTACTCCTACTGCTAAACAAACTTGAAATTTGGTCAGGTAAACGCAAATTTCCATAGCAGCCAAGAAAGCAATTGACTTGCAACTTTATGCAAAGTTATAGACAACCAGACTGTAGGATCTGAAACATAATCTTTAAAATCAAACATACAATCAAAAAATCTGACCTCAACGATGGAAACAACTGGAATTTTCTTACTGCAAAACATCTCCATATGAGTGGCAATCGGATCTGAAAATTCATACCAAGCTGGGTGCTCAACATCTGACAAAGAAACATGCATCATAAACTGTTGATCTAATTTTTTCTGCTCTCTTTTACCATTACTGGTCTCAATCCTGAATACAAACTTCTCATCCTTTGTCAGAGAGTCATATAAGAAGGATTGTTGATCTGAACCTTTCAACTCATCTCCTTCCTCCTCATATTTACTCAGATCTTCTAGCCCCTGCAAACCAGAAAATTGAGAGCTGCCCTTAGCATCTACTGCAGATTCAACACTTTCACTTGCTGATTTGTCAATCTGCTCATCACCTTTCAAGTCTTCAAAGGGGACAATTCGATTTTCCTGACATCCTAAGACAATAGATGCATTCGGAACAATGTCAAAAGCACTTATACTATGGCTATTATTGTGAAGCTCATCAATGTCTTGGTCACAATGAGAAATATCCCCTATAACAACATACTCTTCATAATTTTCTGAATCTTTAGTTAATAAGTTGAATTCATGACAACATTCAGGAAATAAAAGGTTGGCTGAAAATATCTCTTTACGAAACAAATGAAAGGCAACATGAAACTCTGACAAAGAGTTGATACTGGCAATAGGAAGAGACCGATACCAATCATGAGCAATCCCCTTTAATGAAAAACAGAAGAGCCGGATCTGAACATCCTCATGCACAACTTGCAACCGATGAATGTAATCATGAAAGTCCAACAAATGTTCAGCTGCTACTTCCCAATATTCACCTCGAAATCTGGGAAGCCTATTTTCCCATTCCTCTCTACTAGGCACTAGATTAGGGAAACCAACAATCTTTGAAAAATCGCAGAACGCATACCTCTTAGATAAGATCTTGTTCATTTCATACTAGTGGGGTCACCAACGGATTTCAGAATAGTGGAGTCGCCACCGAATTCGTCCTTCATGGAGTCGCCAGATAGATAATTACAACCAAAATAATGTCCAGGCTTTGTCTATCATCAAAGCTGGATCTATGTCGTCTCCCAAGGAAGTTGAGCTTCAATCTCTTCTCCCCGGCAACGACGCCAATTTGTTATCATTCCAAGAAACTCCTTAGGGTTGTAGGCTAAGAATGCTTGGTAACTTAAGAATATAATGGTTTTTTTGTGTTTATGAAATTGTGGATCAATGGGATAACTCAGTGACTAATGAGAAGAAGAGCTTATCAAGTATTCGAATAAACCAGTGCTTTTAGAAATCAATGATCAGATGGAGTAATTGGACAGGGTATGAAGAATACTAATCAAGATAACCAAATACAATGAATGCAGGGTCATACAAGATAGTAAGAAGTATTTTAATTCAAATTTATGAGCTTTATAAGAAGATGGAAGTTCTTAAAAGCTGAACTAAATTGAATTAAAATACAAAGTAATACAGTATATGAATAAATATGATATTGATGGCAAAAGGAAACTGTGATTCTATTAGAAGATAAGAGCCTTAGTACAATAGTCCAAATGTATCTAGAATCCAACCCCTCATCTATCTTAATTCTGTAGCTTTATAGCTTTACATCACAATTATCAGATCCTAAAACAATGGATCTGATTTTCTAAAAACAGAAAGCAAACTGTATTTACAAGAAACTAGGAGTAGATCCTCAAAATGAGGTCAATCCCTATATGATAATCCTCAAAATTTGGTTGAAAAGTTGATGATGTGTAGCCTAGCCTTCCAAGGCTCTTTGGTTTGATCTCATGAAGATGAAATTTGAGTTGGATGATGTGTCTTCAAACCCTTGATATTCTGCCTTTGAAAAAGATCCCAAATGTAGTTGAAAAACTTCTTTTTTACCTTATCCCTCAAAACTAGCCTTTGAATCAAACTTGATAATTCAACAACTGTCCATTTGAAGTGGTTTCAAACCATTCAAACTCAAAAATTCCCGATTTGGGTCAAAATTTCGTTATTCTGGCCGTGATAGGCTTTCACCAGCTAATTTACCCAAAAATTCGCTCCTTAGCTGGTGAAAAGCAGATCTTTCACCAGCTAACTAGCAAAATTCAAGACGAGTTAGCTGGTGAAAGCACAGATTTTTTTAAAATCAAATTTCTCATTCATGGAGAGTCTGTTTTACATGCTTGAATAGTCGATCGACATCTAGAAATCCTAAGCTTTCCAATGGTGCTTTCAAATCTGCATTTGGAGCTCGAGAAGCTAGTCAAATGTTCCCTACAATATTAGGCATCATTCTTAAAAAAAATGTCAGTGCATTTTTTATCGCTAACACCTTCCATGGGCATTTAAAAACCCAAATTTTCATTCCCGTGTGGGTTATGTTCTCTTTGAAACTTGTGCATAGTTGTCAATACTTCCTACAAATTGGTGTTTGTATCTGTAGGCCCTTTATCGAGATCTGTCCTAAACTTTTTTCATAATAGTTTCTAATCTACTATATTCTTTGCTCATAATATTTTCTAATCTACATGGGTCGTGGAGGCTCTGCATTGACTACCGTCAATTGAACAAGGCAACGATCAAGAATCAATATCCATTGGCAAGGATTGATGATCTGTTCGATCAAATGAAGGGTGCGACGGTGTTCTCCAAGATCGATTTACGATCAGGGTATCACCAGTTACGGATCAAGGAGGATGACGTCCCTAAGACCGCCTTTAAGATGAGGTTTGGACATTATGAGTTTAYTGTTTTACCGTTTGGACTAACAAACGCCCCAGGGGTATTTATGAGTTTGATGAATGGGGTGTTCTGCGAGTACTTGGACAAGTTCGTCCAAGTATTCATTGACGATATTTTGATCTACTCTCGGATGACGGAGGAGCATGACAAGCACTTGCGCTTGGTACTACAGTGTCTGTGAGAGCACAAATTATATGGGAAGTTGTCCAAATGCTCATTTTATCAAACAAAGATTCACTACTTAGGGCATGTCATCTTCGGCGAAGGCATCACCGTGGATCCAGCAAAGGTCGAGGCTATCATGGAATGGCCTGTGCCGACGAATGTCCCGGAAGTGCGTAGCTTCATGGGTTTAGCAGGATACTATCGACGGTTCGTCGAGGGATTTTCGAAGATAGCAAGTCCGATCACGGAGTTGCGGAAGAAGAACAAGAAGTTTGTATGGACCGAGAAATGAGCGGAATCATTTCGTAGGCTCAAGGAATTGTTGACAACAACACCAATACTGAAAGTCCTTGACATGGACATGGACTTCTTGGTATGCACTGACGCATCCAAGGAGGGCTTAGGCGGGGTCTTGATGCAAGACGGACGAGTGATTGCTTACATTTCGAGGAAACTGAGAAGGCATGATGAGAACTACGCGACGCACGATTTGGAGTTATTAGCCATCGTATATGCCTTGAAGGTTTGGAGACACTACCTTGTTGGACGAAAATTTGAACTAAAGACTAACCGTTATGGACTACAACACATATTTACGCAAAGTGACCTGAACGCGCGACAACGACGTTGGTCGGAATTTCTTAGCGAGTACGACTTCGAGATTACTTACATAAAAGGAACAGTGAACCGAGTGGTAGATGCATTGAGTCGGAGACCATGCATCTTTTCGATGTTGCCTCTTCAGATGAATCTACGTGAAAAGATTCTAACTTTACAACTTGACGATGACTGGTACAAAGAGGTCGAGGGTTTTATCGGACAAAAAACAATGATGGTACCACGATTTGAGGGATTTTCATTTGATAGCGATGGCTTATTGAGGTTTAAAAGTTGGATCTACGTACCACCAAACGATGAGTTGAGGATGTTGATCCTAAGCGAGGCTCATAGAGCAATATACATGGCTCATCCGAGAGTCACGAAGATGAGGGCAGACCTTAAACCCTTATTCTTCTAGAAGGGAATGAAGGAAAACATAGTCAACTATGTGGCCAGATGTCTATAATGTCAGCAGGTAAAGGTTGAACATAGACACCCAACAGGATTACTACAACCACACACTATTCCAGAATCAAAATGGGAAGTTATTTTGATGGATTTTATTATGGGATTTCCAATGACGGCAAGGAGACATGACTTGATTTTTGTAGTAGTAGACACTATGATGAAGAGTGCTCACTTTATTCATGTGCGTACGATGTATGAAGCACCTGACATAGCTAGAGTTTTCATCAGTGAGATTGTGAGGCTGCATGGCGTGCCTAGGAGGATTATATCTGATCGAGGATCGGTGTTTACCGAACGATTTTGGACGAGTTTCCAAGAGGGCTTGGGAACCCAACTTAACTTTAGTATTGCGTATCACTCGGAGACTGACGAACAGACCAAACGAACGAACCAAACCTTGGAGGACATGTTGCGCATGTACGTGATGGACCAACAAAAGTGTTGGGAAGAATTCTTGCCACTAGTGGAGTTCGCTTACACTAACAGTTACCAGAGCACCATTAAGATGGTGCCTTTTGAGTTTCTTTACGGGCGACTGTGTCAGACGCCCTTGAGTTGGGATCGACTTGAGGATAGGGTCCTGGTGGGACCAGAAGGGATCCAAGAAATGGAAGAGAAAATGCAAACAATAAGACAAAGGATTAAAGAAGCCCAGGATCGACAGAAGAGTTATGCCGATGTGCACCGTGTCGACCATAGTTACGAGTTAAATCGCATAAGAGTTCGATCAAGTTTGGGAAGGGAGATAAACTCTCTCCTAGGTTCGTGGGACCTTTCGAGATTGTGGAGAGAAAGGGGCCCGTGGTTTATCGACTAGCCTTGCCTAATTCCTTGAGGCGTATGCATGATGGTTTTCATGTATCTATTTTGAGACATTATATTAGTGATCCTACACATGTTATTGACATGAGTTCCTTGCAAGTATCGGACGAGGGAGAGCTCACGGCTAAGTCGGTTCGCATCTTGGATCATCACGTTCGACAGCTATGCCGTCGAACGGTAGATCAGGTTAAGGTCCAGTGGGACAATTATAGTCCGCACTCGACGACCTGGGAGGACACATATGATATGCGCTAGAAGTTTCCATTTTTGTTTGATAGATAGACATATGATACTGTGATACACCTTGTTTCAACATTTGTACTGTGAAACTTCAGGACGAAGTTTAGACCAAGAGGGGGTGTATGTAATAACCTGCTCTGGCGCACTGAACGAACTTATTCTTTGAGGACACTTGCTCTCAAGTGATCCGGATTTTTATGCTATTAAAACTTTTGATTTTGATTATGAGGCGTTATGGGTTAATGACATGTTGTTTTACTACATTGACATAGACAGGTTCTATTGACTCGGTTTTACTGAGTGTGCAGGGTTTTGGACCTCGAGGATGCAGAGGCATCGACGGAACCCCTTGGACTCCGGATCGAGTCAGGGAGTGTGCCATTGGGGTTTGATTGCTTTACTGTGATTTTAGTGCATCTAACTGGATGATATGATATGGATATGTTCTGACATGATTGTTGATGATGCAGGATGACGATAGCTTGCCGACCAGACTCACATATGGAGTAAAGGGGTCACACATGACTACCATAGATGTTGAGGGAGAGGTGTGGACAACATCCCTGCCACAACCTACTAGCACTCACACCGTGGCTCGAACTGTAGGTTAATGATTACCTAGTTTGAGAGGACCCACGATGCCGCGAGGGCAGACTGCGACAGTCGCTCACGATGATTCTAAGGGGCACGCAATAAGGCGAGGGCCTTATTCCTTAGAATCCCTTAGTCTCCCACAAGTTTACCTAGCGGAGTGTTGACTCCAGGGGTTATTGATGTCTACCAAATCAGTCAAGAGGCGAGTGGCACCCTTGGAGCACGTAGTGCGTCCTGAAGGGCATGTCGCGCAAAGGAATAGATGAGGCGAGTGGCACCCTTGGAGCACCTAGTGCGTCCTGAAGGGCACGCCGCGTTGTTGATGATAGAGGGATGAACCTAGATGGCCCTAAGACAAATAACATGTTAAGTAATTTTAAAACAATTTCCCTAATTAAATGTCGCCCAGTACGAAAATTAAAGCCTAAGTCTAGATTACGCTAGTGGTAGAACCTTGACTTCTCTAAAAAAAAATAATAATAATAAAAATAAAAATGACTTAAATAATAATTTTGACCTTCATTAAATCTTGTAACATGAAGGGAGTAAGAAATTTAGTTATTCATAAAAATAAAATCTGTGGTAATAAATGTAAAAAGGGGAATTAATTATTTTATCTTTTTGATATTTAAAAAAAAAAAAATACTAATTAAATGATAAAAGCGAAAGGGGTTTAAATTCCACACCTGCCTTTTTGAGTTCTAATTAAAAGGGAGAAAGACTGCAAATATTTTTTTTTTAGGAAACTAGGGAAAAGAGGTAACATAAAAAAGGAAAAAGGGGAACTTAAGGGGAAAAAAAGCGGAAAATCAACTTAGTAAAGAATCTACCATTTAAGAGCCTTCTAATTTTAAACTGAATTAGCAACTTCATAATAGGGAAAGACTTTAAAACCCGTAAGGGAATTTGGGGACACCTAGGAGTAACTCTAGGTGGGTGAGGGAAATAAGATAATTAATTAATTAAAGAAATTAAATAATGGAGGAATGTAGGGGATGGGTGACACTTGTACGGAGAAGAATTTTTAGGAATTTATTTTTAAAACTTTAATTAAATGAGATTTTAGGAAAGAAAGGAAGATCAAAACTCTATATAATGAAGGAGGAAGAAGGATGAAAGAGCATCTTCTGTTTGCGTAACATTACGCTACAAAAATATCTACTTGACTGATTTACTTGTGGGAGTTGGGATACCCAGCTCGGAGAGGAGTGGTAGCTCGACCTTGTGAGGCGAGATGGGAGCTAGACGAAACCTCTAGATAGTGTGTGTGGCCCCTTTGCGGCTCGAGGGGTGAAGGGGGAAGAAGAGTACCCCTGGCATTGGCTGGGAGGTATCAGTGAAGTCTCAACGGTCGATGAGCGGGAGTTGCACGGAGCACGCGGACGACAATCGGAGCAGGCGAACATGCAACGGTACGCTTCTTCATTTGAATGGTAGATTGTTGTAGGATTTATGATTTGGATCTGCTTGATTATTAGGTAGGTAAACTGGTTGTCTAGTTTCATGACTGAAAGTTTTATAGCCTAGTTGATTGATTGGTTGATTGATTTCCCATGACCTTCGTTTCCTGCATGTTGTGACCGCCCTGTGGTGTTGATTGTGACCTTGAGGTTGTTTATCTTTCGTCCTTAGCTCATCAGTCCTCACCTGAGCAGTTGGCCAGGAGTTTGATCTACGGTCGTCGCCTTAGCGTTAAAATACCTATGGATCTCAACGCCCTGCTTTTCTGTGCGAGGATGATGAAGCGAACGTCGAACCTATCAGTCGTCCACCTCTGTTGTTGTCCTTGGCTGAAGGTTGCCTTGCGTCCTGATGCGTTTTTTTTTTACCCTGCAGAATCTTATTGTTGGCAAGTTTTTCTATAAACTTGGCATGTTTTTACCTAGTGTTAAATTGTTTTTACTTCGTTTTTTTTTCTCGTTGGACATTCTGTGTATGGCATTCTTGAATGTGGTATATTGTTGGATTTTAAGCTCTGCGGTTTTTTTTTATCTCGTTTGCTCTCTCTTTTTATACCTCATTTTAAATCTTGTTGGGAAGTCCTGCATTTTTTTATATCTCATTTTTCTTGACTGGCATTGCTACTTCTACAGCCATATTCGTTTGATAGGGGTGAAATTTTGTTTGACGGGAGGGGGCGAAATTGTGAGGAATGAATGCTATGGAGTTCCTCAAGTTCAATTTTCATAAAGGAATAAAACTCATAATAAGTTGTAACAATTACTTGAACATATATGTATTGGAAAATTTGTCTCTGATTCCAATTGATTAGAGCCTTGCATGTAAGTAATTTTTTTTTGAGTTGGAACCGTCCATGGCCGTGAAATTCACCCTGCAACTTTCAGCCAAACTTTGACCCAATAATAAAAAGGTTTGTTGCGCGTGCTCGGGCCTCCTTGTAATATCTCTGTCGAATGGGGTCTATGCTAATGCCCACCGACAGAGGGTTAATCTGCCAGTTCTGTTCGAGTTATTCCTTGGTCTGGTCCGACCTGTGTAAAAAGGTCACTAGCTTCAAAGCTAACTCCCTGGCTTAACAGGGATTCTTCCCAAAATTTGATATGACACGTATTTTGCTCATAACTTAATTAGAAACTTTTACGTTTAGCCATTGCTAATCAAGGGAAATTGTGAGAGTTTGATCTTAGATGAATTATTTTTGCCAATTGATCTCTGGATGTGTTAATGCACTGGATGTGTTAATGTTGACAAATATTGTGGTAAACGCAAATTATTTGTTGTTATCATTTTCAGCCATTACTAATCAAGGCTTCAAACGATCAAAGTCCGATTCTAGATAAATTGTTTTTGCCATTGCTTTTTGGAACAATTATTGTTGTGAGAAACATCGAAGTGAAAAAAAAAACTATTTGTCTGAGCCATCGATAGTGTTGGAATTATAATCTTGTCAACTGTTAAGCATATTTTCAACTTCTTTGCATTTAGAGATTTTAAACTGATATATACTCGTAACTTCACCTGAAATTATAAGAGTAGTTTATATTTGTAACCTTGAGATGATTGAATACACAGGAGTACAGATTTATGAGTTCCTAATACCAAGGTTGACATAGCTATCTCTAAAAATAGAGAGAGTCGGTGTCGTCTGATAGATATAGAACCTCGCTTTAAATCTCCAACAATTATATTGGTAATTCGGTACACCTACTTCAAGCAAGTTACAACAAGGCAGTAAATCTCATTAATGCTTATGATAGAATTTTTAAGTGACAGTTGGCTTTAGCAGTAACTAATTAAATAGAAGGAATGACAGTTGATATGGCAGTAACCTTTAGTGACCGTTTCGAATTGCAGGAATTTATTAAATGGTCGTAAATTATGCAGAACCTTAACATTTAGACAATTGTACCCACCTGTGTGCCTTGCTATTTGGACATAATCTACACCTGTGCGTCTTGTATTTTGAATGGAAATCCTTTATTTAGATTCTTTTATTGTAGTGGTTTTAGGGTGTAATGTAATTATTTATCATGGTATTAAATAATATAGATTTCTATGTGGGTCGTAAATAAAAGAATTCAAGGTCCATATTAAGTAAAATGTTTTCAAGAGTATCTTTAAATATTCTTCAAGGATTTCTAAGATTTGGATTTCTTTTGGAAGAAAGACTTCAAAGTTATACTTATCATTAGATTTTATTATTATTATTGGATCACTTAAATATGACTATGTATGAGATGTGGCTTATATGGATTAACATAGTTTTCAATATGGACGAGAATTCAATATTTCATGTTCGTCAAAGTAAAATACTTGAGTGGTCTTAATTATTATTGAAAAGATATAAGATTTCGCTGGAAGCCGATGGTTAAGATATATTTTATCTTTAGATTCTATTATAAGTTATGTAAATTTTTAGGTTCAATAAAATACCTTTGAATATAGAAAACTGATAAGATTTGGATTTTATTGGACATAAGTAGTCATAGCTATACCTTCTTTAGAAGATTCTTTCATTAGATTCCATTATTGTAACAATTCAGAGTGTAAGTGTGTATAATAGGCGACCTCATATAAAATAACATAGTTTTCTTTATGGGTGTAAATAAAGTGTCTTAATGTTTACCTTATGCAAACTACCTTAAGGGGCTGACTTTAGATATTCTTGAAGGATTTATAGAATTGATTATTATGGAGTGAAGTGTCCTGGATAATCTTGATGTTGTTTTTTTAGCTTGTCGTCTTGGACTTGATTGTTTTGGGGTGGGATGTAGACACCTCCTTGTTCCTCAGAATAGTCACCAGCCCTGAGACCTTAAATGGTCAAAATCAACGGGAACCTGGGCTTGAGCGTTGCTTATGTGTCCTGGAGGTCCTAACCATTGCAGGGTAGGATGGGCGAGGAGTCAGTCTTAACCTCGTCGGTTGATTGTTGTTCATTTCTTCCAGATGCTTGATGTGCTTCTTAGGTTGTTATGTTGTTGTTGCAGTTGCATGCGTCATGTTCATCATCATGTTGCGACGCAACGTATAATGTCTTTATTACCCTTCTACACATGCACACACACAAAAAAATTGCACTTGTTATGAGAGGATTGTTGTCATAATTAAACGGGAGGTATGTTACAGTCTCCCATCAACTGAAAGATATCGATGTGGGTTTGATGATTTCCAAGTAACCTATGTGAAACTCGATATACATTAGTGTTGTTATATCATTAACAATCATATATACACATTTAAAAAATCATTATGCTCCTATAATTTAACAATAGTGACATGACCATTCTTGTGTCACTGTCCACATAGATGACACATGGTATACTTGTGCCACTTGAGGCACATAGACGACATAAATCAATAACTACACCAAAAATGCCACATAAAAATCATGCACTAAATATGCCATACCAAATGAACTTGCATTGCATGCATTGCATATCCCATACTTGCATTATTTGCACCACATAATTGTTTGCACATGCATGAGGAATATTGATCTCCATTCATGCAACACTTAGTTGACATACATAAGAAGTTGATAAAGTCTTTTTATTAATTCTCGATTAATATGATATCGCAACTTCTTCATAAAATAACGTTGTCCAAAACCAAACAACGATTTAGAAGAGTTTTTTCTTTTGTATAAAATAGAATTGCCAAGAAGACAATGCAGTACATACTACCCCTATTCAAGAAAGTCTATCTTGAAATTTTCTGTAGAATAATGTGTAAACTTGTATTTCATTAACAATATATTAATCCTCAAAATTCCTAAGCATAAGATTTTTTTTCCAAGGAAAAAAATTTGATAATTTATTAATATAAAAAAATTACAATTGTATATGTTGTTGGCATTCCGATGGTCGACGCCAAGTTCTGGACTTAATAGTCCACTGAGTTACTGTCAAAAAAATCAATCATAGGCAGACTCTACCTGATATACAAAAAAGATGCATAAAGATCATCATTGTCCATATAGATAAGAAAAAAAATCAGATCAACTAATATTGCAAAAAACAGAGCTTTAAGAGTAATAAACATCAATCAAAGATTGACCCAGTAGTTGTGAAAAAAATCCATAGCTGCATTGCAGTCCTTTTTTTGGATCTTGCAACGACCAGTTTCCAATTCCAAACCTTCTTTTGAGAGTGAATCCGCTTCAGTGTTCTTGTGCCTGAAAACATGATCAAAGGTGATGAGAGAGAAGGAGGAAGAGTTTTTTTTTTTTAATTTCTTCATAAATTGGTTGCAGTTTGAAATTTTGAAGCCGAGCCTTCCCATTCATGATATTGATGAAAAATTGAGAGTCTCTGTAGACATGAAGATGGTGAATATTATATTCTAAATCCAGAAGAAGCAGAAGCTAAAGGGCCATGAATTCACTAAAAATGTTGGAGGTATCCCCTAGGCCTGTCAAGAAAGAGATGGATGCAGACGAAGATAAGTGAATAATGTCCCCTCCACCCCCTTGGGATGGTTCACCTTGAGTTTCACCATCAAAGAAATCCCATGGAACATCGTCTTGTAGAGTAAGAATGTCCACCTGAACAAAAGGATGAGATGATTCCTTCATCTAAGGGAATTCCTCCAAGATGGCCAGACTGGAAATGGAAACATGATCCAGATCAGGGGATTTATACTCAATTAATGCTTTAATTCTTGATAACCATATTCCCTAGGAAACAATAAGTGGAAGCGCTTTAAAAGGGAGAGAAAGAGAGCTCTGCAACCAGGCTTGAAGGGAACATTCAATTGTATCTCCTTGCAAAGGACAAGTCATGGATTTACTTATGTGTGCCAAGATAGAAAGAGTGTGGGAAGTTTCTTCATCACGTTTACACAATGGACATCGACTTGGCCCAACAAAATTGTGTTTCTGAAGATTTTCTCAAGTCGGGGATTTATTTTGAATAAGGAGCAACATGAAAAAAATTTCCTTGCCTGGCCAATGGAATTTCCATAAATTTTTCCCCCACTAGGGAGGCGGGGGTTCGCCGTTTTTAAAAAAAATTAGGTAACCATTCCTTGGAGAGTAAGTTCCCTTCATATTAAAGGACCATGTGAGTTGATCCTCTAAGTCAATTAGGGAGACTGTTTAATATTTTAGAGCATTTATGTACCGGTCCCAATAATGGGCTTGATTTTCATCAAGACCAACTTCTTTCCAAGAGAGCCATTGAGAATGTCTACTGACCAGAGTCCCAAAATAAATTTGTTTAAGAAAGAAGAAACCTACCTGGTTTTATTTCTGAATGATTGCTTCCAGGAGAAGGTGTTGGTTGTTACAACCCACCCACGGATCCCTTCCAATTAAGACCTTTTCAGTTGATCCTATTTTCTAGATGAGCCAATTCCCTATAATAGGGAAGGAGTTTAGAATCACCTTCCATATGATAGTTCCACTAGAGGATTTTGTTCTTTCTTTACGAACCCAATCCAAAGCAGATTCTTTTGGGAAATATTTGAAGCGGTACACTTTAGATCAAATCCTATCCTTGATCAAGATTTTCCAAACACTTTTTGCCTCCAGGGCTTTAGAGAAAAGCTGGATATTTTTTAAGCCCCATCCTTCTTATTTTTTTGGCATCGAGATTTTCTTCCAAGAATCTAAAATCATAGACTTCTTGTCTTCTCGCCTAGACCATAAGAACCTATATCCCAGTTGATTGATTTTCCCCAGAACACCTTTGGGAACCTAGGCCATAACGGTCCAATAAACATGTATTGCTTCTATCATCGATTTGACCAGAACTAGCCTGCCTTCCTAAGAGATCCATTTTTTGTACTAGACATGTAGCCACTTTTCCACCTTTTCCAACAACCATTTCCAGTATTGCTTTTTTTAACTGATTAGCTTGATTACAAAGCCCAAATATTTCAATCTAGAAGCAATGTCACTTAGTTTCATGTCAAGCAAGCGGGATAATTGTGTGTTTTCCTGGTCCAATAGACCCCAAGAGATAACAATGGACTTTTCTTGATTAATTTTCATTCATGTAGTTGTGAAAAAGTATAACATGGTATTCTTGAGTTGTTCCAAAAAAGAAATTTCCCCTTTGTAGAAAATCAGAATATAATCTACAAATAGTAAATGGGTTAAGGAGAACTTTTGACCAATTCAAATACCTTGAATCTCGTTACTCTAAGAAGCTTCATGGATGAGTCTACTAAGGCTTTCAACAACAACGAGAAAGAGGAGAGGACACAGGGGGGATCCTTTCCTAAGACCTCTTTCTGATGGGTAAAAGGGGGAGGTTAATCCATTAACAAGGAGAGAAAAATAAGTAGAGCTAATACAACTCATAACCCAAGTGACAAAGGGATGAGAAAAACCCAAGTGGATAAGTAGAAGTTTGACATAGATCCAACTTACCCGGTTGAAGGCCTTAGAGAGATCCCCTTTGAGAGCGACAACCTTTTACTTTTTGGTATGAATAGAGTGGAGCCCTTCCTGAGCCAATCCAATGACTCGATGAATCTACCTACCATGTAGAAAGTTGAATTGTTCCTGGAGATGTTCTCATCAAAAAAATATTTGAGCCTTGACACTATAATTTTTTAGATGATTTTGTAGATACAGTTGCAAAGGAAAATAGGACAAAACTGATCAAAAGTAGAGGGGTTTTCCATCTTAGGGATTAGAGATACGAAAGTAAATTTGAAAGCAACCAACATACGTCTAGAAGTTCTAGAGTAATCCATACTCCTTAGCGGATCTTCTCCCAGAAAATCTAAGCAGGCGGAGTAGAATTCCATTCGGAGGCCATCTGGACCTGAGATTTTATCTCTCTAGAAAATTTGGAGAGTATTCCAGAGCTCTTCTTTAGTGTTTTCCTCCATTAATTTTTCATTCCCTTTCTGATTTATGAAGCTAGAGAGGAGCCCCACAACTTGAATGATCTATTCTATGGTACACCTGGAGTCAAATTCGAAGAGAGAATGAAAATGATGGATTCCTTACTATGCTATGTCATGAAAAGTGGTGGCAGAAGATTCATCATTATTTGAGATAGCCTAGATGGAGTTTATGGACCTTTGATGGTTTGCAAAATTTGAAAGAATTTGAAGTTTTTGATCCCTGCATGGAGCCATAAGGTTTGAGTCTTCAGCCTCCATTCTTTTTCTCTATTAAGAAGAATGCTCTACCGACGAGCTTCGAGCTATTGAATTTTCATCTTGTGATCTAGTGAGAAGGTTAAAGAGGCTTCCCATTCTTGCCAGTCCTAAAGAGATTTTTCAATTCCTTCCAATTCCTCATTTTATTTCTTTATTTTTGTTGCAATCCAAGAGATCGTCTCCCTTTTAACCTTTTTAAGGTTTGAATGGAATTGGATGGCAAGGGATTTTCGTTTGTCAGGGTCATAGGGGGCCCAATTGTGCTTAATAAGCTAAAAAAAGGACGAATCCTCCAGTTAGGAGTAATTGAGTTTGAAGGGGAGGGGGGTTTTTACACACCTTCCATGAACTTCAGAATGATGGGGTTGTGATTCGAGTTCCCTCCACTGCAGACCCATTTCCAAGGATTCAAGTTTCCATTCAAAACCCCTTCCAAAAGAAGGAATTGATTGAGTCTCTTGGTAAGCCTAGCTTCTCCTACACGCATGTTCCTCCAGCTAGGGAAGGATTTTGCAGGTTGGAAATCATATAGACCCACTTATTTTAGTTTTTGTATGAGGAACTCTGAAAAAGGGTATGTAAGCATCGATGACCCCCATATCTCACAAGCCCCAAGGGTAAAATTGAGATTTCCACCAATAATCATGTTCGCTAATTTCATAAAGGAAAAGTTCAAAATTGATGACCATAAATATTTTCGGTCCTGAAATGGCCTGTAAATGTTTAAAATTACAAAATCCAAATTTAGGTCAACACAGTAGAGCCTAGGCCCTAGCCTCGAGGGAAAGGCCCAGGAATTTAAGAGCTTTACAACTGAGCTTTTCCAGTCTGAGATCACTCCCCTCGGTTTCCCCTTGGCATTTAAGTCCATGAAAGACCATCTAGGGAGGAGGGAAGAGAGGATTTTTTCGACCCTTGGACCTTCCAACATAGTTTCTTGAATAAGAATAACAATTGGATTGTGAACTTGCACCAGTCTTCGAATGGTCAACTTTGTGGAGAGGTTTCCCAACCCTCTGTAATTGAGGGAGAGGGAAATCATTGGGCACCCTTGGAAGGGGCATTTTCTCTAAGAGTCTCGATGTGAGACTTTTGTCTACCTTGCCAGACTTTTGAGATAGATTTTTTTTAAGCTAGCGACAAAAATGATTTTCGGCCTCAAGAGGTCCCTTTAGACTCTTTCTTAGAGAAGGTGTCGAGCTTTCCTTCAATAACCTAAGAGTAAGAGGGAGGGCATGAATGAAAATGAAGGTTATATTTTGGCGGGGAGGAACTAGAGGGAAGGGAAAGGTAAAGGGAGGCTGAGGGTTCAACAGGGGAGGGGAGGGGAGGGGAAGAAGGACCGAAAGGGGAAGAAGAGAGGGGGAGATAGGAGGAGAGTGAGAAGGGAGGAGAGGGGAGGGATCCAAGGGGGAGGAGATGGGGGGAGGAGGAGGGAGAGGATGAAGCTGAGAGGAGGGGATTCAAGGGAAATTAATGGATTATGATGAGACTCGTGCAATCCATAGAGATTGAGGAGAAAAGATGCACCATTTTCAACATCTATGGGATCAGAGGAAGGAGCCAAAATAGTGGTAATAAAAGGATCGAAACTAGGAGGGTGAGGAGGGATATACTTACCTGACATCATGTCTAGGGGAGTTGTTACCCCCTCATCCTAGGGGAAACTAAGGAGATGATGTCTCGAGGCATTCAGGTAGTAGACATGGAGTTTCGAGAGTTGGATGGAAAAAAAAACCTATACAATCCCTCCTCTTCACCACACACCACCACCATCATCAGGAGTAGATAAATGTCCACCACAATAATTTGATCCACCAAAGGAAACGAGTCTTTCTTGATAAGGTAACTAGTCCAGTCTCATGGAAAGTATCATTTTAATATTTGGGGCATGCAAATAAGTATCAATGGGTCTTTCCTGTCTTATAAAACATTTGCTCAGAAGTTATATTTCTTGCCTTGTTTCACCTTGGTGGTTGTCCTGGGTTCTAGTAAGTTTTCTACCTCCGAGAAAAGGGGTGCTACTGGGGGCCTTATTGATGGGACATCGTACCATTCCCGATCATATTTTATCACTTTCCATCTTCATTCCCTCCGTTTCCTCATATTTTGGGTCTTCAGGTTACATGTACCCCAGAAAGGGGCCTATACCTCATTCTCTTATGGGAAGAGGGGATAAAGGCCCAGAGGTTGTTGCATCTAGTGCCAAATAAATAAATGAAAAGAAAAAATAGCCACAATCAAAATGTAGTGGAAGGGATACAAAGGGACATAAGAGCCATCATCCCAAACTTGAGCTCTACCTTTCTAGGCACCTACCCTAAGTCCCGAGTGAAAATTATTTCCTCACCTATTGAAAAAAGGACTTATAAGTATCATGCTTGAAAGGAAACACATTTAATGCATAAAATCAAGAAACCTTGAAAAGTGGATTTGCAAAATATCTAACGAAAATAAAGAAAAAGGTAATTAAAGGGCTTGGAAAAAGGTTGTGCCCCAAACGAAAGGTAACTCAAGGATGCAACACACCCTCCACAAAGGCACCCATGGAAATGAAACCATATGAGACCCTCGCACGTTAATGACCCCATGACCAAGAAGTTTCTTTCTCATCCACTTCACACTCACTACATGGCCCAGAGAGGGTTCACCTAGGAAGCATCCCTCTACTTGGGGATTGGCTAACCCAATATGGTACCTTGAATACCCTCCCATACTTAAACTTGGAAAGTTATATAAAATCTTTGTAGCATGTGTTTAATTTGAAAAGGGGGATACAATGTACTTGTTTAGGTGGCTCTTTTATTTTAATTGATTTGCTTGGCATGATTCATATGACTTGTGGACCCTTAAAGGGGGTGCCTTGTTTTTCTTTGCAGGATCATACTTGATGGCATCATTCATGAATGGACTAATCCATTTGAACCTTCATAGGAGCATGAAATACCACATGATGGATGTTGTTCCCATTGATTCGAGGGCAGTGATGATGATCTTAGATGACATGATGCCTCTTGAAAGAAGCTTAGCATGATGAACCACACATAACCTCACCCTCCTATGCTAGAGAGTTGCACTATTTCATCATGATGTCATGCTTTCAGAGGCTTGATGTGACATGGGGATTGCATTTGGTGATCTTGTGGGATATTACCCCACCTTTTTGCTTCATTTATGGATCATTGGGATGATGTGGCACCATTGGAAGGATGACGACCTAGCCTTTGGAGACTTCCTCACACTATCGCCACCCTTCAAGAGGACGTTGGAGGCTTATTTCACATTGTTTTGTCACTTTTGGTTATTTTTAGGCATTATATGGGAAAATTATCAAAACAACTTGGATAAAAGGTCATTGTGACTCTTGTTTGATCTAAAATTAAGGATTTAATTGTAAATTGGACCAAACCAAGACTTGGGTTTCCTCTATAAATAAGAGGCAAGTCTTGTTTCATTTTTCATATTCATCATGGTATATTTATCTCCCTCTCTTGGAAATTTTTGGCTCTCTTCTCTTGTGCAAATTTCAGCCATGCAACTTGCTTTCTTGGGGAATATTTTTGTGCTCTTTAGCTTGGAGATGAAATCACTTCACTTGTGGATGAATGGTTTGTGAGTTAGGATTATTCTTGGTGGATTATATTATTGATTTGTCTTTTTTAAGGGTTAAGTTGCAAGTTATCGTGATCTTCCATTACTTGAAGAACCCTAGGAGGGTTGGGATTCTCTATCCCCTCCTTCAAGATACTTTTCTTGGTGAAGAGAGATCTTTAAAAGGTGGATTCAAGAGTTAGGAATGCATATCCCCTTGAAAACATTCCTTGTCTATGGTTTTAAAACTATGGGTTAGGATGATCTATGCCCCTAGAGTTTAAAAACCAGTTTAAAATTAATTTGTTGAGCTACGTGACTAGGAAAAGGTGATGGCTCTGACTCATAAGGGTTTGGGTTCGAGGTTCAAGTTATTTTTCCTTCTCCATCCTAACTTAATTTTTAATGTTGTGACTCCATTACCCAAGGAACAAGGCATTGGTTGAATTGAAAAATGTGATATATCCTCTCTTGATGTCAATTTCTTTATTGATGAATTACACTCACTCAAAAATCTCTATTCATGCTAAAACGTTCTAGTTTACTAATTATTTACTCGATGTTGTGACAACTTTTAAGTTACAGCCATTAGGGATGCAACAAACCCTCTCTCTCTCTTACTCTTGTCTACCAACTAATTTACCACATAATTTTGTGCTTGAATATTGCAAAGTGATCTACTAATCCGGGGCTACAAATTGTCATTCTCATTTTCTGATTTCTGTGGTAAATTCTTGTTGTTGTAACACATTTTTTATACAACCATCTAGAACTGATTATATTTTGCTTATAACACTTTCTTACAACCCATTTCAACCGTCAAAGTCATTGTTTAAATATTGGAATACTACCTACTAGTCATAACCTTTCATTTGCTATCATTTGTTGGTGATTTTGACGATAAATTCTTGCAGTTATTATTATTTTCTCTTGTTGATATAATCTTCAGTGTGCTACAATTTTTGGAACAACAAGCTTTCTTGTTGTTTTCCCTACTGTTATGGGGCCACTTTACATGATATTTGAGCTTGGGATAGTTATTCTAACATTGGTTTTGCAGGTACTTTTCAAGCTCAGTTGATATATTTTCACAAGGCATTCTTCTTCAAGCCCTATATATCTTCATCTAGTGGCCAAAGCAAGGATCTTAGCAAACCCCTTGATTTTTATTCTTCTTTCCCTTGAGGTCACTAAAACGAGGGGAGTAGTTGCTAAGGTGACAATGATTCTTACTCCTAGTTGTGTCACACTAATGGCTCTTATGGTTGGCTTTTCCCAAGCGATAGTTTGTGCAATAAATTTTTTGGTGACGTTGTCAGGGAGGATTTTAAATCATTTCTAATCCCATAATGACTCTTGGAAATTCAATCCCAAATCCTTATCCTAGGCTTTCTTGGCGACTCCATCGAGGAAAGTTACCCTCACAACTTTGATGAACTTCATATAAGTTTATCTAGCGACTTGCAATGTCCCTTTCCCAGTGATGAATCCAAGAGGATCAAGTCAGTAGCCTATATTGATTCTCGTAGGCTATAGTCGGGAGAAAAGGGGAATAAAAAATTTATTTAGTGTAATTTACCAGAAAAGCCTAAGTTGAAAGTGACATTAAGTAATAAAGTGGAAAAAAAGGTGATTAAGTGACTTAAAAGAATAACTAAAGTCAAAACTTAGGAAAATTCACTTTAATTAAATAAAGTGAAAGAGGAATTAGAATGAGGATCAAGTATAAAGGGGAGGATAACCGTAATTCCTCTCATTATCAAATATTGAGATTGACAATTGGATTGCAGAGAGAAGACATGGGACTTTGTGGACCTTTGTGTATTTCCAGGGAGAAGCTACCACAGTGATTGATTTCAGTTTTGGAAGACACACCCTAGTTAATCGGGAGGATCATCCATATTCTCCATCGTTCTTCAGGATTGAAACATATACAACATTGGAATCATTCAGAGGGATTCACATCAGTCACGGAGGTTCAAAGACTCACCCTTTGTGCTTGGAGGGTGTAGGAGTTACATGCTTGATCCAGAGGGAGACGTGGAGGTTCAAGAGGGACGTTATCCCACCAGACAACAACAAATCTGTGGATTCTCAATGCATGCAACATATTTCATCATGCATGTAGCGTATCTTCCATCTAGTAGCATATTTGGACTTGGATGCAACAAATCCACACCCGCATGTAGCATATATAGTATTTATTTTACTCACATGTAGCAGATCTATCCAGAAGAGATTCTCCATTCATCAGTGACAACATTTGCAACATATTTCACCGTGCATGTAGTCTATCTTCCGTCTAACAAGATATTTGGGCTTGCGTTCAAAAAACGCACACTCACATGTAGAAAATATGGTATTTCGTTTGCATGCATGTGTATTCCAGGTTAGATCTAGACTTATAAAGATCAATCTGAAGAGTTTTAAGCAGTTTAGCAGTGTTTTTCTTATATTCCAGTATTCCATTTTTTGTAATTTTAGTCTTCAAAATTAGTGTAATAAAGAACATTGTTCCAACCGCAAAACTATTTGCATGCAGTGAAAACAAGCTTAAAACCCCAAATATTATGAGAATAATCTAAAATAGATCTAGAATTATTTAAACCACATTAAAAAACCCAAAGAAACTTCAGTCAGATAGCCAAACCAATATTTGGGTTATTTCAGTGGTATTAGAGTCGAATATCTTTCCAGCCTGTGAGTAAAACAACTCATGATTCTAGGAGTCGGGGAACATTATCCAGATGGAAGAGGACACATTGGAGACGAGTACATCACATACCAAAGAGAGGACAGAAGAGAAAGGAAGCAACATAGACAGAGAGAGGATTATAATCATTTCCACATTGATTCAGAGACCAAAGCCGAGGAAGGTATTTGTATCAGTTCAGAGACAGAAGCAGAGGAAAAAGAAGAAATGGGTGGTTTCCATGAACATCTAGAAGAAACATGAAAGGGACGAGCCCCACCATTGGAAAACACATTAAGGATACTAAATGATCTTGCCAAGTGCCAAGATGTGATGATGCAAGCTATTGCACAGATGGAAGCTAGTACATAGGAAATTCAAAGCAACATGGGTAACATTGACGCAAGTGGCATAGGTGGAGCGAGTGGTTCCAGTAGGAATGCAACAAGGGCCAATGATAGTCAATCACCTACTCGCACTTACACTACATCAACGAGAAAAAATTCTAGACCACTTTTCCCTCACTTCCAGGGAGGACATCGGACGGGGAGCCTGAGACAGGGACAACTAACAGAGAAATTCATAGAGTACAAGAGAGAGTATATGGCTCTAGGTCCTGAGTTTCATGAAAATATGAGTTTACAGGAGTTATGTACCATAAAGTACATAAATAAAAACAAGCATAAAAACTTTTCCAAACCCTTCATCCACATAGAGAGAAAAAGACCAAAAACCATTTCAAAGGTAGCGGAAAGGGAAGGATAAGCTTGATGATAAGACTCAACGGGATTTAATGAGGAAGAAACTTTGCTTCACATGCAAAGAGCATTGGGTTCTAAGCCACAAGTGCATGGGAAAAGGCAAGGTCCATTATATAGAGGTGGTCTCAGATAGCGATGAGGAGGAGACAATAGGACCTACACATGACAATGATTCCAACAAATTAGGAGAGGAGCATCCTCATGAGACATAGACAAGGTAGAGGACACAACCACATATGGGGGAACCACCACGTTAAGGGTGGCGTCATAATGACTCTGTCAGGAGTTCTGTGATATGACACCCTTAGGATCAAGGGAGTCATTCATGGGTAGAGAGTCACGACCTTGGTGGATGGTGAGGTGATCCATAACTTTATTGATGCATCATTGGTGGTCAGGAGAGGCTTGCAGACAGAGGAGTTCAAGGGATTCAACGCAGCAATAGCAGATGGCTACAACATGACATGTCTAGACATAATTTTGAATTTGGAATTGAAATTAGGAAACTACTCGGTGACCGTTGTTTTTTATGTAGTTTGCCTATCTGATACAATTATAGCCTTGGGGGTCCAGTGGTTGTATTTGTTGGGGAAGATCACCATGAACTATAAGACTTTGGAGATAGGATTCATAGATGTTGAGGGTAAGAAGGTGGTGTTGAGGGGAAATTCCAATGGGAAACCGAGTAAAGTTTTAGCAAAGAGGATGGAGAGAATATTCAGGAATGGTGATGTAGCATATGCAATTGGGTGCTTGATCACTATGCAGAGAGAATCAGATGGCAGACAAAGGTACCACACAAATATACATGCATTGTTGGGGAAGCATGAGTAGGTTTTTGGACAGATTCCTCCAGGGTGACCTCCAGACAGAGGGTCTAAGCATACTATTGAGTGGGAGAAGGGGCTAAACCAATGATCAAAGTACCTTACAAAAATCCTAAAATGTTTAAGGATGAGATTGAGAAAGCAATCAAGGAATTTCTTGAGATGGGGCATATCCGACCGAACTCTAGTCCTTTCACTTCTTCAATTGTTCTAGTCGTGAAGAAGGATGGCACTATGAGAATGTGCATTGACTATCGTGCACTAAATAAGTAAACAATAAAAAAAGGTACCCCATTCCAAGAATCGATGAATTGATGGATGATTTGTATGGAGCCATCTACTTTTCAAAGATTGATCTTCACTCAGGTTATCATTAGATCATCATCAAGGAGTAGGACATTGAGAAGACAAAATTCAGGTGCTACTTTGGTCATTTTGAGTTTCTGGTCATGTTGTTTGGGTTGACCAACGCACTTGTGACATTCCAATCTTACATGAACCATATCTTCAAGAGACAGTTCAGGAAATTAATATTGGTTTTCTTTGATGATATACTCATTTACAACATGACTTGGGAGGAGCACCTGAGACATCTAGATGAGGTGTCGAGTATTATGCAGACACAATCATTATATGCCAAGGAGTCAAAGTGTAAATTTAGCATGACAAAGATATTGTACCTAGGCCACATCATCAACGCACAGGGGGTTCAAGTACATCAAGAAAATATTCAGGCCATTTTTTATTAGACAACACCTAGGACACTCACAGAGTTCAGAGGATTCTTTGAGTAGTGCAATTATTAGAGAAGGTTTTTGAAAGGATTTTCATACTTGGGAGGACCACTCGCAGACCTCACCAAGAAAGGAGAATCCAATTGGACTGATGAATCACAGAAAAAATTTAACATGATGAAGGAAGTGATGAGCACTTGCCCAGTGCTAGCACTACTTGATTTCATCAGTCATTTGTATTGGACTGTTATGCGTCATGAGAGGGGATAGGTGCAGTTTTGATGTAGGGCGGCCACCCCATAGCTTTCAAGAGTAGGAAAATCAAGGATGTTGAGAGGCTCTACCCTATATATGACAAGGAAATATTTCCCATCATGCATGCCTTGGAAAAATTCAGACAATATCTAGTGGGAAACAAACTTTTGGTGAAGACTGATCATAACACTCTGAAGTACTTTCTGAATCAGAAAGACCTCAATGATAGACAATATAAGTGGGTCACCAAGGTCCAAGATTATGACTTTGACATCAATTATGTTAAAGGAAAGAAGAATGTTATGGTAGATGCATTATCTTAGAGACCAACAAGTTGTCTATTATTAGATATATCGGTTGATTGGAAGGCTCACTTATTGGTGGAGTACTCCATGAACCAATTCGCTTATGAGGTGATGGATGGACTAGTACAAGATGACATATACCAAGTCTTAGACGATGTCATATTCTATAAATATCGGATCTACTTGGTTCCAAAATATGAGCTTAAAAAGAATATTTTGAATGCAACACATGATTCGCCACTAGCAGGGCATAATGGGTATTTTAAAACCTACGGGAAAATAAGGGAGAGATTCTCATGGAAGGGTCTCAAATATGATGTGTTGAGGCACATTAGGGAGTGTGTGACTTTTCAGTAGACCAAGTTGGAGAAGACACATACTACAAGGTTACTTCAGCAGTTACCCATCCTGGAGCAGAATGTGGAGAGCATTTCGATGGATTTCATCACGGGCCTACCCAAGGTGCAGGGTAGAGACTGCATTTATGTAGTGGTCAACAGATTGACCAATTTCACACATTTTTTTGCGATACCTTTAGAGTACAAGAAAACACAAGTCGCGGAGTTGTTCTTCAAGGAGGTTTTCAGACTCCATGGATTGTCGAGGTACATAGTCAGTGACATGGACAATAGATTTATAAGCACTTTCTAGTAGGAGTTGTTCAGGTTAGTGGTTACAAATTTGACACCAAGCACCAACTATCATCCACAGACAGACAAGTAGACTGAGATTGTAAACAAGTGGGTGGAAGGATATCTGAGGAACTTTATGGGGGGGCAACAATGAGCATGGACTAAGTGGTTACACATGGGCGAACATTGTTATAACACTACTTATCACATGTTCATTGGGATGACACTCTTCATAGAATTGTATGGAAACAATGCTCCATCATTTGTAGATGTGGTATTTCAGGATAACATGGCTCCCAAAGCCAAAGACCGGATATAGGAGAGTTAGGAGTTCCTCAATATCCTCAAGGAGAATTTACAGGTAGCCCATAATCAACAAAATATATACATAGATAAGCATTGGGTCAAGCGCAACTTCGAGGAGGGAGACTTCAAATTTTTGAGGCTACAACCTTACCGACAATCTTCGTTGAAAAGGAGTGTGGCAAAGAAATTGAAGCCGAGATTCTACGACCCTTATAGGATTATCAGGCGAGTGGGGAAGGTGGCTTGCGAGCTCGAGTTTCCAGAGGGAATTAAAATCCATAATGTGTTTCATGTGTCATGCCTTAAAAAATATTTAGGACAACAAATTACTACTTCCATGGAGTTACCCCCATTAGATGAGGAAGGTCAGTTGGAGTTGGACACTGAGGAGGTTTTGGAGATTAGGGAGTGGAAGTTGAGGAGTCAGATTATCAGGGACTATCTAATCAAGTGGAGAGGTCTGCCAGTTAAGGATGCTACATGGGAGGGAGAACTGATTCTACAACATCGTAGCTTGCAGTTGCCTGAGGACAAGTAATCTTGAGAAGGGAGGACTGTAATATCCCTTTCCCAGTGATGACTCCAAGAGGAGCAACTCAATAGCCTATACTGATTCACGTAGTCTATAGTCAGGAGGAAAAGGGAATAAAAGAATTATTTAGTGTCATTTACTAGAAAATCATAAATTGAAAGTGAAATTAAGTAATAAAGTGGAAAAAAGGTGATTAAGTGACTTAAAAGAATAATTAAAGTAAAAACTTAGGAAAAATCACTTTAATTAAATAAAGTGAACGGGGAATTAGAATGAGGATCAAGTATAAAGGGGAGGATAACCCTAATTCCTCTCATTATTGAATATTTAGATTGACAATTGGAATGCAGAGAGAAGTGAGACGACTTTGTGAACTTGTGTGGATTTCTAGGTAGAAACCACCATAATGATTTATTTCAGTGTTGGAAGACACACCCTAGTTTGTCGGGAGGATTATCCAGATTCTCCATATTTCTTTAGGATTGCAACAAATACAACATTGGATCCATTCAGATGGATTCACATCAGTCAGGGAGGTTCAGAGGCTCACCCTTAGTGCTTGGAGGGTGTCGAGGTTTAGGAGGGACGTTATCCCATCAGACAATAATATATCTGCATATTTTTAGTGCATGCAACATATTTCACTGTAAATGCAGTGTATCTTTCATCCAGTAGCATATTTGGACTTGCATGCGACAAATCCACACTTGCATGTAGCATATCTGGTATTTCCTTTACTCGCATGTAGCATATCTATCCATAGGAGATTCACCATTCATCAATGACAACATTTGCAGTGTATTTCCATTGCATGCAACATATTCTCTGTGCATACTGCATATTTCACCATGCATCCAGTGTATCTTCCATCTTGTAGCATATTTGGACTTGCATGCAACAAACCAACACTCGCTTGTAGCATATCTGGTATTTCCTTTGCATGTGTGTGTATTCCAGGTTAGATCAAGACTTAAAAAGACCAATATGAAGAGTTTTGAGCAGTTTAGCAATGTTATGATTATATCCCAATATTCCATTTATTGTAATTCCAGTCTTTACCATTAGTGCAAATAAATAACATTGTTTCGGCCACAAAACTATTTGCATGCAATGAAAACAAGCTTAAAACCCCAAACATTATGAGAATAAACTAAATTGGATCCAAAATCCTTGAAACTGCATTCAAAAACCCAAAGAAACTTCAGTCAGATAGCCAAATCAATATTTGGGATATTTTACGACTCCATTGAGGGAAGATACCCTCTTCAATTTTGATGATCCCTAAGCTCTTATGGAAATTCCATCGAGGTGTCATTCTAGATAATGGAAGCATGGAACCTTGGCATACACATGAAGTATATCCATCCCTTGATATCGAGTATATTCCTGGGTATCCAAATCGTTATCATCCAGAATGGAATAGGAATTTTCCAAAATTTAATGGTGACCGAACCCTAGTGGTCACTCATGTTCTGAATTATATGAAATATGTTTAAACATTAAATGTATTACATGACGATGTGCTAATTTGATTGTTTGTAACATATCTAGAGTTAAGACAAAATAAGTGGCTCATGCACTCATGCAATCCGATGAGCATACCTTCTCCGACAAAGCTTGTTGAACAATTTCTCAGATATTGGGGCCCAACCACTAAGAATTGTGAAGATACTTTCCAAGAGCTCAAGGATGCTCTTTACTGAGAAGGTTTTTCAGTGGATTTTGATGATGATGAGACAACAGTTGAAGAATTTTAAGTTGAAAAGGTACATCATCAACCCTTTGCAAAAGAAAAAAAAGAAGAGATAAATAAAGAGCACTCCCTTGACAAGCAACTATTCAAGAAAAGCATAGAAGATTTCCATGATGAGGATTTGAATATGAACTATTTCATGCAAAGAAGAAAGGAATTTGATGCCCTTTTACATAATTATCAACAAGAAACTACCAAATCATTGGCATGGCAACTTGCAGGGACTTATCTAGAATTGAAGTCATGACATAGGTTCTGAGACAATTTTTCTTTGTGCCACACAATGTATTGGAAATTGTTAGATAGTGGAGTAGCTTGAAGGAAGACGCTAATAATGAAAGTCAAACTCATGAAAAGAATATGCCTCAAGATTCCACTGAAGAACAACCGGATAAAACGCCTCTTGTTGAAGATCGAGCCCTTGTTAATGAAGAAGTGATTGAAGAACATGTGCATGAAGAAAGATGCCTAGAAAAAGAGGAAGGTTGCAAAGAGGCGCAACATGTTGAGAACCCAGATGAGACATTGTTATCCATTCTCCCACTTTATGAAGATGAAGTCATTCAACCTTTCGTTCCTTCTGCACATGAAAATGAAGAAGTGATCAATCCCAAGAATACAAATGATTTTGTGGAGGACATCTTGGACATAGTTGATGACCACATTGATAATTTTCTATACGTTGGGAGATGCAGATGGGATGTGGGTTGTTTCATTTTTTTATAGAGATCCCATTTATGACATTGAGGGTAGTTTTCAAATCAAGAGTGTTGAGTTGTCACCTTCAGAGAACCTGTAACGACCCCCATCGTTACGACAACATGCGACGCATAACAAGTGCAATTTATTTTTTATTTTTTTTAAAGCAGGAAAGTAATAACGACAAACATTTAATCAACACAACTTGACGGCGAACACAACACATGCAAACTCAAACAAAAGAAAACATAACGACCTAGCACACTAGCCATCATACAGCTGGATGCAACATACAAAAATCCATCAGACGAAATAAAAACGACTACCCGTCCGTCCTACCTTGCAAGGTTAGGACCTCTCAGACACATAAGCAACGTTGAAGCCCAGGTTGCCATCTATTTTGACCATTTAAGGTCTCAACGCTAGCGACTATTCTGAGGAACAAGGAGGTGTCTACATCGCTCCCATCACAAGAAAGACCACGCCTACTAGGCTAAAATAAACATCAATAAACCGAACTCAACAGTTTTAACAACACAAGTAGCTAGAACCTTCCCGGCGAGCGAGATACAATCACATTAATGTTACCAATCAGTTACATCCTTACTTAAAAAAACAACATCATCCACATAGGGAGGTGCATGACCCTATGCCAGGTTTCATATGCGCTCATCGATCATTGCACGCATTGATCCCGTCAAGGAATCATGTCGCCTCACTGTGACAAACGCAAACTTAAACAATACTAAACCTGTAATCATGACACAAAAGCATAAGCCAAAAATTCAAACTTAACTGGCATACCTTACATGAAGTCTATAAACGAGAGCGCTCCAATCAATCGAGCTAAACGAGGCGCAAGGTAAATAAATTTGATACAGGTTTAGAATTGTGCAACAATCTATATGTATCTCATTAACATTTTACCATCATGAGAACGTTCCAAGAACCTTATCCAACCTCAACCTAAAGTTAAAAACATATAATAACACTTGCCTACCTTCTTTAAAATATAACAAGGCTTAACCATGCTTATCTTCCTTAGTGCCAGTTATAACAATGCAATGTTTTTCCTGAAATATACTCTTCTTAAATGTAACAATGCTTTAACTTAAACTATAACAATACTTCTGGGCCCCAACCATTCTCTTGCATGTAGTAGCATGAGCCCATATGCCTGAGCATGAGAACAAGCATGTTGTTGAAAAGACTTGAACATTGGTAGGGTCCAAATTATCTATTTGATTACACCGATTAGGATACAAACTAATATTTAATTAAACATAATAATTGATCAATCATCCATTCTATAAAATGAAATTCATCTTATCATCTCTTCTCATCATCCACTCCCCACTCAAATAAGAAAAATCAGAATATTTAAAGAAAATGCAGCTCCAAATCATAATAAATGAAAATATAAGAAATCACTTCTCTCTTAAGAAATAATAAATAATATTCAAAGGTTTAAAAAGGGTTTTTGAAAATTTAGGAAAGTTAGGCAACCTCATAAATTTTTCTTCAAAACTAAAATAAGATTGAATACTATTAGAACATTTATTTATTATCTGCAATCATTATCTATTCACTCCTCTATTAGGCATTGTTCTAAAACATTTAAAAATCACTGCCATTATATGGCGTTGTTCTAACAATCAATTATTAAAAGCAACCAACATAGTTTCCAATGTTGTTGTCATTCCACCAATCCCTAAGCGAAATCAATCAAGTTTCAGTTAATTGTTACTCGTAAGGCAAGATAGCTTACAACTCGACCCAATAAAGGCTTTATTGAAAATTTATACAATCAGTTGTTTTTATGTTGCCACGTCAATAGATTATCTTTCTTTTTCCATAAATTAATATATAAAATCACTTGCGGATGAGACAGGGTGCATTGTCTGCGTTTAACAAAGGGTTCCCACCGAAATCAGAAGATTATTGCTGCCATCGAAAAGTAAAGCCTAGTTGGAATATTCTTTTCGAGAACAAATTATCTTATTCCTATGGGAAATAAAAGTTTACCGACTGCTTTGCTCTTTAAGAAGTGATAGTGTTGTACCTCAACATCAACTACTGTTAAAACAATGCCATAGAGAAAAGCGTCTTTGTCCAACCTTACGTTCTTTGTCCAACGTCAATGACATTAAATATCAAGGTTCTCAGCATCGTTACTGCCCCGGGGATAAAGGAATGCAATCAAACTCTACGAATTTCAGGTGGAAGGACAAAGAGGGCAACGACCGATTCGTTGAGGCAACAACAATGGTGTTGGGAGACAACAAGACTCATCTTGTTGAACTATCCAAGCGATAATTCCAAAGAGAAAAATAAAAAAATACAGTACACGAAATTAAATCCCCTTCACTCGTCCGTTGTTAAGGCACTGGCCACAACACATTATGATAATAACTCCAGAAGGGACTATGTTACACAGTCCATCGAAATTCACATTTTCAAAGAGATTTTAAAGGAGACCCGGGCAAAGATGGGATCTGATGCTCGCTCTGGCCGCGAAATGATCAGACAACTCCCTCTAGAAGGAAAAACTAAATATCGCCCATCAAGTCACATTAAAGGTTTGAAAGAATGACAGGCCATGATGGGATCTGGTGCTCAACGATTATAAGAGACACAATTAATGAAAAATTTTCAACATACCTAACAATAGAAGATCAAACAAGGAAATTTCCAGATACAAGGACTCTCATCCTAAATGGTAATGGAAGCATTGAAAAGTGGAAAAGAGTGATATTAAACCAAATTACGAATTAAAACTTAATCTGCAGAGCTGGTGAGGCAATGTTTGAGTCATGCCATAATCCCAAAAGCGCAAGACGTCGTCACCTACCAATGCTTGTCAAGAGTAGACATCAGTTGAAGACAACACATAGGCAATGTATTTTTTTTTTGCAGGTATCGAGATCCTATTAGTCTATCCTGAAGTTCTAGGGTACTGGAATCAGAGGTGAAGTAACTTAGCAGTGGACACACTGCAAACTATGCACAACTACAAAATATGTGTATAAATGAAGACAGTTCAATTGTTCCTAAATTGCCTAACTTAAAGGATACAACTCATATTCAAAACAAACAATAGGATAATCCACAGATTACATACACACAAAGGAGAACCTAATTTATTCATGTGTTCAGACTAAGCCAATATGCTTCACTTTTCATAAGGAAATAACCAATTTCATTACCATACATATCTTTGTTTCCCTTAAACCATAATTTAGATTTCATCATCCTGGAGCTCCAATGAAGTTGGAGACACTGTACAAGCACAACAACTTCTAAACGAAATACACTACATTATTCATCATTAATAATATTCATATACATAAAATTTCACTGAATTACAATGCAATTTACACGTGCATACCAAATCCGAAGGCGAAGAACCTGTAGTCATTATCTCGCGACTGCGCTTCGTCCAACTCTCACTTTCCAACCGCTGAGACCTCACCGGTACCCCCCAGCCAACGCTAGGGGTACTCTTCTTCCCCCTGAGCCGCTCAAGCCATAAAGGGGCCACACACACAATGCCAGAAAATGCTAGCTCCCAACTCGCCTCGCAAGGACGAGCTACCACTTGTTACCTGAGCTGGGTATCCCAACTCCCACAGAAGAAATTCAGTCAAGATAAAATTTCGGCAACGTAACCTTACGCAAGCCAGATGTGATCCATACTCCTTCTTCGCCATCCTTTTTTATAGAGTTTTCAAATGATTAATTTCCCAAACCCTCATTAAAAAAATAGTTACCAACTTAACGAGAACTCTACAGAGTTCTCGTTTTTGGGGGGGTCAAGTTTTTTACCCCATTTTTAAAAATGGTGCTACCAGTAGCACCCCCCTTCATTTTTAGGTGGTTTTTTAATATTTTAAATTTTCTGATACATAATGTTTCTACTCTTTTTTTTAAATGTTTGTTTTTTCATTTATTTTCAATTTTAATGTTTTTTTTTTTTTTTTTGTTATCAACAGTGCTTTTAGTCATTTTTCCATACTTCTCTTAGTCTTAAAATTTTGAAAATACGAATTTTCGTCTCCTTAATTAATTTATGATTCTATATTTTTTAAATATAGTAGAAAATATCATTTTTAACACATTTTTTAAGTTTTCTTTAATACATAAAAAATCATTATAATTAAATAACATTATTTTTAAACATTTAGCAAAAAAATATAATTGAATTTGTTTTTGATAAATTAAAACTCAAAAAAAACTAAGAAAATTAAAGAGTTAAATTTAAGAAGAAAGAAAAAAAAAATCAAATTTATATAATTACCAAATAAAAGAAAATCTTAAAAACTAAAGTGG
>ML779941.1:1531604-1648514 GCA_009831015.1 Picea engelmannii
TATGAGTTTTGAAGGCCATGTTTGAAAAATGTTGTAATTTTGACCCGTTTGAAAAAATGGTGCTACTGGTAGCACCATTTTTTGATTTGGGGTTGATTTTCATGTTTTTTTTTGGAAAAATATGGGTTTTTTGGGCCAAAGTTCTCGTTTTGAGGTCACAGTTCTCATTAAGTTAGTAACTATGTTTAAATTATTTTTTCATTTATTTAATTAGGAAAAACCTCCCCCGTACACATGTAGCATGATCTCCTAGTTGCACCAGAAAATCAATTTATTAATTAATTAAATTTGCTTATTTCCCTCACCCACCTAAAAGCGTTCCTAAAAACGCTCATCGATGTCTCATTATTCCCTTACAATTCTTAAATGACTTATTTCTTACTTAAATCCTAGTTGAGTTCATAAATAGAAAGTTCCAAAGGCTAGATTCCTTACTGAGTTAGACATTCCCCTTTTTCTTTAAGTTTCCCCTTTTATTTAAGTTTCCCCTTTTTCTTTAAGTTTTCCCCTTTTTAACTAAGTTCAGAATTAGCAAGTTTAGACAAACAACCATTTACCCCTTTTTAATAACTAAACCTTCATTAAAAAAATTATTTTAATTAATAAAGCTTGAATTTTTTTTACCCCTTCTTGTTATATGTTTTAATTAGTTTTTTTTGTTCAGAGGTTCTACTTAAACCTAGGTTTTAAATTCACTAGGTTTGGCGACAATTCTTAAGGGAAAATTTCGTTATTAAACTTTACTCATCACATCATTCATTTTAGCCGACCAGGTTCTAAGGAGGCATATTTTTCTAGGCACTAGGTTTATTAACTTACCATAGTTAAAATTACGATGTTCCCTTCAAGACGCACTACGTGCTCCAAGGTGTCACTCGTCTCTTTCTGTTTTATTCGCGTGACGTGCCCTTCAAGACACACTACGTGCTCCAAGGGTGTCACTCGCCTCTTGACTAAACTTGGTAAATGTCAAACCCCTAGAGTCAATACTCTGTCAGGTGATCTTGTGGGAAACTAAGGACCTCTAAGGAATAAGGACCATGATTTATTGCACGCCCCTTAGAATCATCGTGAGCGACTGTCACAGTCTGCCCTCAAGACATCGTGGGTCTTCTTGAACTAGGTAATTGTTAACCTACAGTTCGAGCCACGGCGGGAGTGCTAGTAGTTTGTGGCAGGGTTGTTGTCACACCTCTCCCTCAACGTCTTTGGTTGTCCTGCGTGACCCCTTTACTCCAAATGTGAGTCTGGTCGGCAAGTTATCGTCAGCCTGCATCCATCAACGAAATATGTCAGTGATAACAATCAACATCATAATATCTAATCATATGTACATATGTCACATCAACAACATTCAAACCCGAACAGTCCACTCCCTTACTCAACCCAGAGTCCAAGGAATTTCATCTATGCCTCGGCATCCTCTAACGTCTAGAATCCTACACATTTAGGAGAACCCGGTCAATAACAGTTGTCAATGTAAATACAACCAAAATAACATATAATCAAATCCACAATATCCCATAATCATAATCAGAACAACCAATAGTATAATGACCCAGATCACTTGCACGCAAGTGTCCTCAAGGAATAAGTCCGCTCAGTGCACCCAAGTGCGGGTTGTTACAGAAGCGGTCTTCATATTTGGATGGTCCGGGTATTTGGCAGCCTGATGATGATATGAGCGTAGATTGGTTTCATCCATATGGGGATGAATTGTCACAATATACTCATGATGATTTTCATTCCTACCTTGGGAGTTGTGATGCATATCCTTTTGAGCACTCAGATTTGTTATATGATGAATATTTTCCACCACCTTCGTGCTCTAATTTTGATGGACATAAAGGCGTGGCTAGCCGAGAGAAATCAAAGACTCACACTACAAAGAAACAATAGTTTCATCCTGGAGATTTTTGTAGGGATTTGCGGATGAAGAGGCAACATGTTTTGAGTGAGGAGAAAGATTATTTCTCTAGACCCGAGTTTGTCCCTTATCTCATATCTTCTTCTCTGGGAAATCATGGGGTCTTCTTTGGATCTCTCATCTCCTCTCAGTCTTCAAGGAGTAGTGGTATTCTAAGTGAGGACGTAGATGAGCCATCGTATATATGTGGTAGTCCTATTCAGAGATGGATTGATCATGCTTGTGGATTCCCTTTCCAGCATGATCATGTATGGCCCTCCAACCTCCATGAGTTGCATTTTATGACTGATTATATATTTATTTATGCTTATGATCATGTTGTGCTTAACTTGTCTTTGACACGGTTTATAATTAAGCACAGGGGAAGGCAGTTTGATGAGATGCTAGGGTGGTTGCATTGGTTCTATGATTTCACCTGACGTCTCTAGGATTTGGGCCCCATGTAGGTAGGTAGGTCATTTGCATTCCTACATATCGTTTGCACCATAGTTGCATATGCATGTCATGATAGTATAGTTGTGTTTTCTTTGATTTGCATACATATGCTTGATTTACATATTGTTCTTCTTGCATCCTTGCATGTTTTTGCGACACATTCATGTGATTGCATTCTCATATTGATATGTTAGAATAAAAATGTCAGAAATTTTTTTATTTTCAAGTTTTGCTTAAGTTTTGGTAGTCGTAATTTTTTATGTATGAATAAAGGGGTGAGTTACACCCCGCCCCCACCCCCCGATATTTTCCCATTTTACTTGAGTGTGTGTAGGCACAAGTCATACCAAGAGATGTTGAGGTTCTCATGAGATCCATGGTGAGCACATGTCCCCATGTAGGAGCCAGATGTTACCCCACCATCCTAGAGGTAACTAAGGAGATCATGTCTCGAGCCCTGCAGGTAGTAGACATGGAGTGTTGAGCGCTAGATGGATAACACAACCTACATAACGCCTCCTCCTCACCACACACCACCATCATCAACAACAATAGAGCAGCGTCCACCACATCAGTTTGGTCGACCAAAGGCGGTGGGCCTTGCTTCATGAGTTAACTAGTCCAGTCTCATGGTAAGTATCGTTTTAATATTTGGGGCGTTGAAATAAGTATCAATGGTCTTTCCTGTATTATAGAACGTTTGCTCAGAAGTTATATTTCTTCCCTTGTTTCACCTTAGTGGTTGTTCTAGGTTCTAGTAAGTTTGCTACCTATAGGAAAAGGGGTGTTATTGGGGATCCTTCTTGATGGGCCATCATACCATTCTCGGTCATCTTTTATCACTTTCCATCTTCATTCCCTCTATTTCCTCATCTTTTGGGTCTTCGGGTTACATGTACCCCCAAAAGGGGCTTGTACCTCATTCTCTTATGGGAAGAGGGGCTAAAGGCCTAGAGGTTGTTGCAACTAGCGTCAAATAAATAAATGAAAAGCAAGAGCAACCAGGATCAAAATGTAATGGTATGGATACGAAGGGACATAACTTGAGCTCTACCTTTCCATGTGTCGACCCTAAGTCTTGAGTGAAAATGAATGCCTCACCTATTGAAAAAATGACTTATAATTATCTTGCTTGAAAGGAAATGCATTTAATGCATAAAATCAAGAAACCTTGTAAAGGGGACTTACAAAATATCTAAAGAAAATAAAGAAAAAGGTAATTAAAGGACTTCGAAAAAGGTTGTGCCCCAAACGAAAGGTAACTGAAGGATGCATCGCACCCTCCTCAAAGGCACCCATGGAAATGAGACCATATGAGACCCTTGCGTGTTAATGACCCCATGCCCAAAATGTTTCTTCCCCATCCACCTCGCACTCATTACATGGCCTAGAGAGGGTTCACCTGGGAAACACTCCTTTACTTGGGGATTGGCTAACCCAATAGGGTATCTTGACAACCCTCCCATAATTTTAAAAGGAGGATATAGTGTACTTTTTTAGGTGGCTCTTTTATTAAAATTGATTTACTTGGCATGATTCATATGACTTGTGGACCCTTGGAGGGTGTACCTTGTTTGTCTTTGCAAGATCATAATTGATGGCATCATTCATGAAGTGACTAAGGCAATTGGACCTTCATAGGGGCATGAAAGCCCACGGGATGGATGTTGTGCCCATTGATTGGATGGCATTGATGATGAGCTTTGACAACGTCATGCCTCATGAAAGAAGCTTAGCATGATGAACCACACACGACGTCACCCTCCTATGCTAAAGCGTTGCATTATTTCATCATGACATCATGCTTCCAAATGTTTGATGTGACATGGGGGTTGCATTTGGTGATGTTGTGGGATATTACCCCACCTTTTTGCTTCATTGATAGATCATTGGGATGACACGGCACCATGGAAAGGATGATGTCCAAGCCTTTGGAGGCTTCCTCACCCTACGACCACCCTTGAAGAGGACGTTGGAGGCTGATTTCACATTGTTCTGTCACTTTTGGTTATTTTTAGGCATTAGCAAATTATCAAAATGACTTGGCTAAAAGGTCATTGTAACTCTTGTTTGACCTAAAATTAAGGATTTAATTGTAAATTAGACCGAACTAAGACTCGTGTTTCCTCTATAAATAAGAGGCAAGTCTTCTTTCATTTTTCATATTCATCATGGGAGATTTATCTCCCTCGGAAATTTCCAGCCCTCTTCTCTTGTGCAAATTTCAGCCATGCAACTTGCTTTCTTGGGGAAGATTTTTGTGCTCTTTAGCTTGGAGATGAAATCGCTTCACTTGTGGATGAATGGTTTGTGAGTGAGGCTTCTTCTTGGTGGATTATCTTGTTGATTTGTCTTATTTAAGGGTCAATTTGCAGGTTATCTTGATTTTCCATTGCTTAAAAAACCCTAGGAGGGTTAGGATTGTCTATCCCCTCCTTCAAGCTATTTTTATTGGTGAAGATACATCATTGAAGGGTGGATTCAAAGGTTAGGAGTGTCTATCCCCTTGAAAACATTCCTTGGCTAGGGTTTTAAAACTAGGGGTTAGGATAGTCTATCCCCCTAGGGTTTAAAAACTAGTTTCCCATTAATTTGTTGAGCTAGGTGACTAGGAAAAGGTGACGGCTTGGGCTCATAAGGGTTTGGGTTCAAGGTTCAGGTTCCTTTTCTTTCACCATCCTAACTTACTTTTTAATGTTGTGACTCCAATACCCAAGGATCAAGGCACTAGTAGCATTGAAAAACGTGATATTTGCTCTCTTGAAGTCGTTTGCTTTATGGATGAATAACTCTCACTCAAAACTCTCTTTTCATGCTAAAACATCTAGTTTTGTTGTGACAAATTTTAAGTTACAGCCATTAAGGCTACAACAAACCCTCTCTCTCTTACTCTTGTTTACCAACTAATTTACCGCAAAATTTTGTGCTTGAATATTGCAAAGTTATCTACTAATCAAGGGCTACAAATTGTCATTCTTATTTTCTGATTTTTGTGGTTAATTCTTGCTACTGTAACAAATGTTTGCTACAACCATCTAGGGTTGATTATATTTTGTTGATAACACTTACTTATAGCTCATTTCAATCGTCAAAGTCGTTATTTAAATATTCGAATATTATCTACTAGTCATAAGCTTTCATTTGTTATCATTTGTTGGTGATTTTGACGGTAAATTCTTGCAACTATTATTATTTTCTCTTGCTGATATAATCTTCAGTGTGCTGCAATTTTTGGGACAACAAGCTTTCTTGTTGTTTTCCGTAGTGTTTTGGGGCCACTTTACATGATATTTGATCTTGGGATAGTTATTTTAACATTGGTTTTGCAGGTACCTTTCAAGCTCAGCTCATATATTTTCCCAAGGCATTCTTCTTCAAGCCCTAGACATCTTCATCTAATGACCAAAATAGGGATATTCACAAACCCCTTGATTTTCATTCTCCTTTCCCTTGAAGTCACTAGGGATATTCACAAACCCCTTCATTTTCATTCTCCTTTCCCTTGAAATCAACAGGGAACCCTTCGTTGTGGTGAAATAATTCATCATTAAAACGAGGGTAGTAATTGCTAAGGTGATGGTGGTTATTACTCTGAGTTGTGTATCACAAGTGACGCTTGTGGTTGACTTTTACCAAGTGATAGTTCGTGCGATAACAGGAGCGACCAATACCCAACCCATTGTTGTTGTGGTTGACTTTGTATCCCAACCCATTGTTGTTGTGGTTCCAAGATTTCATTCCTCTGAGACGGGATTGGGTGAGGAGGAGTGCCAACCAAGTTCTCCTTGCCAATCACCTCTAAATATTTCTTTATCCATTTCACGTGAAACTCGAGCTTTGAGAAGTCCTTGGCTATATGCCTATGAGCATGACATCTTCCACACCGAAAGGGAATGCCTTCGTAGTCAAGAATCTGACTGAATTCCATGTTTTTATGTTGAATGGATATGGTGCCCGGAAGACCGCCTGATAATTTAAGACCAACTAGAATGGGGGCCATGCCCATATATCTCGTGGATCGAAAAGAGTGATCTACTTCAAAAAGTAACCCCAGGCCATTTTCAGTCTCCTTCAAAACTTCTTCGAACGATAAGAAGATGGGAAGTTCGAGGAGGCGAACCCAAAATGGCATGACCTCACGCTTTTCCAAGTGGGGGTGAAATCAACAGACCCTTTTCTTCAGGAATAATGCATGAGCACCATAACACCAACGAGCACCAAGAATCATGTTCGCAACAACCTCTTCCTTAAAAGTCCATGCAGGCGAACCTTTTCCTAAAACCATGCATTTTGGCTCATATCCAATGACCGACGCGAAAGTTTGAGTAGACCATTTTTTAAGAATATCCTTAGTGAGCCGTATATTGGCGAAGCGACCAACTAAGGTTTCCACACCGTTTCTAAGAACCAAGTTGAAAAACCGACTTGTGAATGCATTTTTTATTTAGTTTGCGGTCTGCCATGGCGACGCGGGGTGGCTCAGAAGCAGAGGGGAAGGGAGAGTAGGAATCCTTCCCTAATAACAAACCCTCTGTCAGCAACTACCCAATGAATCCAGTACCTACGACGGAAGAAACTTGTCGAGGAGACAGTGAAGACTGGGAGAGGAGAAGGTTGAAAGTCTCAAGCAAATCAATGCACGAGGAGGGAGTTGAGGTCGCAGGATTCCGTAGGACTCCATCTTCCCACGTGCCTTCCGATACTGAAAATACCTTTGAAGCGTGCAAGGGAGGTTGCAGGTCGCCAGCCGATAGGGGGAGAACTGATGAGATCGGGAGGTGGAATGGCGACGGGGGTGATTAAAAACCTGGGAGCAGAGCACAAAATACCTTTGAAGCGTGCAAGGGAGGTTGCAGGTCGCCAGCCGATAGGGGGGAGAACTGATGAGATCGGGAGGTGGAATGGCGACGGGGGTGATTAAAAACCTGGGAGCAGAGCACAGTCAGAAGAATGATGGGATGGCCATGAGGGAATTTGCTCCAAAGACAATGGGAAAGAGGCATTCAATGTTGCGTAGCAAGCTGGATATTGACCACCATGAGTGGTATCTCTCCATGTGAATCCAAAATCTCTATGCAAGGAGACGTGGGACCCAGAGGACTAGGGAATCTCCCCCTCATCTAAAGAAGGTGCCTCCACCTACTTCTGTTGAAGACTCCCCCTCATCTAAAGAAGGTGCCTCCACCTACTTCTATTGAAGACTCCCCTTCATCTAAGACTTCTAAATACAATCTCATAACTCGAAACAAAGGACAAGGGTTTTTTGGAGGCTCTTAGGGAGGATTAGGTCAATTGGATGAAAAAATCTCCAAGACAAGTCAAAGAGGTAGAAAGTCCTACCTTTCCTTAGCGCAAAAACAAGCCAACTCTAAGGATAGAAGTCGTCAACAACAATAATTGATTGGGGATATTAGAGCATCTACCCCTAAGGAGGGTGCAAAACAATTTTTCTAACCCTAAATTGTAGAGGGCTAGCCAATCCCTCCAAGAAATTGGCCTCGAAGAGATTGATTGAAACACTATCCCTTCTATCATCTATCTACAAGAATTGATGATAGATGGCAAAAAAGTAACACATGATCTCTCCAAATTTTTAGAAGGTTGGGCCTTTAGTTTTGTTAATGCCATAGGATAGTCAGGGGGACTCATTACAGGTTGGAAGACTTGTCTCTTTACTCTATCTAACTCATGGGATTTTACAACATGGTTGGGGACTTCCCTCCTATCTCTCGATTTCGGAAAAGAACTCACTTGCTTGAACCTCTATGGACCCTATTATGATATATTGGATTTCTCGGAACACTTCTTGGCTACAAGGAGGAATGGTGGTTCTTAGAGGAGACCTAAAATTCTCCCTCGATGCTTCTAAGCTATGGGGGCCAGTGGCACAACTAGATAGCCTTTTGGACTTCTTCATTAGGAATTTGGAACAAGTCAAGTTATTGGATATTGAGCCAAGCGGGCTCACCCCACCTTAGACAAACCACAAGACAAGGGAGTCTAGAATAGAAAAATGTCTAGATCGATTTTTTGTATCGAAGTATTTCCTAGAGGAATCTCGTAGAATTCGGCAATGGGTATCGGTTGGCGGGGACTTTGATCCTATCTGGTGCTTTTAGAAGTGGACCATTCTATGGGAAAACCACCAAGCACCTTCAAGTTGAATCCCAAATTCCTCAAAGAAGAAGATTTCCTTCAATCATTAAAGGACTCTTGGACCCCCTTTAATAGCTCACCGAATGAATCAGTGGTTATTCAATTCCTACAAAATATAAAAAAGGACAAACACTCTGCAATCCAATGGTCCAAAGGAAAAAAGGAAAAGGATGATAGAATTCTTCGAGAAGTGGAAGAAGCCCTAACCTCCAAGCTCTCTTCAAAAGGATTTGGTTTTCTATCATACCCCCAGAAGGTTGACATCAACCAACTAAAAAATAAAAGAAGGAAGATCCTCTTTGACAAAGAAAAGGAATGGCACCTAAAGAGTAGGGAAATATGGCTTAAGGTTGGAGGTGATAACACAAAATTCTTTCGTAATTTTGTCAACTGCAAGAAAAACATCAAATCCATTTCAAAAATAGCTAGAGAAGATTATACATGGGCCGATAATTTCCTTGATATAGCTGCAGAGGGAGTTCGATACTTCCAAACTCTATTCCAAAATGATAATCATGCCACCATAGATTCCATAATCCATCTTTCGAGTTTCTTCCCATGACTTGAGGAAGCTAAGGATAATCAAAGTCTTATGGTAGAGGTTGGAAAAGAAGAGTTAATCGGAGCTCTTCAAAATTTTCAAAATGATAAGAATCTTGGGCTAGATGGACTCCCTATTGAGTTTTTTCTCAATTGTTTTGATTTCATAGGGAATGGCCTCAAGAGGGTAGTCGAATACTCTAGAACATCTGGCAAGACATTGGCAGCTTTCAACGCCACTTTCGTAACTCTCATTCCAAACACCAACAATCCACCATGGTATGAAAGCTTTCGACCTATCTCACTTTGCAACAATATTTACAAAATCATTTCAAAAATTATCTCCTGAAGGTTGAAGGATATTTTATCACTTCCAATTTCTCCTAAGTAGTATGGTTTCCTAGAAGACAGGAAAATTCACAAGAATATTAGGGTAGCTTGGGAAGGTCTCCATTAAGTTAAAAGCAAATATTTGAAGCCAGTGATAGTTAAAGTGGACCTCTCAAAGGCATTTGATAGAGTCAATTGGCTCTTCCTTCATCTCATTCTCATTCATCTAGGTTTTAGCCTTTGCTTTGTGTCTTGGGTAATGGGTTGTATAAACTCAGTTTCCTTTGCAATCTTAATCAACATAGCAACATCACCTTTCCTCAAGCTGGAAAGAGGAATTAGGAAAAGGTATAATGATTAGAAATTCTTGCTTTGTTTCTCATCTATTGTTTGTCGACGATATGCTCATCTTCTATGATGGCTCTAAACGAATGGTGGACAAGCTCAAAGAGATCCTAGATCTCTTATGTGCAGCTTTCCTATAACAAATTTCAACATAGGATTTCAATACCTTGGGTTCCATCTAAAGGCCAATTGATACCTTAAAGTTGATTGGCAGTGGCTCATTGCAAAAACTGAGAAAAAATTAAACATCTAGTGTAACAGGTGGTTCTTGCATGGTGGACTCTTAGTTCTAATCAAATCCATCCTCAAGGAAACCATGGTCTATTGGATGTCCCTTTCTTGGATCCCGAAAGGAATCCTTGAGCACATAAGGAAAGTATGCTATTGTTTCAGCTAGTCAAGGGATCCGAAAAAGAAAGGTATGGCATTGGAATCCTTGAAAAAACTCCCTATCCTAAAATGCCAAGGTGGTTGGGGGCTAAAAAATCAGTTTCTTTTCTCAAAAGCCATACCAACTAAGAATGTTTGGACTCTTACAAGGACAAGGACTATGGGTTCCATGCCATAAAAGATAAATATTGTTCCACCATATCCATGGAGGATTGGATTTGAACTCCAAACAAAAGACCATTGAACTCTTCGATCATTTGGAAATCCACGGTTGCATCTTTTCCACTCACTGGGAATTGGTTGATTTGGAGAGTTAGCAAAGGAAACAAGGTCCAGATAGACCTTGACCCCTGGATTGAGAGCAAGGAGACGCACATGATGTCACTTCCCCTCATTCGGTACTTAAGATCCAAAGGCTTCTTTTCTCTAAGCCATATTTCTCAAGGCCCAATGGTTAATAACCCTCATCAACAATGGTTCTAATGGAGAGACTAAGAACTCAATTAGGCTTACGTCGATGTGGTTCTAATGGAGAGACTAAGAACTCAATTAGGCTTACGTCGATGTGGTTCTAATGGAGAGACTAAGAACTCAATTAGGCTTACGTCGATGTTTTGAAAGCTTACACAGTCTTAGGAAATGCAACATCATCCTAAATGATGAAAATGATGAACTATTATGGTCCTTAAACCCTTCAAGGGGATATGAGCCTAAGTTAGGTTATAAGGCCTTAACATTGGAAGGAAGGGATCATCCATTGATCTGGTGGTGGAAATCCATTTGAAAATTCAAATCCCTGACAAAGATGAAAATTTTCATGTGACTACTCCTCAACAATAAAGCCCTTACTTGGTATATTCTTCAAAAAAGACATATCGAAGGTCCAGGTAGGTGTTACCCCTGTGAAGTTGATCTTGAAACAAATTCTCATTCGATCCTCTCCTACCCTTTCTTAAAACATATATGGAAATAAATTGATGGACTCATTGGTCTCAATAATCCCTCGCAAGGTGTCTCCATAGAAGAAGCTTTAAAATATTGGTATTGGAATAGGGCCACTAAATCCTTCAAATCCCTTCTCCTCACCCTAGCCTAGGGAATTTGGTTGGCCTGAAATGCCAATTTTTTTTTTAAGGAAATGACACCTTACCCTAAAATGTGCTACTCAAAGTCTTAGCATTCTCAATGCCTTTCCTCAACTCTCTTCTATCCCTCGTCACGCAAGAGTATTAACAAACCACATAAATGAAGCCTTTCCCTGGGATTTTTTTTATGGAGCCTCTCAAAAAAATCCATTAAGGGGGGGTGTTGGAGGTATCATTTTCCTCTCCCAAAATCACTCTTTCATTCAGAGCTAGGATTGGCCAAGCCACAAATAATTTCAGCGACCTCTAGGCACTCAAGATGGTCCTTATTCTTTCTCTTGAAAAAGAAGTAACATATTTACAAATATTGGGTGATTCTCTCTTAGTTATACAATGGATGAAAGGGGATTCAATCCTCCATAATTACTTACTACAACCTTTATTTCGAGACATTACGAATCTACAATCCACTTTCTCTCACATTTTTTTGCTCGTGTGTATAGGGAAAAAAACTTTGAGTATAAACACATCTTAAGAATGTGTTATGCATCGATGATTTGTCTCCTTTTATTGTTTTTCGAAATTAGGGTCTAAGTCTGGGCTTGACACTTTTTCTTTGAGCTCGACAGTCATCGAGAGATTTGGGGAAAAAATTCCATCATTTCTTCCCTCTGTCGCGTGAAGGATTTCTCAAGCAACAAATGAATATAATATCATGCTCCCGTGTCTCTCCTTTCGTCCGCCATGGGAGGTCGTGTGGGCTAGCGAGAGTGATTTTCCTCAAGAGAAAGTAGCTTGAGACCCTACTCTCTATACCCTGACCTCATCAGGGACATGCACTAAGAAACGACAAGGAGCAACCTACTCTGATACCTTTGATCCGGATTATTTTGAGAACGAAATGAAGGCAAAGATATAATAAGGAAATACACAAAGATATTGCAAGAACCACATGGATATGTTGATTCCAAAACCGTCATGGTTCCAAAAACGACACTTTGAATCCTGCCTGACTAGGACAAGATAGGCAGGATTGTCACCCTAATTTATAGCCTTAAATAAACAACATTAAATTTCTAACTTGTACTAAGATAAGAAATTTAAACATGATATTCCTTTAATGGTTTTATAATATTTGATTTTTATGGATTGAGTTAATAAAGAAATAAAAATAGGCAAAACTAATGAGAAAATGTGATGTGAATGGCTTTGCAAATAATTGAGAATTTGTAGTCGCTAATGAAAGATTGATTGAGTAAAAATAATAAGAAATTACAATATATGTTAATAATTTATTTACTTAAGTCATCCAACTAAGTTAGCTATGAATAACTTTGTAATTAGTTATGTTATAATTTGCATGATAAAATAAATGAAAAAATTATAATATAAGTTTTATTAGTGAAACAATTACAAAGTTATTCATGTGGAGTTAAAGGTTGCAAGTATAAAAATATTGATAATTGTTAACAAATTAGCTAGTGATAAGGATGAGTTAGTAGATAGTTAATGTTACAAATTATTACAAATTAAGTTTAAAAAAAATGGAGCCAAGAAAACCTAACTAAGTTAGAAGGAAAATTTACAAGATTAGTTTAAGTAAAATTTAAAAAATGTAAAAAAAAAACTAAACTAGGTTTAAAAAAAGTAAACAACAATATTTATAATATTTATAAGAGAATAAAATAACAAAATTAATTTAAGAAAACAAAATAGCCTTTTTTATTTTTTTTGCAAAATTATGTTACATAACTACAAATTAACAAATAAAAAGAATGAAAGGATTTGTATATAAAAAAAAAAAAAAAAATCTCAAATATAGTCTTTATAAAAATAAATACTGCATAATAATCCCATAAACTTTATGAGAACTTCAAAAGGGAAAGCTTGGACACTGAATGGGCTCAAACTAAACCTAGGTGGACTCCAACACGCTAAGAAAGCTAAACAACACAAAGAAGAAATAAAGAGTTGGATGTTGTTGAGGCAAGGATGGTTACACCAAGGAATAATCTACAGCCTCCAATATAGTCTTTATTCAAATAAATACTGCATAATAATTCAACAAACTTTATGAGGACTTCAAACTCCTGCTAAGAAAGCCAAACAACACAAAGAATAAATAAAGAGTTGGATGTTGTTGAGGCAACGATGGTTACACCAAGGAATAATCTACATAATATCAAATTGATAGGTATTGATATAAACCAGAACCCAAAATATAGCAGGACACTAAATGCACAGTTACTTCAATGAAGCCATAGTCTCCATTTTCCCTCCTCCTTGTTCTGCAAGCCAATCCCTGCTCAACAGCCTCATTAAGTCCCTATCAGAAACACACAGTATAAATGATGAACAGAGCAAAACCTAACTTGCTCTGTGCATACCTCTTTCAAAGTTTTTCCTCTTTTTTTAATTTTCCTCCTCTTTTGATTGGTTGTAAGCTGTCTCTTTTACAGTATTTGATAGCCAGTTTTGGTAGTTTGGGTCGTTTGAATAAATGAACAGAGGCCCATACGGGCTAGAACAGTCTCCATTTAGTTCTTTTTATATATATATTCTCATTTATGTGTCAAGATTTAGGCATTTTATGCTTCTCTCATTTGCTCTTGCGTTTCTGTTAAGTTGTTCCAACCTTTCTTCTATATCGCTGGACTTTGTACTCGATAAAGTACTCGACTCTTTCTGCTGATCATACTCGTATTCCCAAGATTTTGTTGTGAGAATAGGGTAGACCTCCGACTATTGATCTGGGTAACATTATTTAAGATTACAAATCCATCATGGTGTCTCTTCAAGAGCAATCCTCAAAGACATAAGCCACCCAACGCTCCATAAAAGAGATCAGAATGGTGATCTCTAATGAAAATGTCAGAGATTTTAACCTTGTCATTGCTCTGTGTGTTTGTCATTGGCGAACTATTGAACTTCTTTTCTGTTCATTGTTCCTTGTATTCCTCATCACAAAATTAGATGTACACGAACGCCACACATAGTATCAGATCTTTGTGATAGTAATGTCTGTTGCTGCCATGACTACATGTGCATTCTCATGGAAGGATAGAAAGGTCACTCGCCCACACAGTGGCATGGATTTGTGCTATTGTCTATATCTGATCACATCCTTCCATTATCATCGATCGCTTCTAGGTATCATTTGTTTCAAGAGGATGAAGCTTTAAATCTAGCCAAGGGTGCCCTCCAGATCATAGTGATTATTTCTTTCGGTTATTAGTTGAAGTGACTGGAGTCTTAAGTTTTTTTTACATGACTGTCCTTTTCGAAATCGACAAATACACGAACAATCTTCCATTCTAAAGATAGATCTGAGTTATGAATGTCTTTGCCTTCGTTTTTCTGATAGTTCACGATTAAGGGAACCAACAATAAGAACTATGTGATCAGCATGACGAGGTAATGTTTCAACTGAGTTGACACACTGGCCCATGACAAATACAATTCCTTAAATGCGACTTGTGCCAAATTCTGGTAATGGCAAAGCGGGGTACCATTCAATGTTTATTTGAGGGAAATTATGCCATTATTAGAATAAACATATCCAGTTTTGATGATGGAGCGATCCTTCGTATTATTTAATATCTCCCTTGATCAAGCATGATAAGGTCGAATCCATAAATGATAACTTTAACATAAGCAATCCAAAAATCCTGATTTATGTCTCTATTCATTATGATATGAAATCTAAATTTTAGAATTATCTCTGCATTGTCTGGTACGAAGATTTGTCTTTCGCTCGAACAACCCTATATACTTCAAAAACCGAGTAAGCAGGTTCGACAAACAAGAGAGATGAACCGTCTTCGTCATTTGATAGTTGTTATAATTTATTTCACAAACTTCTTCATGATTCTTCCACTTCATGTGTTAAATAATATTAAACCATTGAGTTGTGTAGAAGAAATTGAGGGTCGCGGCATCATTTGGCGAATACCATCATATATTTGGTTTCCTGTATGTTGGCGTTGAGAGAAAGATATCAAATATTGTGCTTGCATGATCACATGGTCGTCAATCTTGGCATTTTTTTTCATGGCCTTTTTGTCCTTAATATTGTTTCTTGTCATCATATTATATGCCAAAACAAGCGATAGGGTCAAAATGGAACACAATGGACCAATCATTTCTATGCTATAATCCAACATAATGATATTTATTTTGAAATGGAATTGGATTAAGTTAGGGTAATAATCCAAAAGGCATGGCATATCATATATGTAATAATGTGAAAGAGAAGTATATCATGAGCGAAAAAATGAGAGCATTAAGAATGTAAAAATGGAAAAAGGGTTAACTTTAGAATTGGATTAAAGGGTGTGAAAATTCTATTAGATATTTCGTTAATTTTTTGCCAAGTTTCATATGATTCTTGTCAAATTCTTATCGAACTTTCATGATCTGAAGTTGTAGCCTGTGCAACTTCAGATGATCAACAACCGTCGTTATTAGCAAATATTCATAATAACTTAAAATATTCTTTAATGACATATTCGTTGAATGTGTAGCAACAACTCAACGAAAGCACTGAAAGTACTGAAAATTGAGGGGAAGCATGGCAATGCTTTGTCGACTAAGTATTGTTGACAAAAAATGTAGTCAACAAGATACAGTAATACATAATTTCTATTAATGAATGAAATGTACAGAACTGTAACAATACATAGTGAATGAACTCGCTAGAATGGTGTCAGCGTATCTCTGAGAAAAGATGTGATGGCTACGCTCATTCGCAAAAAAATGTGTTTACAATGAGGCTTAAAAGACCTTTTTAACATAAAGCATTAATGAAAAAACCCTAACCCCAGAATATGAAATACCAAAAGGTTTGTGGGCCCCAATGGGTAAACACATCTTGAATATGTGTTTATGCTCAAAAGAAGAGTCGAGCCCCGACTCGGGCTCTGATTCAGAAAACAATAAAACGATACAGATCATCGATGCAGCACCCACTGCTACCATCGTGACCACAACAATCCAACCAGAAGAACCAGAGAATCCTAAAGAGGAGGAGTGTCTCTTCCATTCACAGATGTGGGTGAAAGGGACCCCGCTACATTTCATTATTGATAGCGGAAGCGAAAATAACCTCATCTCAGTAGAGGTCGTCAAGCAGTTGGATTTATCGACAACACCACACCCACAACCATACAACATCCGGTGGCTTCGTCAGAGACAGAATAGCTGCATTAGCCAACAATATCATATGTCGTACGACATCAAGCCCTTCAAGGATGAGGTACTGTATGATGTTGCTACATTGGAAGTTTGTGATAATCTGTCAAGCCAACCATATATGTGGAAACATCATGTTGTTTGAGTCTCAGCCCTGTAGATGGGAAAAGGGACAAATTAGTCTAGTTTAAGAACCCAAAGAGTGGAGTGTTTATGGCCAAGCTTGGCAACAAGTCTACCATGGAATTAAAGTTTAGTGGCGAGAAAAAATGGTGGTGGTACCCCTATAAAAACTTCATTCTCCTCTGAAAAATAAAATCTCTTTGGTCGGCCCTCAATAACAAGCTGTTAACTTGGAAAGTGGGGCTCAAAAGAGGATGTGTGGGCCCTAGCAGGTGTGTTCTTTGTAATAACAATGAAGAAACAATATCTCATTTATTTATTGATTGTGTGTATGCAACGCAGGTTTTCAGCTTCAGCCTTCGGCATCTTAGAAGAAAACCAATTTGGAAGATTGTCTTAAAAACTAGTTGTCAGATAAGAAGGTTAAGAGGTTCGAGGGGGTGGCCAACTTCTTGGTATGTAGTCTTTGGTGTATTGGTTGTGGAGCCTGATTATCTCCCTGATTCATACGTCTTTGTTTTCAGACGTGTTTATACCCCATGAACACTGTACACCCGAGAATATTGCACACTCCACGCGGAGGGGTTGCAAGGTGGGCTTCCCCCCTGCAGGGTCTAGGGGCTCACCCCCCGACTTAGGCGTCAGAGGGCAAGCGGGCCCCCGACGAAGGTTCAAGGGGCATCGTTCCTCTATGGAAATTCGAGGCAAAGCCCCTGGAGGAAAAATTGTCTTGTAAATGTATATTGTAATTTCATAGTAAATCTGAACCGTTCATTATAAGGTCGTAGATCTGACGATAGAAGTTATGTTAAGGTTTTTTGCCTTAGAAGGCAACCCTCTTTTATGAGAGAATTGTATTGTGACTGTGTATCATTGCAAATACTCTATTCTAAGAGAGGACACTGTGAAAAAAAGAAGAGGAAGTTATAGCAGGTGTATTGTAGGTTGTATCCCTTCATTTGTTGGATAATAAAAAGGAAGGACCTTGCAATTTCTCTGGTGAACGTAGCCCACATTGGGTGAACCATGTATATTTGCGTCTATTGTATTGTGTATCTTCTGTGTTTTATTTCTGCATTTGCTTTTATTTTATTGCTTCGCAATCCTGTTTTTCTATTATGATGGGCCCGCAACTCCAGTGTATTTAGAGATAAAGACAATCCCCCCGAGGTTACAGCAGGCATTATCATGAACTTGGCAAAAGAATTCATGTCGAAGCTTCAAATAAAGGATCCCAAGCTACCCTCTATACCTGAGTTGGACTTTGCTATACCATGGGGGGTTTTCGATGCGGCTTCTCAAGGGCACCTGGCAATGTGCGGAGATGGTGGTGTCTTATATCTGAAACAGAATCAGTATCTTCAAGTGCACTATGCTCCAAGGCAGGGCACAAAACAACAGCGCAGAATTTATAGCTTTGTGCATCTTACTAGAAGTTGCAATTCAAAAAGGAAGCAAGAAGCTTCAGATTATGGGCGATTCAAAACTGGTGATCCATTGGGCTCTTAAGAAAGCTGAGGTGAATGACATAAGATTACAACCGCTGCTGCTCTTACTGCCATATGTATCCCGAGTTAAACAGTAAAGCAGATGCTCTCTCCAAAGAGGCTCTGTCTCTTCTGACAGTATCCATGGGCTTCTACGAATATCTGGACAATGAAGAAATAGAGTCGATGGAATTTCACTTCTAAAAATCTGTTTTAAACAGTCTGTAACAGTTTCACACTGTGAGGGTAAAGGCAGCTGGCAAAGATGTATCAGCAGTCTATTTTTGGACAGTAATCCGTTCAGTCATGATTGTATTTTTTGTAATGAAGGAACAGAAATGGAAACCTCCGATGTCACCTAAAAGACGACATATATATATATATATATATATATGTGTGTGTGTGTGTGTGTTCAGGATCTTTACTTTTCATTAAGGCTTATGTTATAAATTTTAAAAAGGATCCAAGGATTTTACAAGATCCAAAAAAAAGAGACCTTTTTTAACAGTGATTCTTGAAGAACTGTTCTCATCAAATAGGATAGATTTACTTGCATGCCTCATTGTGATGAAGATCTGGAGATCCACAAAATCCTTTTTGAATGCTATACGCATCTGATACATGCAATTTTGTTTCATCTCGAATAGAAATTGTGATTTTTCTCCATGAAAAAAAATCCAAAATTGTAACTTCCTAAAAAAAGGGTCATTAAGGTCGAATTGTGCCACATTTTTGTAATTTTGTTGTCCTTTATTGGTTGTTAATAAGTGACATTTTCTACAAAAATAAAAACAATTTCTTGAATAATAGAATTATACTTGGCTCAAATCCATTCAAAATAAATTAACTTCAAATAAACAGCAAATAAAAAGATGTGTAAATTATAAATAAATTTTAAAATGCCTACAAAGAAAATGAAGTATATAGATTATTAAGCAGCTGTCCACCAAAGTACCGTTCTCAATGTGGATTGCCCTACCTGTATGACAATTTTCAAACGGGCAAGACCAATTGCAAAATTAACGAATTTCTTGAAATGAATATTCTTCAAATATGGCATCCAAAGCCAAGGAGTCCCCTCTTTGCAATGCTGTCGTTCGAGCATGCCGATCCATTCTTGAAACATCGTAAATTCATTTACATACACATGCATTATGTATATACATACACACCATGCAATATTGGGCCATTAGCCCAATTATTGAGAAAAACAAAATAAAAAAAATTAAAACACCCCTTTTTATCTGCCATGGTTGCTCAACTGTTTCAGAGGATATATATTTAATGAGAATCTATCCAAAGCTTTGTACTTGTCTAATAGATTATACAGTGCTATCTGATTCTTGATAGCTTATTTAGCTTTATTCTTACAACGCTGTATCCCCACAAAAAGGTGAACTTCGTCATAGGGCGTCTTTGCTTTTGCTTTCACTTTGGTTATTCAACTGCCGGAATCAAATCAGAATTTTCTTGCAGTTTAAACCGTTGCTTTAGCTTTCACTTCGGTTATTCAACCTCTGGAATCAAAACAAAATTTATTGCAGGTAAAACCAATGGGTATCTATTTTGTTAGATTAGCTGAAATAATCACAAATCTATGAAACTGCCATCAGTAAACCATGAAAAGCAATAGCAAGTAGACAAATTCTAGACACATCAAATAATGTAAACTTCTAACGCCACTCTAAAATTCTAACACCGTACCATTACCCACCAAATAACTCATTTCACTGCCTTAAACAGCGATACACTTCTACAGAAAAAATAAATGACCTAAATATTTATTGATCAAGAAGCATGCCTTCTCCAATCCTTTGGATTTCAGTACAATACAGACTTATGGGATTTTATCATTTTACCATATTTGAAGAGAATGGATTCAAATTGAAACAGACACAAAAAATGAATAAAAAATAAAAAAAAACATGCCAATACTACTAACTTAATCTGTTCACAAAAACATATCCCAGCATCGAATATGTAGAGATTGATTACTAATTACTACAGCCATTTTTTAAGATAAGAAAGTAGCTAATAGAGGAGAACCTTTGCATATGTTCAAATTAGCTAATAAAGGATATCATTTGAATATGTTCAAATGAGCTACACACTACCATCAATTAAAGCAGATCATTCTAGACTCGAAAAGTAATCCTTGATACAGAACAAATTTATCAAGGCGTTATAAACAATAGTAAAATAAAAGGTAAATTTTGAAGCAAGAGAAAGTGAAGTATCAAGGTCCGTATCAGAGAAGCTTAACAAGAAAATTTCAGGCATAAATCCAGTAATTTTGGCATTTCAAAAGAAGAGAGGGTAAAATGTCATGCCATTTTAAGATGAATTTCCTACCCTGAAATGCTGCAAACATCTTCCCAATGGTTTTGACAACCAGTATTATTTCACTTGGACATATTACCAAGAAATTAAATAGTCCAAATATTCCAGTGCTCCTGTATTAACACTACTGAATTCACTATTCATTGAAAGTAAAGTCTTTCCATAAATAAAGGACAAAGACGGTGTCAACAGTATAGTTTGAGAATCAAAAGCTTTGTGAAAGCAGTTTCGGGGGCTGAAGGCCTTCCTCAAGTGTTCCACTCCACACTCGATTGTCTTCAGCCAAACCAAAAGCACTCTTTCCATTTGGACAAAACATATGGTGTAACGCTACTATTTCAAGGTGTTTGCAAGCATAAATCCAATAATGTTGGCCATCAAAAGAAATATCAAGCATCTCATATGCCATTTTGAAAAACATATAGTTAACGATGGCTTCGACAACCCAAAGAAATACACTAATTCTAACTCGCGAAGATCAAAAAAATTCCAAACGTTTCCAATAACATCACCAGGCCCCATTGACTCCTAGAAATATGGATGAAGTAAAGAAAAATTTCCCCTCTGCTAGCCCAAAAAGGTAAAAAGGGAGAGGAAACTTATGATACTAGTAAAAGGCAGCCCTATGTTCTTTTCCTCAACTCATGCATGCACTACAATGTTTAACATAATTCAATTCATCCATACAACAATGCAGACAGAACTTCCGATGCCATTACTCATGGAAATGGAAATCAGTAGAATTAGACAGTAAATATATCACATACTACAACTTGGAAATATGGTATAGTTTCATTTGATTCCAGCAGATAGAACTCCATACCTCAAACTTCACAGGAAAAAATGTTTCACAACACTGTACTTGTACGACTCCTGAGCAGCAATTTATAAACCTCAAGAAACCGTGATATCCAGCCAGGTCAATGATGCCATTAATAAGGGATGGCAGACGTGGGGGGATCGATCTAGATCGTGATGGAAAACAAGAAGCAAGTTTCAAATGGGGCCTGGGTGGAGCTACCAACAATCAGGCTGAGGTGCTAGCTCTCTACCAAGGGCTTGAGATTCTTGATCCAAAGTGAATTAGGAACTTAATTGTCATTGGAGACTCATCAATAATTATACAACCCATGTGACCTGCTCCACTTCATCTGATGGCAATCTAGCAAGGCTCATGCTGAGAATCCAAAAAGAGGCCAGCCGCTTTGAATCTAGAGTATTTACATGTCCTACGAGATCAAAATCGTCGGGCAGACCATTTGGCAAATGAGGCCTCTCACATGAAAGGTGGAACCTTTAAAACAGAAGGGGGCCTATCCTTGTCCCTAAATCCTTAATTTCTCAAAAATGAATAATCCAAAGTTTTGCATGTCATTCACCCAAGCCGAGTGGCATGTCAACTTTAAGATGGGAGGACAGAAATCAAAGGCCATGATACCTTCGCACATATTGAATTTAATGGAAGAGCAGCCTATTCAATCATGTTTTCTATGAATTCAGATGCAGGTGGGATAATGGAGTCCTGGTGAGTATCAATCCACTACTGAACTGGGTAGGTAGCTTCTCATCAGTTCAGTCACAACCTGGAAGCACCTCTTCTCAGCCTGTATCTGATGTTTATCTGGAGGCATCCCTTCTTAGCCCAGGAAGAAGTGGATGTTAGTCAAATTGATCCTGAGCGCGTAATTATTCAGTTTTAGCCTGTTCCCCTGTGTTTTCTGCTATCATGTTGGTGTTGGAATTCGAGTGGTTCTCAGAACTAGCAGAGGACTTTATAAAAAGGGGAACTGGAACCAGTCTTCTCGGTCTCTCTGGAGTTTGGATTGCATGGAAAATCATAATCATCCAAGGTGTTGCCCTTTGTGTGAAATTACGACATCCAACATGTCTTGCAAAGCAAAGTGGACCTTATAGCAGACAATAGAATTTCTATTTTCTGTACTACAGGAAAGACATCATGCACAGGAAGAAAATCATAATAATGGTATACAGTCTTAATGGAGACCCTGTTATAGCAGAAGAGACAAATTGAAACTTTAGAGGCCGAGCGCAATATGTTATGTCATCTGGTTTCAAGTCTGGCTAGGTGTTCTCAGTCAGCTGTCTCCAATTTCAGAATGTCAATAGGCTCAGCCTTCAGGTGCTGAGGAAATCAAAGCGTTTGTTCACCAAATGTGGACATGGTTGGCATGGAACGGGATCCCCAATCTTCTCCTGTGGAACAAGAGGCAGCACACAGCAAGCACGTTTTTCAATAATTCCAGGTTTTATCATGTTTTGCAAAGTATGTCTGGTTTTAGGTGTCTATTATAGGCTTTATACCAGTAGAATATTTTGGACATTTTCTGCGAAGGATAGCAATGCTTTTTTTTGTAGTTAATCTTCAAGATTTTGGACAATTCCTGAATCATAGACTGTGGGACTGTCCTGCCTCATTTTTATTATTATGCTGTCCAGTGGGGCTGCAGCAACTTTCTAATACAAAAATTAACCATTTTCATTAAAAAAAATGACACCATTAATATATATTCAGAAGCATCAATACATAATTTTTAGTTTCATTCATTCTAGCCTAATATCTGCAATTTCAAAAGGAATCCAATCCAAGTAGTGTTCCATTCAAAACCAACCTTCTCATCCACAGATATAATTTACAGATTTCTGGTCCAGAATCTCTGACCTTGTGATGGAAAAATTAACGAAGTTTGAAATAACTTGTCTTTGAAGCCTATGCTGTATAAACCGTTATGAGTCTCCAACAGTTATTGATAACGACATGCGCTTGCAATAAGGCCAAATAGTACTAAAAACTGTACAAATATATAGGCCTAAGTGACTCAAAAGATCAGGCTTGTTTAAGCTCGATATAAGCCAGACACTTGCAGTTCACATAAGTCAGCAAACACAAATTGCTTGCACCTGCCAAAACTTGCCTTATTATTCCACATCTAGATTTTAAAAATGCAATTCAAGAATGCTTCAACTTAACCTTCTAATCGAAAAAAGAAAAGGAAAACAAAGTTTGGATGATGATATAGATGACCATGGCCTAAAATAAGTGGATATATGAAAAAATACATTGCTGAAAAGGCCTAGCCAAGATTGCCAAGTAAACGCTCAACAGCTGCATGGACATTTCCACCAGTTGCAGTTAATGCGCGGATGTTCTCCTGTGTGTCATAGAACCCCATTTCTTGTAGCTGAGCTAATTGTGTTGCATAAAGTTGCTCTGCTGGCACTGTGTTCAGCAAAACAAAAACAATAAGAGAGTTAACAGCTAAATGCTGTGTTACTAGGGAAATTGACTGGAAAAACACTCAAACATCACACGACCAGTTGTGCTGCATAAGGTGGCCTTATTCACAAAGCATTCATTGAATTAGGACAGAAACGCCAGTCTAGCAATTTTGATATTTTTCCCTACTGAATCAGTCAATTGCAGCTGTTAAAGGGGTGAAAAGCAGAAACCATTGGATGCATTTTGTGTGTCTCCACTGCCCAACCCTCCAAACATTCCCAACAGAGTCTCCAATCCCAAGTTGTTGGCTCCAGCAGCACCAGTTTGACCTTGTGCCCTGAAAATAAAAACTCCAGAGCTTTAGAGCTTACCCAGCTGCCAAATTCCAGAGAACATTCTTAACAAAATACACAAAGAATTACATTGCAATTTAACATTAACTCCCAAGTCCTACATGGTTTAGAAATGCATATATATAAGCTAAGAATCTAATAAAATCAACAAAAGTCACAGTTTGGTTAATTGATTGTAGTTGATTATTACTAGAAAAATAAGAATGTATTAAAATGCTTATGTGACATTTCAGTACAAACTCTTGTTTGTGAGATTCATAGAATGTATTTTACCCATACAAATATTAAGGAACATGCTAACACTTGGTTTGCAACAATTAATAGTAAAGGATGCCATAATACAATTTATAATACCATGTATAAAAGTTTTATGACCACTTTAAGAGGCTGATACCAAAAGGAGTTTGAGTTCAACCCACAGTCCCAACTGCATAGTTTAAAATTTCGGTCATGCTTGTAGATCATCGCGGTACCTTAGTGCACACACTTTTGTCAGACACAGAGTTCCAACTCAATGTGAAGACCAAGCATGGGTGGGCAGCAAAGCAAGCAGTGGCACACAGAAGACCAATAATCACAACAGATTGTATTTTTCTCTCTTCTCTTCATCTTTTAAAATTTTGTACACTTTTATAATTTAGGGAATGTGAACAGTTAGGAAACAAATCAGTCTCTATTCCCTTCGTAGATTATTTACACATAACACTAAGATTCTAGACAGGTTGGCAGTCGATAGATGGTTGTTAGTGGATTGATAGTTGAGTTGTAAAACATGTCATTCATGTCTCATTGTACAGTTTTATCTTATTAAAGAAAAATAGGAGTTGAGTTGTTGCTAAATTTATTGCACCAATGTGTATAACTGATTTGTGAATTCCTTTGTATTTGTGTATGATTTGCTCAAGTAGTTTTCATGCAGTAGACTACTAACTGTGTGTGAAATTGAATTCATTGCTGTTCTTGTGGTTGTGCTAATACCTTTAGCATGAATTTAGATCTTCCACGCGTAGTTATTAGACTTTGCACAGAATTTATGGTAGAGATAGTCTCAAATGAAGAAAGAAATAAAGGACTATTTGCCCAGTTGCATGGAGCTGCTTGAGGCAGGTGTTGCCACTCTTAATAGCAAAGTTGTGAATATGGATGAACAATTGACCAATATTGCTCATTGTTGCAGCACTAACAACCTCCTTCGCAGTATCGCAAATTATTCTCCACCACAAGCCCTATGGAGGCAACCTAAACCCAAAATTGAGTAGTGGAGGACAAACTTATGGAGGATGATTGGTTGATGCAACTAGATTCCTATTAAGTGCAACAATATACATTTTAACACAAAAATTTCCTTTGCAAATGTGGGAGAAGTTTTGTTATGGTGGGAGAATTTGTGTGAGCATCAACAAACAATGGACTCCCCCCAAGCCATGACATGGGGCAACTTCAAACTCTCTATCCTAGTTGCACGGGAACTACTCCTGACATCTCCAAAACGTTTTCGGTGTTTCCATGTTTCTAGGAGCTTGGGAACAGGTACAAAAGTCCCCAATTAACTAGTAACGGCTCCAAGATCGTGGGAGCATTTAGGGAACTTCTGGTTCATGAAATCGACCTGCATATTATTTAAAAATTAATTTTGAAGACTTGCATATCATTTAATAAATAATTTTGAAGATATTTTTCTATGGCTTGTCAAAGGAGATATTCATAGAATATACCGTGAAGGATTGCACCTTTCGCAATCCTCATGTGCCTCATGTGCCATTCACAGTTCGCAGTCTCTGTCATTCGCCAAGTGACTGGAGGTTAAGTCAACGCTAGAGTCGTGACCCCGAGATTGCAAGATATTACATCGCAATTCACAAACTTTTTCTAAAGATGTTATTTTATAAGTGTATATGCATGTTATAATTGTAATCAATGTTTTAAAACAGGAACTCTGATTCAGATTCGGTCAACAGTCAAATCAAACTTGGACTCATATTCAAAAATTAGAATGACTCAGACCAATCAGATTTCAATGACTCGATTTACTAAAAATACATAAAATATTTAAATTTTAATGAAAAAATATATTTTTTTAAATTTCCAAATGATTAGAGACAAAATATGCAAAGCATGCTCATGTATATACCATGTAAGGGTGAATATATCAAAATGGCATCGAATGCAATACATATCAGCAACAAAATACATAATCAATGAGGCTCTAAATGGCCTCTAGAGTACAAAAAACATGCTACAAGCTACTGGCCTACTACATCTTACATAGGACAAATCATTGATCAACATGATCAATCATCAAACTCATCACCACTGCTAGAAATGGGATCATCAGCAGGAGCGACAAAATCATGCTTTGGCTCAAAGTCTTCAGAGTCCTCAAGGACATCCAAATACAATAGTAGTACCAGCAAAAGCACAAGTTGGAAAAGTTGCACGGCTAGTGCTTGCATCTGTCATGCATAGTGCTATGTTGTCGCTTACTCCAGCTCCTACTAGTGGAACCAAATCCAAACCAATCCCCCAAAATCCAAGTCATCAATATCAAAATCAGGACCAAACTTTGTTGGGTGAGACTCCTCTACCCACTCTAAGGTTGGATCGATATCAACCAACACGATGGGATCTGTATCAGAACTTTTGTTCAACAACAGGTTGCGCCTTAACCAAAGGTTGTATTGCACAAAGACTAGATCATCTAAACGTTTTTGTTTCAAACGGTTTCTCTTCTTAGTGTGAATCTGCTCAAAGACAGACCAATTGCACTCACACCCAAAAGCACTGCAAATTTGGCTCGTGACTCAAATTGCAAACTTTTGCAATTGGGGACATTGGCTACCAAATGACTCCAACCAATGTGTTGCAAAGCTAGTGACTTTAGATTGTGACTTGTGTTGCAAAAGTTTAAACAACCGATACCTTGGATTCAAGAAATACCCAGCTGTATGTATAAGGCTATGGAGTTGATTGTTCCATTTGTTATTGATTATCTCACAGAGAGGCCCACCCAACTACATGTATAAGGATATGGAGTTGATTGTTCCATTTGTTATCAATGATCTCCCAGAGATGACCATATGTATCGACTATATCCTTGTAGGTTGTCCTTATTCATTCCTTTGCCTTATCCATAGCCTTCATAGATGTAAACTCATGGTAAAATTTTCCCCATCCACCAACCGCAACACCTTAAGAAGGGGCTTTCCGATTTTCACAACCTCTATTTTTTTTTCCAAAAAGTGTTCTCAAAAACTTTATTTTTGGTGTCTTTTCCATCTTGTTTGTGAGCCCACTCATATCCATTCCATTCATCACTATGATAGGGAAAGAAGAGATTGGAATGTGAGGAAGTGAGTTGAAAATCTCGTGATGGGAGGCATAACAACCCCTAGTGTTTTCCAATCATGTTTGCCTATGTCCTTGATCAAATCGTGTTTGCCTATGTCCTCAAGCATGAGGTCTATGCAATGTGCAGCACAGGGGTCCAAAAATATGGTCTTGTATTTGGACTCTAACATCTTACCACCAAGAACATAGTTACAGGCATTATTTGCGATGATATGAACAAAATTTGCCTCCCCCACTAAAATAACAATCTCACGCAAAAGCCAAAATAACAGGTTTGCATCTTTCACCTTATTAGATGCATCAACCGATTCCAAAAACATGGGTCATCAAGGGCAAGAGACAAGGAAATTTATGATTGCATGGTTCTTTCCATCAGTCCATCCATTTCACGTGATGGTACAACCTGTTTTGGCCCATGAATCTTTAAAATCCTTCAACAATAACAAAATTCCACATAGGTTGGTAATAAGGTAAGCAAGTAGCATTGAAGGGCATATCTACATCATATCACCATCTAGCTATGTATTCAAAAGAAACATCTTTGTATTGCTTCATCCAATGGTTATATAAGGTGCGCTAAATTTGACTTTATTGAAAGGCACTAGCAGAGATAGGGGAAGGTAGAAAATAACTTTGAATGTTCTTTTTTTAGGCTACCTATCAAGAGGGGGAGGAACATAAAGGAAGGGCTCCATAACACTGGTAGAAGGGATAGAGTAAGAGCCTTCAAATTCAACACTAGCATTTGCTCTGATTACAGCAAGTTGCCTCTTCCTCCCTATTTCATCATTTTATCTCCTTTTACCTAGCCTTGTTTTCTTCAAATTTCTCAAACTAATTTTAGAATTCCACTCTAATCTGTCCAATCACTTCATTTGGTGCATCACATGGGGCAATTTGGCCTCTTACACCAAACAAATGTTGTTTCAACCTATGAATCCCCCCTTCTTTTATGTGTTTCTTGCAAAATTTGCAATACATTTGCTAATCAATAAGATCAGCACCCATGCAATTCATTGACTCTTGCGGCCATGGTATTTAAATGGAGAGAAATATACAAGATTGCAAACCCGATCTTAATATGCAAATTTCATACTTCAAACTAGTAGAAGGTTGAAAGTACAAAACTTTAAAGACAGATTTCAGATCTGCAAATTAATGTGAGAAAAAAACAAAGGCAGATTTATCATTTAACTGTTAACATAACTAGGAATGAGAAGAATGGGTAGTGGGCACGAGAATCTGATCCACGACTCCTCCAACCTTGAAGATGAGTTGTAGCCTCCTTACTTAGATGCCAAATCCACCGCTAACAAACCAAGATAATTGCCAAACCTACTCCAAGCTCACTCTAGATCACCGCTCTTCAACAGTACTCCAAAACTCCAAATGCTCACAAATACTCAATGAGAGAGGTGTGAGGCAAATGGAGGAGGTATCTCAACACTAAATCGTCCCTCTGAACTGAGCAACTGTTCAAGTCGAAGTGTGTAGGGGTCCACTCGGTTGAGTCAAAGTGCGTAGGGGGTCCCACTCAGTCGAACCTGAATCAGCTCGGTTCGAGTGAGTTTTAAAACACTGATTGTAATTACTTGTTAATTTATATGCTTTACAGAGGTATACACTTTATGATCATTTGTAAGTGTATCATTCATAATTGTAACTTGTTACATAAGTGATATTAATAGAAACTTATATATTAAGTTAAATATTTAAAAAAATTAACATATTTATTTAAAATAATAAATTAAGTATTTTAAAAACAAATCTATAAATTATATGATATATATATATATATAATTTATAGATTTGTTTTTAATTTGATTATGCTATCTCTACTTTTTTATGTAGTATCTATATTATTTATTGTAGTTAAGTTTAAGTTGTAAAGTTCAGTTTAATTTTATTTTAAATAACTTTTAATAGATAATATTGTCACTCCCAACCTAGAGTTTCCTATAAATTTGGGCAAAACTTCTAACCGTTCCAGACATTGGTATCCATGTTCCCATGTTCCAGAAACTCGTGCAACATAGCTCTCTATTAAGGATGAATTCTATCATGTCAATTATTGGAAAGAACCACACTACTGTTATGTGAATATAAGTCCAACTAGTTGGTAGATGCCTTGTCGTTTCCTATAAATTTGGGGGAAACTTCCAGTCGTTCTAGACACTCATATCCACATTCCCAACGTTCTCACATTCCATAAATTCATGCAACATAGCTCTCTATCGAGGATCAATTCTATCATGGTAATTATTGGAAAGAACAACGATACTAAAATATGTGAACAAAAGTCCAACAAGTTGGTAGATGCCTATATCCAAGAGTTCAACCACTACACAAGCTCAAAGTAATGGGAAAAGAAGCCAAACTAGTCACCAAGTTCAATAGTGGGTTGATCACACCAAAAGGATCTTGAGATGTTTGACATCCATACTCTTGACGACCTATGTTGGAAGGCTAAGAATAGTTGTAAGAAGCCTAATAATGTTGTTGGCACTAATTCCACCTCCGAGAAGAAGATTGTTGCAAAGGATAGTGCAACCAAGAAGCCAATCAATGGGACTGAATAATAGAAGACTTAATCCAAGTCTCCAAAGTATGTCGAAGAAGAAGAACATGCACTTATGCCATTATTGCAAGAACAAAGAACATAAGGATAATTGTTGGATGCTACATTTGGAGAAACCATGGAATTCTACACAACTAAAGCAGGGAAAGAGGGATAATGGTACTTTGACTCCATAACAAAGTACCTCCTTGATGGCAACCCTCTGACCCAATCGCACAAAGCATGAGAATGTATTCTCCATTAACATCTAGATAAGACTAGTTTAATAGTAGTAGCTAGCAAGGTCTCATTTCAAACACAATAGTGATTAAGCACTACTTATAGTCATGCATCCTAAACCTTGGGCCTTGGATTGGCTTTAGCAAGAATAATGATTTGCAAGCACAACGCAAATGAAATGTTAGGTTATCCATATCAACAAACTATATAGCTCAAGTGGGTATTTCAATTGTTCATTTCATTGTGTGGAACAATTTTCAACAATCCATATTTGGAGGATAATTGTGCAATCTACCAATACAAAGTTGTCAAGCATGGGAAAGCTTACTTAATGACAACAAAAAAAGATCCAACACCGTTAGTGCCTATTTCAACTGCTAAAGCCTGGAGATTAGTCAAGGTCTCAAGACAATTCGTTTTACTAGTTCTTCAACAAACTATATAGCTCAAGTGGGTATTTCAAATGTTCATTTAATTGTGTGGAACAATTTTCAACAATCCATATTTGGAGGATAATTGTGCAATCTACCAATACAAACTTGTCAAGCATGGGAAAGCTTACTTAATGACAACAAAAAAAGCTCCAACATCGTTAGTGCCTATTTCAACTGCTAAAGCCTGGAGATTAGTCAAGGTCTCAAGTCAATTCGTTTTACTAGTTCTTCATCAAGAGAAAGTGAACAAAGCAACACTCTCTAATCAACAAAAGGATATTGAGGCTTTGTTGTGTGCAGATCTAGCACGACAAGTAAATTTATAAGATCAAAAGTAATCAAGCAAGCTATTACAATGGTATATCGAGTTGTTTCCAGAACAATGTAAAATGCCTCCAAGCCGCATAATCATGTATTCCCTAGAACGTCAACAATGAGTTGCTCTATAAAATGAAGCACGACATAGGCCTTTCTTGTTAAAGAAAGGGATCAAGAGACAAATTCAATATTTGTTAAAGAAGGTACACATTCAACCCAATGCATCACCATGTGGATCCACTATTGTATTGGTTTTGAAGCGGGATGGCACATAGAGAAAATGCATGGATTATCAACTCTTAAACAAAATCACAAAAGAACCAATATCCATTATTGTGTGACCACCTATTAAATCAGCTTCAATGGGACAAATAATTGAAAAAGATGGACACAAAGTTTGAATATCATCATACATATCAAGCCAAAGAATACATGGAAGAAAGCCCTCATGATATCACAAGCCAAAGGATACTAATGCCCTTGCAATGTTCATAAGGATGATGAACAAAGTCTAGGACCGTATGTTGACTAATTTGTGATCATGTATCTAGACAAAGTGCTTGTTTTTAGCAAGCCCTAGGACTAGTTGCACCCTTTGGACCAAGTGTTCACAAATTTTCAACAAAAGAAGTTATTGGTGAACATGAAGTGCACATTCAAGCAACAAGAACTTGATTATCTTGGAATTTGTGTGAACCAGGATGGACAAAGCATTGATCCAACAATTATTTTAGCCATTACATCCATGACTTGCAAAATTTCTTGGTGATGGTGCAACATCAAAAGAAAATCATTATGTAGTTTTCTTGATGAACCCTCTCAATGCACTAACCTTCAGCCAAGTCCATTTCAATTGGGAAGCAACAAAACATGGGGCATTTGAAAAGACCAAGTGTCAAGTTGTGACTCCCGTATTCTCGCCTTACCTTACATTCAAACAAGCATTTGAGATCAAGGTAAGATGCCTCTGGGCATACAATTTTGATGCAAAATTGAAGACCCATTTCATACCACTCTGAGAATTTTTTAAGGGGTTGTTTTCAATAGTTAAGTGTATGACTGAGAAATGTACCCATTTGTTCAAGTGGTTAATTGTCAATGACAACATTTGCTAGGAAATGAGACTTTCATTCAATGTGACCTATAGGCCTCTCAAGTTCCTCTAGACATGACGCAAACATTCAAAGAGCAAGGACTTGTTTATTATGGATTCTGCATGAACCAAGATGGGATCCAACAAAAATTCCGGCCATTGTTAATTAGCCACATCCCAAGAACATCGATGTCCTACGAAACTTCATGGGGATAATGGCCAAGAAGCCACTACAAATCCATTTCAGTTGGGAAGCCGTGTAGCAAGAAGCATTCAAAGAGATCAAGCATCAAATTGTGATTGTTCCTATCCTGGCCCATTTTAGTTGGGAAGCCATGTAGCAAGAAGCATTCAAAGAGATCATGCATCAAGTTGTGATTAATCTTGTTCTAGCTTTACCTAGCATTCAACAAATCTTCAAGATCATGGTGGATGCCTTGGGACATGCAATGGGGACAAAAAACTCATCCCAGACTCTAAGATTTTCCAGGCGTTGTTTTGAATCATTTAATGTATGATTGAGAGATGTAGTTGTTGATTCAAGCAACGAAGTAACATTGGAAACATTGTTTGCTTGGAAAAAAGACTAACGTTCTTGAAGACCATAAAACCCTCTCAAGTTAAACAAAAAATTCAACCATTGTCAATTGGACACTATCAAAGAACATCTATTCCCTACAAAGTTTCATGGGAATAATGAACTATCTTAGGTTGTTTATTGCATAGTTTTCCTATGAAGCACGCCCTCTTGATGCAAAAAATTGTAACCAAATTTGTTTCGATTAAGAAGTCACGTAATAAGAAGCAATTGAAGAGATTTGAGTGTTAAGTTGTGACTACTGCTCTCACCTTACCTGGCATTCATCAAGCCTTTAAGATCAAGGTCGATGCCTCACAACATGCAATGAATGCAAAATGCACCAAAGATATCCCACATAACACACTGAGACTTTTTAGGAGTTTTAAATTATTCAATGTATAACTAAGAGATGTACACATCAAATTATTCAATGTATAACAGAGAGATGTACACATCAAATTATTCAATGTATAACTGTGAGATGTAAACATCAATTCAAACAATGAAGTGTTTTAAGTTTTAACCTTATTTGCTTGGAAAAGAGGTCATTATTCACCGCGAACATAAGCCTCTCAAGTTCCTCTTAACACAACAAGATCAATAATGCATACAACATAAGATGGATAGCATATTTGCAATAGTTCAATATGTATCAAAAAAGAAGCACAAATAAACTTGCAGATTTCCAATTGCAACCACAAATAGTCAAAAAGATGATGTTTGTGCACTTTCAACAAATTGGTTTCAATGCTTTCAAGAAAGATTACACACAATAATGTCCAAAGTTTGGGCAAATTTATGCAATCCTACAGAACTCTAGAACAACCCTCCGACATTAAGAGTTGTGTGACTACCTACCGAAGGATGAAATTATGTACAAATTAAGTGTTATTTATGTTCCTTAGTAGATCATCGGTTACAATTATTGCACAAGGCAAACCATTCCAAAATTTCAATGGACCTTTGAGAAGAGAAAACAACAATTTTGCACAGGTATTCCTTTTGGTTGAAGATGGCATATTAAAGCCAACAAATCAAAAGTTGTATATCAACCCCAAGCAAACCATGGGAGTGGATTCTAATAGAGACTTCCTAAGAGATTTACCAACAAAAAGTAGGGACAATGGCCATTCAATGGTAGTTGTGGGTGGTTTTAGCAAAATGGCCATGACGATACACCTTACAGGAACATTGTTGTTCTTTGAACAAGTATCAATGCACTTTGGTCTGCCATAATTGAATGTCTTTGATTGTAAAAATTGTTTTCTCAACTATTTTTCGCATGCATTGAGGGGACTAATGGATACCAAGTTGAAGAGTACTTCAGTCCATCCTCAAACAAATGGTTAGTCAAAGGCAATGCATCATCATACCATAGTTCAATTGTTGCAAATTTTCAATTACAAACATCCAAAGACATGGGATGCTAACATACCATGTGTAAGACAATGAAACTCATGCAATGCATAGTGCAATGGGCACTTGACCTTTTAAAGTGTGCCCTGTATTTTTACCGAAAGGATCCATTAGCCATTTTGGGACCTACCCCCAAAGCAATGAAAATGAAGGAAGTTGTTGCTCACGGGCAACTTGTAAGGTTTATTGAACATATCCAAAAGATTCATGTTCAAGTTCAAGAAGCTTTGAACAACAATTAGGAGAAGAAGAAAGACATGCATGATCAACACAACAAAAATAACCAATTTTGCATAGGAAACTAAATATACCTTCAAAAGGAATGCTTAAAGGACAAAGATGGCACTTATACCATCATTGAAAAGATCAAAGAGAACATGTTCTGGTTGGGCTTACCAACTTGCATGGGCCTTTAACCGATCTTCAACATAAACCGCACAAAACCCTATGAGCCATCAATGTTGAACAGTGATCAACAAAACTCTATCACATTGATTCCTAAAGAGCTTGTCATTAATTAGTGTGGAGGTAGAAGCATATGCATTTTCAATGTGCTCTTTAAAGAGCATGCAACAAAACAAGGAACCCTAAAACTTTATCAAATCGGGTTGAAAGGGAAATTGCCCCAAGGCAATAAGTGACACACCTTAGCACAAATTCAAGCTAAGTTTCCCAATGTTCCACCAAGACTCCGGGACGGGGGTACGTGGGTGCGGGGAGACGCACAAGGGGGATGTGTGGAAGTACCCCCAAATTTTAGGGATTTTTGGGAAATGGGGGACGGGGGGACGTCACATATATAATATAAAAAATAAAATTTTAAAAATAAAAATAATAATGATAATATGATAATTCTCAACAATAACATAAATTAATTTTATATATATTTGTTTTTTAAATTTAATTTTTTCTTTTTGAAGTTTTACTGGGCAAAAAAAAAATTGGGGGGGACTTCCAGGAGTCCCCCTTTTGGGGGGGGACATCCAGAAGTCCCCCTTTTCAAGGGGGGACGTCCAGGAGTCCCCCTTTTGGGGAGTCTTGTCCCCCACCTTGGGGAGTCGCGTCCCCCCAAGTCCCCCCCCAAGTCTCCCCAAAAAGGGGACGTGGGGAAACGTCCCCCCTGGAGTCCCCCCATCTCGAGGACGTGGGGGAGGCGTCCCCCACGACCCCCACCCTGGGGGACGCGTCTCCGTGGAACACTGAAGTTTCCCGAACTAACGAGACAAATGCTGCAGGTTGACTCCTACAAGGAGGTTTGATCCAAGGAGTGAAATACCTACTAATTCCATGACTAGAGGAGACATTAAAAAGCAATTTTTAGCCGTGAATTTATCTCAATCGATTGGAGCCATTGCTACCAGGACATTGGCAGTAATCCAACAAACTGTGCAAGTCCCCGATTTGATTCCCACAAGATCAAGTGCACTAAGTTTATGCTACCCACTTTACATTTGGTACCATCCTCAAAATGAGGGAAGTGTCGAAGAATTTTCCTAGGAAGTTATTTCCATGGAAAAAAATATTAAAGAGCAATTCACACTAAGAAATTATCCATGTATGGGTGCCTAATTTTGGTCATTATATCACAGGTGCAAATTCACGTAGAATAATCAATGTAGGATGCATATTGCAAAAAGACTAGATCAACATGAATTGAAGTGAGAATTTGGCATTGTCTTGCAATTGCACTAAACATTGCATAGTCCTAATGTTGCAACCTAATCACATACTTCGTTGTACGAGTTAGATGTGAAAAAGGCATCCTTGCACCCACCCAGCTAGCTATTTAACAAGTCATCAAATAAGATACTTTGAGAGCTAACTATTTCAATGGATTGTTTAATTATGCACGCTATCGCAAATCAAGGCTCCAACATCAACGTCAGCAAATACTTTGATACCTATCTACTTCAATGAATTGTTATTTTATTGCACTAGTGGATCAAAACTCCAACACCAATTTCATTACTCTAGTGTTCTAGAAAGAAATAAGATGCCCTCCACTAACTAAACCAGAATGTTACTTGGTCATGGGTAACAATCGTCCAAAAATGGTTCAAGGGTCTACAAAATGATGTAACCCTAAAAGTAGGATATTTTGTGTAGCAACAAAAACAAGATACTAATCAAACAACCTTGGATGGAAGACATGCATGTCGTCATTAGCATGGAAACGAAAGTATAAAGTTGAAGAAATGCACACGAAAAACTCAAGATTTCCATCACCATCACTGAGTATATGTGTATAGAAGATTGTGCATTGAGCTATACAAATTTTAAGAACAATCAATCCCGAGTTTTAAGCTTAATACAAATGTATCATAAGAACTTCATGCACACCCACACCCATTCAAACTAAACACCACCAAGATTGTGCGTCACATGCTCGAGAGAGCCTTGAACAACCACCCTTCCACCTTGATGTGCAAGCATGCAACAAAGCCCTTGACAATAGAATACCACCCTACCTTAGCGCACACATTGTCTTTGTAGACACGCAAGTATTACATACTCACCAAATGCCCCTATGAGTTCTGCGCTTTGTAGGTACCTTTGTTAAACTCCAATTCCCTAATCATAAAATATCACATTTAACATTAAAGAGACTACATGCAATATTACCAATGGATCTTTGGTTCACTAGTGAGGTTAGCAAATTGTCAAACAATGCACCAAGGTTCAATTCTCAATGTGGTCCGCCCCACACATATGGCATTAGTTCAAAAGGGATAAGGTTGTTGGGCCACCTGACTATGGCAGAACAGATACTCCTCAGACACACCATATTAAATAAAGAAAGTCCACAGGCCCCTCGGCATGTGTTTCTTGAAGCTTCCGACAAATATATAAAATCTCATTACAAGTCTTTCATTCCGGTAATTATTTTATTTTCAATAAAAATTGTGAAACTCCATAAAGAACACAGTCATTGAATATAGAAGGGCAACCAAAGTCACACAACTTGAACTCAACAAACCCAAAATGGGAAGTCAACTTGGCAACATGGAAAAACTCACAACAAAACTTGAAATAACTCTGCTTATTAAAAATACATTAAATATTCATACCCTAGCTCCTTTTGATTCTGAAACAGTTTACCAATGAGCTTCCCTTATAAAAAAGCACAAGCCCCAACAAAGTTATGGCCCAACAATTCGCACTGTCTTCTGCCAAGCAATTTTTTGGACTCAAAATCGTCAAAAATCTTGTAAAACCCTCAAAAGACCTCATTCAAATGCAGTCCAAACCTTTTAAATGAATGGAAAGCCTCCTCTTAGCAAAAAGTAGCGACAGAAAAAGGCCAAAAAAGTTGAAATTGCTCTTAAATTCACCGGCACTTGCGAGTTTCAGGAAACTTGCCAAGATTTGACCAAACACATCTAGTCCAGTCAAAATTAGTTGACTCACCATACTCAGGGAGTTCTGTCACAGAGAGGAAAACAACAAACTTCGACAACTGAAGCTAAAGGAGAACAGAGTAGAAAAAGGAAATGGACTGAAATAAAAATCATATCTTCCTTGCTCATACACAGTCTGCTTCTAAAAAATTTTAGAAATAATTGGAGAAATATAATCATCAACCCTCGCATCTGCATATTTCAAGATTATCACAGTAGTGGATATTCAATAAGGAACAAGTTCAGGGATATTATGAGAGATAACCAGTTACTTTAAAAGTGCAAATACAAACGCTGAGAAGACACAGAACTAAGCTCAAGAAGAAAAACACAACCTTTTAGTGTAAGGAACAAAATATAATTCCAATCCCTGGCATGCATATCAAATACAAGATAATGTGCATACCAGAGAATATCAGACAGATATACTTAACTACACAGACAGGGATATCCATATTTAATGATCCTCACAAAATTGTTATAAATGATAACAGTGTGTAATTAATACTAAGAACTCACTACAGGCTTTGAATACAATGCTGCATAAGCTACAACTTACTGGCCTCCCGTCTGTCGAGGTAGCTGAGACATAATAGATTGCTGCAATGATAGCAGTTGCTGCAAAAACACAGAAATTGTAAAGGAATATGTAAAATGATTATAAAAAGGAAAAAGTAAAAACATGCATCAGTGAAGCATTGAATCTACCTGCATGCTCTCTGGACTCGTTAGCTGCCGAAGAAATTCTGGACTTTGCATCATTTCTCTCAATTGAGAATTGTTCTCTAACATTGGACGGAACTGTAAATAGAATTTACAATTTATATTAGAAAACCCACATAACCAAAGCAGAGGTATTAGATGCAACAACAGTAATAAACTAGTATAGATCCATCTTAACCCTGGATCTACTAAGCATCGAGAGGGATTAAAAAACCCAGTTGCAAACTTCTTGCTGCTTAGAAGATCCGGGGTTAATATGGACCTATGCTAGTTTTTGCTTCTTTTACATCTTGACAAATAATAGGTCGGGTTTTTTTTTAATTTGACATTAAAAGTTGGACATCAAATTATTTCCATTTTAATTTATTAGCATTACCAACTCATGTAACACATTACATGCAATTATGTAGAAATAGTAAAACTGGTGTACAAAGTCCAGGAAAGCCTCATAAACTACTTACCTGATTCATATATTGAGGATTTGAAAGAAGACCTTGCATCATTTGAATAACAGCAGGATTTTGTAGCATCTGTTGCAAAACAGCAGGATCAAACAATCCAGCACCACCACCCATTCCACCAAAGTCTGGCAAAGCAGCACCTGGTACTCCCCCATTGCCTGTCTGCCTTGAACCTGCCATAGGGGTAGCCCTTGCGCCAGTGGTTGTCTGAGCACCGGGTGCTCCTGTTCCTGGTGTGTTTGCTGGGAACATAGTTCAATGACACTCCCTCAAAATAAAAAACCAGGTGGTGGCAAAAAACCAATTAACGCTCAACAATATACTGTAATAACTACAAAGCCAATAAAGCAACTTACATGAAGGATTCCATGGATTGGGAAGGGGATTTGTATTTGGAGCAGGTGAGCCAGTTGCATCAGATGCAGTGGTGGAAGGATTTGTTGTTTGACCTCTGGTCTGGCCCAGCCCTTGTCCAAACAGAGCAGCAAAAGGATTTGAGCCCAAGTCATTCCCAGTGTCACCTCCCATTGTTGTTGCATTGAGAAACGGCTCTTGAACTGTTTCATACATACGGCGGAGCATGTTAAAGCCTTCAGGAGATGATTCAATGTTGCTCATGGCTCTGTCAGTATTTCTCATCATCTCTCGCATGAGTTCGGGATTCCTTGCTGCATCCAAAGTCTGTCTAAGAGTTCCAGGATCATTGAGTATGTGTGCAAGGTCTGGGTTCCTGTCAATAATTTCCCGCATCTGTGGATTACTCATAATCAGGTTTCGCATCAAATCAGGATTGTTCATAAGGTTCTGAATGGCAGGCATGTTCATCATTTCCCGAATCATGTTGGGGTTCTGTGTAAGTTGTTGCTGAACCTGTTGGAACTCGGGAAGTCCTGCACCAAACAGACCTGTTGGATTGTTCCCACCCAGCCCATCTCCACCCAATCCATTTCCACCAAGTCCAGGGAAGAGCAAGCTTCCTAGACCTGATCCACCAAATCCTCCATTGTTATTTGATGGTACTCCTTGCACAGGTGGTGCTGGTATACTATTTGGAGAAACGGTATTTTCTGCAGCAGCAATATTGGCAGATCCAGAGGTTGATGCACCACGGACTAAATGGACAGTGTGATCACTTTGCAGACCTGCACAAATGCAATTACAAAAATCTTGCAAAGTGATGCGAAGGCAGCAAGCAAAAACATCTAGTAAATTAATTAGCCACCTGCAATCTCTTTAAATGTTCCCTTCTTGAGACATGTATATATCATATAATTTTGATATCATCTGTGAAATTCCAAAGATGATAGAAAAGATTGGAGGTTTTTTAGACCATAGTAATCATAAAACATAAAGAGTAGTTTTGTTTTCTAAGACCATGCCAGTGTACAAGCAAAAGTCGGTTTACATTTCAAACACTCTGCAAGAGTGTTCTCAGCTCCTGAGCAAGGATATCTTATCTACAGGTACTGAAACAACAGTTGAAAACATGAAAAATATTGTGAGACGATGCAAGACCAACAACTATACACGTCATACAAATATGAGTGTTCAACAATCAGAAAATAACAGCTGCTTACAATCTTAAATGTATCTAGGAGTTATGCATGTTTGACAAAGGACAACCAAGGGTACAAATAAACTCGTAACTTAAAGATTTGCCACATGGATGGCAAGCAACGTGATCCTTCAGATAACTACAGAATGCTCTCTCGTTACAGGAAGATGTGGTCTCTAAATACATAGGGAAGCTTACAAATCAAAGGCAACATGCAAAATACAAGCACGAGAGGAAGTAGTGTGGATTCGTTTGTAATCTGACATGTCGAAAGAGATGAATTTGTCAGTAAAATCATTCATTAAGTTAAAATTACAATTCAAAATTTTCAAGAAACAGCCCAGCGATGAAATAATATAAATATGCGCAATATCCACAACCACCCTACATGTTATTAAAGCATACAGACCTCAGAATTTTCCAGGCAGAAGTTCCGAGTATAAGCAGCACTTTGGACAACAAACCCGAAAACACCAGAATGGCAAAATAATAATAATTTATACTACAAATGGACAAACATGGGCTGGAAAAGCATTTCGGACCAAATTTCTAGATTTCTAAAGGAGACAAATGGACAAACATGGGCTGGCAAAGCATTTTCGGCCGGATTATCTTTCTTTCTACTACTACGAGAAGAACAATGTTCATACTTCCCTGCCCTGCCCGCCGCATATGAAGAAATTGCATGTGTAACCAATGACCATAATGAATGATCAATAACTCCCACCATGGCCCCTTTTCTACAAACAAGAGAACCTACTCCAGAAAAATATCACACGGAATTGATGGGGATGGATGCATCCATCCATCCATCTTCCATGGGTTTTGTTCTCAGGAAGATGTCAGCGTTCGTACAAGTTACTAACAGACTGTAGCGTACGAAATGCAAGCTTCAAATCTTACCAGATTTAATAATACCACACGAGAGAGAGAAACAGAGAAAGGGGAAAGGTACCGTAGCTGTGAAGAGAATTATCATCCTTGAGAATCCGGCCCTTGTAAATCAATCGTTGTTGGTCTGCAGGAATATCGCATTTTTCGGCCAAAAGCACCTTAAAAACCCCCACCTTCGCTTCCAAGTCCGTCTCCACGCTAAACTTCGATCCGTTGGTGCACCGAATGTGAATAACTGTCGCGGCAGAAGCATTTCCCACTCCGCTTGCCTCCTCTGAACCCTCGTGCTGCTGCAGATGATCTCCTTCTCCTCCCATCCCTTCCTTCCTTTACTCACCCACCCCCCCAAACTCCCGGGTGGTTATTGCAAAATCTGCAAAACAAATAACCCGGAAAATTCTATCAAATTCCTTCAAGATCTGCACAAGCAAGTACCCAAAACGTTTACCAAACCCGGCATTTCTCCTTATCACTCGCTCTATCGCTGGAATTCCACTTGCCATTAGCCGGAGGTTTTATCAGCGTGGCAGCCGTGAAATTCGAACCCTGGAGCGACTTGTACAAAACAAGTTATCCCTCGCCGTTTTGACCATGGCCAAGGCAAGTTATTAACCATCTTCCTTCATAACTTGCCATTTACAAAAATTCGCAATCGAATAAAAACAGTCAAGGCATAAAAGCTAGGGCATCATACGTACCTGTTAAAGGTTCGAAAACAGCAGAGGTCGACGATTCGAACCCCGCGCGGCCCTGAAACCCTGGGCTTCAAGAACGGACGGACGGCAGATGAAATGAGATGTGAGCGAGGCAACGACGTCGAACGATGAAGTAGTAGCTTGGATCTGTGAGGGAGGCCGTTCAATGTGATGTAAAGGCAATAATATTGTGTGTAGAGGTATATATAGTCTATCGTCTCATCGGGAAGAAGGGGAAAGAGGAAGGGGTTCCTTCGGTGATTTACTGCTCCTCCGCCCAACAACGAGAATTACGCAAAGCAACCCCACGCACTAAAAAGAAATTCACTACCCTCGTACTCTCGCTTTCTCGTCGGAACACAAGAAAGGAATATAGCGATTTCCTCAAGTCTGGCTTCCTCTAAATATCTGTTAGGCCTACGTATTCGTTTTCATTAAAACCAATAAAGTCCATTTTGGAGGTGGCATTTCTTTTTATGAAGAGCCAGTCAATTATAACTTTAGTGACTTATAGTGTAATGGCGACAAGAATTGAACCTACATTTTGGTGGACATCATTACTCTAGTTGTCCATTATTTTCTTTAAAAGAAAAAATATTTTTATTTTTATTTTTGAATTGGCGTGTTCATTTAAATATTGTTATGGGTGTGTGAAAGTTAACTCGATGTTTTCATGTAGGGTGATGTTAAATTATATAACAATACATTAAAATAATAATAATAATGTCGGTTCAATTAAAAAAAAATAACTTTGTAACATATTTAGATAACAGCATATAAATTAAAATTTACACATTAAGGAATTTGATCCCTCTCAGTGCTTGATAGATCTCGGTTTAAGATGAATCTACGTTGGTTACATATAAACGTAATATTGGTGTGAATTGGGTTTAACTCGAGTGGTTGGGAGGAATGATTGTTATCCTCCCCACCCAAGTTCGATTCTCACAAGTGACATGTTGAGTTCTTAACAAGTGTATTGTTGTAATGGCTTCGAGCCGACCTTGTGACCTAGAGATTCTAGGGTTTACCCTAGCCAAATACTCAAGCATATTGACAACAATCAATTAAATTCAATTGAGTTTAGCTTAGGTGGTTGGGAAGAATGATTGTTATCCTCCCCACCCATGTTCAATTCCTGCAAGTGACATGTTAAGCTCTTAACAAGTATATTAAGGTTGAGGTGGTTTGACGAAATCTTTGGGAGCTAGGTCTTGCACTATCTCCACCCAAGTTCAAATCCCTTATGAGACCTTGGCCCCTTGTGATAAGACTAGAAGGATAGGCTCCCCCATGAGTGGGATACCCCTTGTGGGTGTGTCTCTGGATCTCTCGGTCCTTGCTAAGTCATAAGTTTCCTACTAGGCGCTAGCTTGTTGGTTGTTGGCACTAGCCTAGGGTTTATAGTGTCAACCAACCGAATTTGAACCTGTACCTCGCCCAAGTAATCTTGTCCAGTAACCAATTCCTCTAGATTAAAAAAAAAAAAACAATCAATTAAACTAACAACTTACATTTTAATCTATCAACACAAGCATTGGCAAACAAAATTTTTAATAATAAATTATAGAAATAAAATACATATTAACGCTTGTATTATATACACCCGGATGGGGTGACAACCGTTGGGACTAGAGACACCCACGTGGAGCCTCCAGTCGTCAACTTATTGACATCTAAACAACTGTCGGCGCACACCTGAGGTGAAGGACAGTGGTAACAAAGGAAATGATGCAGCATTGTTTCATGGAGTTATGACCGAGTTAGCATGAGATGGGAATTATGAGGAAGTCGAGCACGAGGACGTCAGAACAATACCATGACAGTATAGAGCTGGTGATGAGGAGAAGCGGAGCAGTATGGGCCCAAGGATGAAGGACAGAGTTGGTTATTCATTGAAGAATGAGGTGGAGATGTAATGAGTTGGGGGTGATGTCGAAGCCTTGGGTTAAATTGAAGGGATCGAGCAAACAAAAAATGGAGGACCAAGAGTATGGGTTGCATCTCCAGGATAAAGAAAGTGAGAAAATATGTGTGTTGTTGTAGTTGAGCGAAATTCGAGGGAGTTTATTTCAGGGGGGCTCCGCCACCTTGGATTGCTCCAACTTTCCCAGTCGGTCTTGGAATTTGCAGTAGAAGTGGGCAAGCAGTCAAACGGGTTTCCCTTCAAGCGATAGTGGTAATAGTTGGTCTTGGGTTATGTGGGGGTCTGATGTTGAGCCTAGCTCGCACATTGTGAGGTGGTCATTGTTCAGCTCTACAACACGATGACGGGACGAGATTCGAAAGGGGGTCATGGAAAAGTCAAAAGGATGTGAGGAGTGGTAGATTCACCTTCGTTGTCTGGACCTGTGGATCAAACTAGAGCGACATGAGTCGCTTGGGAGGCGGGAACCCTTTTTCATAGCCTCTGCACGGAGTCTGAGAAGCATGAAGCGGCTACAGTTGAAGAGGTTGTGCGTAGGAATCATAGGGAAACCTTAGAGGGAGAAATTCTGGAAGAAGTGAAGGATTGGGTTCCTGACCCAGTCCACTCACACACTCGGGATACCAAGTATTTCAAGTTTGTTGGAACTTACTTGATTATTAAGGTGATGGTGGGACAGGCATTGGAGAAGCAGCAAGCAGAGAATAAGGCCACCTTGCATGTTATTCATGTCTTTGAGGGAAATTTTGAGCTCCTTTGCCAAGCACAATTCGAGGTCTAGTTCAGAGTTCGTCACGATGGAGAACTAGGAGTGCCTGAGAGACAACCATAAGGAACCTCTAACTATGAGGGGACTAAAGAGAAGTTGATTATCGTGGAGAAAGACTAGCCAGTTCCATGATCGACGCAGAAGGAAACTAAGGGCAAGGAGTCTCTCAGCCATGCAATAGGTTGACAAGTTTGAGATCTGTCTTTTTTAATTTATTTGATTTTGCCAGCTGAAAAGTCATGGGGGATCCTTTAGTTAAATCCACAGTTTGAATTATGTAATGTTTATGTCTTAAGAAAGTTGAGATACTCTTGGTTATAGTAGTGAAATAGTAGTGATGCCAATGACAGAAACTGATAATCTAAATATTAGATCAACAATTTGGTTTCCGGCATAGCAGACCCCCCAGTAAAAGGATTGTATTTTTTGTGACTGTACATAGTACAAATCCTTAGTACTTTTTTTTCTTAAAAAAAAACATTTGTATTATATAGTCAATTGGGTTTAGCTCATGTGGTTGGGATGAATGATGTTATTCTCCCCACACAGGTTCAATTCCCACCAATGACATGTTGAGCTCTTAACAAGTATATTATTGCAATACCTTTAAATGTCGTTGTCTAGGGTTTACCCTGGGTACCATCCTCAAAATGAGAGCAAGTACTCATGAATTTTCCCTAGACTTTATATCCTAGAAAAAAAAAACATTTGTATTAGCATGTAGAGAGGAGAATCATATTTTACATATCATGTGTCAACCAAAAAAATCAACATGTTATTGTTGAAACGATTTTTAAGTTGAGCTTAGGTTGAGGCAAAGTTATTGTTGATGTAATTTTTCACAAGTTTTGTAATTTTTCACGATTGTAAGTTTTACAAAAGTCTAGGTTGCACATTTATAACCATAAATTATATGAATCCCCGATCATTAAACCACAAGTTGTACATCCTTATCGCACCACAATTTGTACATCCTTATTAAACCACAAGTTAAACAGTATCGCATTGGATGGTTGGAAGGATCACATTATCCGATTACGCAACCACTTCAACGCCCTTGCTTTCACACATTCCTACAAGGCTTATAATAAATCGGCAGATGAAATGTCAAAAAGAGCTCTCCTGGATAGTGAGTATCTAGGCCAGATAAATTACACATTGTGGACTGATAACTTGTCGGGCAACCCTCTCTACATCAATGTTTTCAGTAAACTTTCCTTAAACTTGGAAGGTTCTTACCACGATCTGGAGGTGATGTTATTGTAATTACTTGGAGCTCTTACCTGTTTGTAAAAAGGATCTTGATATCACAGGGATGTCATGTGTGGTGATTTACTGATTAACATCAGATGATATACACTCTATTATGTATTACGATAAAAGCTTTGGGATATGAGAAGCCAATAGAACACTTCCGACAACATCAGATAATGATCATAGATATGCAATGTAACACAATTATACTTTGAAAAAATATAATGAGTAATTTTCTTTTCTGGAAAAGTTGTACATCCTTGTGTTTTTATTTCCTATTTATTGGTCTAGATTCATTCTAAGTTCACATTTTTATAACAATTGCTTGCTTACATGATACGAGAATGTGGTTTTGTTGCTTATGATTTGAATACCTTGCTTATATTACAAAAGTGGAATGTATGCATGCATTTTTATGGTTGACACATTCAATTTGCGTTGGTTTTGAATAAAAAAACTTTTTGAATTTAAATAGAGAACCATTATTGAGTTGGATTTCTTATTTTCTATTACTATTTCATTGTTGAATTTGATTATTGGCTCGTTCATAATTTGGTTAATACACATAGTATGTAGTTTATTTAATTAAATAATTGTAAAATGTATAATATAAAGTTTATTGGTTTACACAAGTCTGCTTGATTAAGTGGATATGGTAAAAGGAGCCAATTTGTTTAGTTTATATTCATTTTTAGATGTGTGTGTGCACATACATATTTTTTTAAATTTTTTTTCAGCAGAAAAAATTACTCAATTATATTAAAAATATAATGTGTTCTCACCACAATTACATCGACTGAGAAAGAAATAATTGGTGGGGAAATTATTTCTCCTACAATTGCTCTATCATCCAATATGCAGGTGAAAGAACAGAGCAATGAGTATAGGTATTTCGGATTACAAGAGAAAACCAGTAATGTTGTTACAAATGGGCTAGAAAAAGAAGAAATACCGAAAATGTCGACAGAGACTGGTGCCTCCAGTCTTAAATTTTTTTGATAACATGTGTGGGGCCCTCATGGCCATCCAGCCATTGGTTATAAGTGATCAGACCTGCTTTTTTTCTGTAGAGTTGTCTTTGATAGCAGGTGTGCTTCCCTATTGTACTCTCGGGAGGCATGTGTGAAGATGAGCTTCTTGAAGTGGCGTTGAAGTAATCTGATTCGGTCCATCCAGGCCAGGAGGGTGATCGAATGGAGCTTGTCACTGTGGTTCAACCAATCAATGATAACTCTGGAATCGTCGATCATTTGTAGGTGTTCGATGTTTAGTCTTGAGGCCAAGTGAAGAGTAGCCCAGGAACCCAATAGCTCGGCCCTAGTGTTGGTGCCCATGCCACAACAGAAAGTCCATCTGAAAAAGGAGTTTTTATTTGTTCTAATCAAACCACCTGCACCACACAATGTTCCAGTGCGTTGTGTTGCACCATCAAAACATCCTGTAGGTGTATCCTCTGCTATGAGATGGCTAATTAATGTCTTTTTTTCCCCAATGGCTAGGTGAATGTCTTTCCAATTTTGGTACAATCCAAGAGTTTTATATGCGACATTGTTAACAGTGGAGGATTTATTGTCGAAAATCTTATTGTTTATGGCCAGCCATATAAACCAATTAACCAAAAGCGGAAGTAGTTTGTAGCTGTGCTCATTGGATGTCTAATGGGAAAGACAGGCAGATAAGGAGGTCTCAATCCAGGCTATGGTTATGTGATGGTCAAGTGAAATCTTATCCCAGACTTAGCGAGTGAAGTGGCACTGTGTGAAGAGATGTTGAACTGATTATGCATCCTTGTAGCATAGTTGGCATATGTTGGGGCCAGTCCAACCTTTCCTTTGGAGGTTATCCCAGGTGGGGATTTTATTTTCATTAGCTAACTAGTTGAAGAGTTTGATCTTTAGTGGAAGTTTCCAGGTCCAGAAATGCATGCGCCATCCAGAGATATTACTATGCCAGATTGTATTAATGATGGTTGTGTAAATGTTATTTACTGTGATGAGGCCCGATCTGTCTACGCTTGCCCACAGGATATGATCCTCCGCTTCTTATAGATGGATACCCGCTCGAGTGAGCTCCAGGGAATAACTATACCACTCCACAACCAGCTCGGGTGATGGTGCCAAGTCGTGGCCTAATTTCCATTTGCCTGACAAGATACCGTGATGATTGTAAAGCATTGCTTGGTATAGGAAATAAGTGTTTTTTGTATTCAGTTGAGAAAATAAATGAGGAGATAGGATGGATGCATGGTCGAGTCCAGTGATGCTGTATTTACCAATTACTATTGAATGGTCGGAGCCTGGCTTCCAACATAACCATTTTTGGATCCAATGAGTCGATTTCACTAAATTCCTCCAAGTTTGAGACTTTGCCCTTGTGTGAGTAGAACCAGTGCAGAGCCAAGATGTGAGGTGTAAGGCAAGTATTTGTCTTTAATTACAGAGCTCCATATGCCATTTGTGGTCAAAGTGTGCTAGAGAGAATTGGCAGCCAGGGCTTTGTTGAAATTAAAAATATTTCTAATTCCCCATCCACCCTTGTTTTTTGGTGTAGCCAGTGTTTCCCAATTGCAGAGGTGTAGGTTGTGTTGGTCCTTGCTGCCCGACCAGAGAAAGTTAAAGGTGATTTTTCTAAGCTTATCTAGGACCGGTGTGGGTATAGCAGCAAGTGTCATCCAATAAATCGGTTGTCCTTCGAGGGTAGCCTTAATGAGAGTGTAGTGAACTCCAATGGAGAGCCATCTGTTGCACCAATGGCCTATTTTTTTTTCACCTTTGAAACGAGCCAGTCCCAGTCTGAAGTCTTATGGTGTTCAGCTTTTATGAAATAACCAAGGTAATGGAGGCCTTGTGAGAGGTGAATGAAGGTATGTGGAAAGATGCCCTTCAGTTGATCCAATTCCTGGTCTTGTATATTGGCATAATGGAGAGTTGATTTTGACCAGTTGACTAGTAAGCCAGAAGCGCAACAAAAGGTATTCAAGATTCCATCCATTTCTCTCCATTCAAGTGGACTGTCATTTGACATTATGAGAACGTCGTCAGTGAAGAGGAGGTGTAGGATTTTGACTAGCCTGGAGACTTTAATCCCTGTAATTCTTCCCTCTACTTGGCTTTTTTTTAGGAGGAGGCTTGAGCCTTCCATGACACAGATGAAGAGAAGTGGTGAGAGAGGGAAGCCCTGTCGCAGACCTCTACCACTGTGGAAGAAGGAGGAAGGTTCGCCATTAACCAACACAACAAAAGTTGCACTTGTGACACAACTCATAATCCAAGTAATAGTGGTATGGTTGAAGCCCATCTGAGTTAAAATAAGTCTGAGAAAGTCCCAGTCTATGCAGTCAAAGGCTTTTTTTAGATCTAGTTTGAGGATGAGGGCGCGAGAGTTTTTATGGCTAATGTTATGCAAGCATTCTTGTGCAGTGCCAATGACATCAAGAATTTGTCGACCCTTTAAAAACCAATTTGTTCACCTGACAGTGAACGTGAGAGGATGGGTTTGATTCTGTTGGCGATGATTTTAGATATAAGCTTGTAGCAGAGATTGCAAAGTGAAATCGGTCTATAATCGTCGAAAGTAGTCAAGTGGTTTGCTTTCGAAATAAGTGTCAAGAAAGTAGAATTAAGTGCCCCGGAGATCTTACCATGGAGTTTGGAATCTTCCACTAGCTCCATAAGCTCTGTCCCCACCAGATCGAAGAAATGTAAGTAGAACTCTACAGTCCAGCCGTCTGGGCCAGGGCTTTTATCTTTTGAGAAGGATTTTAGAGAAGCCAATACCTCCTGTAATGTGCAAGGGCTATCCAAGTTCATAGAATCCTCTGCTGTGACAGAGCGAGGATAGAGTTGAGCCATCGAGACATGTGCTTTTAGATGGGCTTGTGGTCTAGCTTCATAAAAATATTTAAAATAGCTAGAAGTTGTTGTCTTGATGGCATGTTGTCCACTATGTTTTGTACCTATATCATCGATAATATCCCAGATGTGTTTTTTGTTTCTAGACGAGTTGGCAAAATGATGAAAAAATTTGCACACACATGTACCTAAAATTGTTCAAAATCAAATTATGATATATCTTGTTTAAAACAAGAAGTCTTAAATGGTATAGTTTATGCCAATATGAGATTGGATTGATTTATATTCTTTCGTAGCTTCATTCCCATGATCATTTGATGTTTTGATGTATAGGTCATTACTAAGGTTTTGATCGAGAATTGATCATATTCCTTTTTTTACATCATGACTTGGAAATGCAACGATGTACATAAAAAGAGGTTATGCATAGAACTTTGTATTTATAATTTTGTTTGTTCTTTTTGTGTTTTAATATTCTTTCCTTTTTAGCCTTTGTCTTTTAAGTGTTCCAAGTTTGCAAGAGAAACAACAAATTTTCTACTGAGAACACAAACATTTTAAGTAAATGCTCTACAAAATTTTCATAATCTAATGAGAATACAAACATTTTAAGTAAATGCTCAACAAAAATTCCATAATTTACTAAGAATGCAAACATTTTAAGTAAATGCTCAACAAAAATTCCATAATTTACTGAGAATGCAAACATTTTAAGTAAATGTTTGACAAAAATCCCATAATTTACTGAGAATGCAAACATTTTAAGTAAATGTTTGACAAAAATCCCATAATTTACTGTTATTCCAAGATAAATCTCTGTAAAACTAAAAGTCTAAACTCATCCCATAGGTATGCAAACAAGGAAATATCTAAATGCATCCCATGGGCCTAAACACAAGGCAAGATCTAAATGCATCCCTGGGCCTACAATATGGGCCTACAATACTAGTCAAAATTGTGTCTATTTAAGATTATGGCAAAAGCTATGTTACTCGGTAGAATTTTGCTTATGCTCATGAAAGAAGTTGTTTTTTAATACATTTTGATCCATGCAAGACTTATTATTTGTGTTTTTTAATACATTTTAACTTTAGTGAAAGAAGTTGTTCATATGCATGCCAAACAAAGGTACTACATAAGAAGAATCAAAGACCAAAAGAAAAAAATGATACTATGGTAATCTATCTACAATTTGAATTTTTGATCCATGCTTAATAGATATTAACAAAGTTTTATGTTGGTGGGAATATCTAGGCAACATGGTTTACCCCAATAAATAAATGAATGAATGAATGGTTGGGCATGAATTGCCATCAATTGAAAGGCACTCCAAAGACATATCAAATAGCTTGCAGTGAATGATTATGCAACTTATCTATTAATGGAGGTTTGTATATGTGCAAGCACATATTGCAAGGTACTATCAATGATAGTAAAATGGCTTGGATATGCACAATCTCTTTCATATATTCAACCATCAATGAAATCAAGAACTCAAGTTTCCGTGAAATTCCCTGAAAATAAACTATTTATTGGGCAATGCAGAGGGGCAGCGGGAGCAGGGGGAGTCTCCACGATCCCAAGGGAACATCAGTTATATCTTTTTTCCGGGGCCTTAGTCAGTTATCAAACAATTTGACAGAAGCATACACCTTATTGTGTGGACTTGCTCTTGCAAAGGAAGCAAACATCAAAACCCTTTCAGTGTTTGGAGACTCAATGATAGTCATTAAGATAATGATCGACAAATACATCCTTGAGGGACACAATTTAAAAATTGCCATCACATAGATCAAGCAAGGACCCATCTCCTTCAACAAAGTATCCTATTACCATATCAAGCAAGATCTAAATGAAGAAGTTGGCCATTAGGCCAAACAAGCTACTAGTCTAAGCCTTGACACTATGTTAAGAAATGGGGAAATTGTATTTTATTTCATCCCCCAAGTATCTTGGTAAAGTGGGTTTTTCACTATCATTTATTAAATGCATGATGCAATCCCTATCATGCATCAACAAGGCATTATGAAGGGTAAACCGAGGATAGACCTCATTCATCACAGCATGTGAGTGACATCCTTGTTGTTGGTAATTGAATGTTCAATTAGAGTTTGGTACAAACATGGTGGGATAATGGTTGGGCCGAGATCTGGGTTTGGGAGCTTTTTCGACCGGTCTAGAAGAGTTTTTGGACATATGGTGAACAATTTGATAGGTTTTGGGCAATTTGTTGATCTTTGTTTCCTTTGGAATGTTTCCATACTTGCCAAGGCCATCTTTGAAGCCAGGAAGCTCGAGATTTCTTGGCCTCGGTCTGTTAGATCTCTTTGCATTGATCGTTGGGTTTACTTATGTTATGATTGTTTGTTTCTCTTTCCTCTTTGGTACTTTCCCTTTGAAGATTTTCGAGGAGGACTAGGTTGTTATTAAAGTATGGAATTTGTGTGATGGTCCATGCGATTCAATTTGGAATGCATGCAAGCCACATGTAAGCTAAGAGCAGTTGAGTTGAAAATTTGGGTTTTAGATCATCCTTGACCTTTTCTCAAATGTTTTTTCTATAAATTGTATGTTGATTCATGCGTCTTAATTTGGAATTCCTACAAGCTTATGATTATTGAGTCAAAAAGTTGGGTTCTAGTTAATACTTGGTCTTCTCTCAGATTTTTTGTCTCTGGTCATCTAGTTTGTACCGGTCTTGGGTTTTTTATTATGTCTTCTTACATTAACTTAGACCCTTGGAAAAACTTTGGTAAAATATTGACAATTGTAAAGGTCTAGAACTACAGGGAAGGTTGTGAGAGCCTCTTTGCAGGGGTATTGTGTTGTGACCCTAGTTTCAAGGCAAGCATTCTCTCACCATCTGTGACTTCCAAAGTAGAGATCTTGACCTCTGCACTCAAGGATCTCTCGATTGATAATTCAGGATTTGTTTTCTAGGCCTATAACAATTTTAGAGGTGCTCTTCTCGTCTATGGAATATAAATTTTAGAGATACTTTTGTATATCCATATCATTCCCATTGTGTAAGATTGGACAACATGGAGAACGAGGAGGTTCAAGAGTTCATAAGAGTTATGAGGCGCCATGAAGACCTCATACAATCCAACTGTAGTATGTTGTGCTTGGTATCCTCCAAGCCCACTGAAAATGAGCACATATGCATTAGTCAACAAACACACATCATGAGCTTTTTAGTGTGGTAGAGGAAAAAGATAGATATCCTTGAAGTAGAGTGTAGCATGCTTTGCAACTTGGCACTCAATCTTCACAAGGGATCTCTATCAATGGTATCAAATAGTAGGGACACAAAGAATTCAACCCGGGATGAGTTCAAGGAGGAAGAGACTGTCCACCAACCAAGAGATCCAATGGATATCAAGACATAAAGCTCCCCTCGGTCTGAAGAGGAGCAAGAAGGAGTGGGCAGTGCCCAAGTTTATTGAGAATATTGTGTTTTTTGTGTTTTATGTCTATTAGGTGTCTTTGTGAAGCAGACCACTTGTAAGTTGACTTAAGATATATGCTTTTTGATATGCTATAAGCTTTTTTTTTATCTTCGTACCGATGTTTTAGTTTATAGAAAACCTTTTGAATCAACACTATGTAAATTGTTGCTAACATTAATTGCAACCTTTTTTATTAATATAAATTTGTGTTTTTGTTTGAAAAATAAAAAATAAAAATTAAGTGTAAAAAACCAATCTTATAAACAAAAATAAATAAACAAAATCCACATTTATATAGTATTTCCATAAAAACCAAATTTACATTAAAAACTAAATAAAATAAAACTTTTTATAATATATAACATTAATACACATAATTTAAAATACGTTAGTGATTCTAAAACAAATTATAACACTACACTCTAAAAAAAAAGCCAATATCCAGATGCAAAGAAATAATGAAAAATCATGTTTAAAAAACTTTAAAAGCTTGATGCACAAAATTTAAGTGAGAAATTATGCAAATAGACCTAGTGATTTGTGAATCACTTGAACATGGGCAAACATTCGATGTGTCAACTAAGTGTTTCACTTAGACATTCCCATTTACCCAATTACAGGTTATGCTAGTAAGATAAAATATTATTTTTTCACATGTCAATTAAAATGGAAAATATAAAATAAAAATAAAGAATGATAACAATTCAAGTGATGATGGAGTGTATTGATATCTTCTTTAAACGAGTTATAATGGTTTAAAATATTTAATATTTGCTTATTTATTTTATAATTTAAATATTTTAATTTTTTTAAGGAATAAAAATATTTATTTATTTATTTTTTTAGATTTTTGTGGTGAGGAGTTTCGAAATTATTTGCCGGAAAATTTACAGTTGGCATTTTGTCATCGATATTTTGAATCTGAATTGGGATTCATCATCAGGACTAATCGTCAATTAGAGAGCTTGTTGATCTTAATCCATTAATAATGTATATACAAGACAATATAAGATAACCAAGTCGACTATCTATAAACTCTAATTGCGGAACTAAATAAAAATTAAAAACAAATTAATTACTAATAATAATATATCGTAACTTGTAATAGTAAATATATATATATATATATATATATATATATATATAAGTCTAGTTAAAATCTAATAGTTTGTTTTAATGGTGTTTTTTAATTAATATAAATAAATAATTAAAATCTAAGGTTAGAATAAGTTTAATTTTATTATATTAATTATTAGTATTTTGTTCTAAATTCCAATTTATAATAGAGCTTAATGAACTTAATAAATTAAAGATAATTAGTAATAATTAATAATATATCATAAGTGATTTTTAATTGTTGATATATCTAAATATGTATATAGGTCTAGGGTTTCTAATAGTTTGTTTAGTAATGTTTTAATTTTTGTTTAAGATATAGAGTTTAATGAACTTAATAATATAAAGATAATTAGTAATAATTAATAATATATCATAAGTGATTTTTAAGTGTTGATATATCTAAATATGTATATATGTCTAGGATTTCTAATAGTTTGTTTAATAGTGTTTCAAATTTGTGTATGTAAATATAAATCTAGGGTTAGATTTAGATTGAGTTTCATCTTATTATATTAATTATTAATATTTTTAACTGATTGTATATTATTTGAAACTCTATTTGATATTTTAAGATTAAGTGGAATTACTAGATTATGGAAAAGTGAATTTTATAGGATTATCATTATTAGGTCTGAGTATGATAATGTTATATATATATATATATATAAATAAATCAAGGATTAGGAATTTAATGTGCTACTAAGTAGTAGGGGTTGATTTATGATTTAGGTTTTAAGTGATTAGGATGTAATGAGTATTAATATATAAAGTGTCATATGATTAGGGTATATATAGCTTAATTAGTGATATATATAGTAATAAGTTTTTATAATTAGAATTATGTAGTAGGTAGTACAGGGTTAGTTAGACCTTTAAATCTAGTTACCGACTCAAAAGTAGAACATAAACAAGCAAGGAAAAGGAGGAGGAAGGTGTCATACCTGATTTGATCTGTGAGGGTCCCTAAGTTGGTTGATTAATGGGGGCCAAAAGCTGCTTACCTCTAGGCCACCGTCTCTGTTCATATTGTTAGGGTGTTTGATTATTTCTAGAGCTTCTCTTAAGCGTCTCTTGTAGTAATGATCCTCTTTTGCTAATATCTTAGTATCCTCAAGGAAGACATGATGTTTGGTTTTAAGTGAGTGTTCTGCTAAGGCCGAAGTGCGAGTGCGTTCATTTCTAATGTCTGCTCCATGTTCCTTAATCCTTACCTGAAATGATCGTCCAGTTTCCCCAATGTAACACTTACCGCATGAGCAAGAGACCTTGTAGATGTCTTTTCCTTGTTGCTGGTCTATAGGGTCCTTTACAAACTTCATTCTTTGTCTGATAGTAATTAGGGGTTTGAAGGAGGTTACAATTTCTTTTCTTTTTAAAACCTTTGCAATCTTGTCTATGACACCTCGAATGTAAGGAAGAAAGGTTTTTATGTTGGAGGTTTGATCATTCTGGACACGAGTCATTCTATCATTCTTATTCATTGCCTTTTTTATGTCTCTATCTCTATATCCAATGTTCTTAAAGACCCCGGTTAAGTGGTCTATTCCCTCCTCTAGATGTTCTTTGTCGGAAATTCTTGCTGCCCTTGTGGCCATGGTGTTGAGAACCCCCATCTTTTGAGAGGGATGGTGGTGGGAATCTGTATGAAGGTAGTTGTTTGTGTGAGTTTTCTTCCTGAAGACCTTGTGTCCCAATGTACCATCTTGTTTTCTAGTCATAAGTACGTCTAGGAAGGGTATGCTATTGTTTTCTTCTAGTTCCATGGTGAATTTTATGTTCTCATAAATACCATTGAGGTGCTTAAAGAATCTGTCCAGTTCTTCTTTGCCATGAGGCCACTTGACGTTGGTGTCATCAACATACCTTTTCCATCTAGATGGTTTAAGGGGGTATGTTTCAAGGGCATTTTTCTCGAACTTCTCCATGTAGAGGTTTGATACGATCGGGGATAAAGGGGATCCCGTGGTTACTCTGCTTGTTTGTTCAAAACACTCTCCTTGGAAGCTGAAGAAGGTTGATTTTAGACAAACTTCTGCTAGTTTGGTTGTTTGAGGGTCTGCGACCTCATTTATAACTTAAATGGCCTCATTTAACGAGATCTTAGTAAAAAATGAAACCACATCAAAGCTGATGAGCATATCCTTTGATTCAATTTTCTCTTCTTTTATGAGTTCCACAAAGTCTCTTGAATCCTTGATGTATGAGTCTGTCCTGCCAACTAAAGGTCCTAGGATCCTTGCCACGTACTTAGCTAGTTCATAGGTTGGGGAACTGATTGTGTTGATAATTGGTTTCAGAGGAACTCCTTCCTTGTGGAACTTAGGGAGTCTGTATATTCTAGGGGTGATTAGGTAGCTTGGAGTTAGTTGTTTCTTCATTGTTTCATCTAGATTGGAAGCTTTTATGGATTTTTTGACTTCTTTGATGACCTTGGATATTGGGTTGTTTTCTAACTTTTTATAACTTCCAGTTGTGGTGAGATGCTCTCTCATTTTGGTGTTGTAATCCATTATATTCATGACTATTGTAGCTCCACCCTTATCGGCTTTCAGAATCATAATGTTTTCATTGTTTCCGAGGTTCTTGATGGCTTCGTGCTCGTTTTTGTTGATGTTATTCTTCGGTGGTTTTGCATTCTTGAGGACCAGGGCGCAGTCCTGCCTGATAACATCCTTGTCTTCTTCACTGAGGTTTTTTATGCTGTCTTCTACACTACAGACTATGTTTTCTATGGGAACGATTTTCGGAGCAATGGAAAAACCCAATCCTTTATTCAAGATTTTCACTTCTTTGTTGTTTAAATCATGGCTGGACAGGTTTATTATCTTTTTATCATCCTTTGTTGTGTCATCTTTGTTTGCGGCGTCTCTTTTTTCAGCGAGTTTATTCAGTTTACTTTCATGGTGTTTGTTTGCTTTGCGTTCCTCTCCATCCGCTTTGAGTGCGGCGCTGGCATCTAAAACTGTCCAGAGATCCGTCCTTATCTCACGCGCGAGCTGAAGGTGTAGTTTGAAGGCCGATTTTGATAGCCAGTGAAGTGTTGCGCGCGTTCTCCTAATTTCTCCCTGAATTAGGGTGCGACTTAGCTATTCGAAGGCTTTAAAGTTCCATCTACTGCATAATGGGTAATTAATGAGAGCAAATTTCAGGGTAAGATTCTTGTCTCTGCATTGTTTAAGAAAGTCTAGATCAACAACTCTTCTAGTGATTTTTATCCGCAGATTTTCCATTAAACGGAAATTATTCCAGGTTTCCCTTCCATACAGGGAAGAAATTACTGTTTTCAGATTTCAGTGGTGAGGAGTTTCGAAATTATATGCCAGAGAATCCATAGTTGGTGTCATTTTGTCATCAACGTTTCGAATCTGAATTAGGATTCATCATTAGGACTAATATTTATTTTATAATTTAAATATGTAAAAAAATTATTAAAATTGAATAAGGTTATATGGTCATTTTCTTAGTGTGTAAAGTTATATGAATTTTTGAAATTGAATTTTATAATTTAAATATTTTAAAATATTCATTAAAATTGAATGAGGTTGTATGTTCATTTCCTTAATAAAATTATATGAATGTTTGAAATTGAATTTAAAATTATATGAATGTGTGAAATTGAATTTAGATTTAATTAAAAGTATTTATAATTTTTTTTATTGTAATTATTAAAAAAAATAAAATTTTTAAAATTTTTAATTTAAAATAAAATATTAAAACAAATCAATTAAGTTTTTCTTACATTTTTTAAAGTATTATTTTAAGTTATATTATTCATGATTATTTCTTTTTATTTTGAGGATGACATCTAAGGTAATTTTTTAAGGTATAAGGTTCGTCAATAATTGGGTTTCGAAGCCATGAAAACAATATATCAGTTAACAATTTAATATGTCACTTGCACGAATTTAAACTCGAACCAAGATAAAATCATTCCTCCGAACCACCTAAATTAAACTCAATTGACAAACCAAAATAAACTTATTATACAAATATTTATCTATTGGAAAACATCAAATTTATATAAAAAACTATTTAAAAAATAATTCACAAAAATGATCCAAATTGAGAAATATCCTAAAATTAGTAAAACTATTTTAAAATATATAATTCACAAAAGTGATCTAAATTGAGAAATATCCTAAACAATTAAAAATCATTGATACGTAGAACTTATCATCCACCAATAATTTAGAAATAGTGAACATAATAACAAAATTTTGCATTGTGATAGGAAAAAAATATTATGCTAAAACATGAGTAATATTGATAAATTAAAATAAAATTTAATTTTTTTTTGAGAAATCAAAATTATAAATTTATATAAAAATGATTTAATTTAATGTTTTAAAATTAAAATAATTTTGTCCATAATGATATTGTTTGTTATTGTATTTAGGGTAATCATTCGTATTATATTGTAAAGCAATCCAAGGGGATAAAATATCGTTGTGTTGGCAAGATTAGTAACAATGGCTTCTATTTTATATAATTCTGATCTAAATGTCACAGGCTACTGTGATAATTACCCGATGCACTAATGTTCTTATGGTGGGACCTGTAATGTTGTTGAAATGACTAGGCTCGCCCATAGAGAGGGGATTGTTCTCTTTCTCTCTATGTAGCACCATTTTTCTTATGCCTATGTATTTCTACTCCTTATTGTTCATTTTTTCTCATATAGCCAGTGAAAATATTTGACGTGCTCCATTGAGCTTTCCATATTTTCCCACACTCCTTTGACTCTAGACATGTTGCCTCTCACCCAAATGAAATTTGGGTGATGCTCTATTATGCCAAAAAAATCAAGACTGTCAAGACTAGCAAACTGAATTGGGGTAAAGATAAATGGAGATGTTCAGGAAACTGAATTGAGGTAAAGATAAATGGAGTTGTTTAAGATCTCGAGGTACACATTTAGGAGCTCTAGTGGAAAGCATGGCTAAGTCTCTTTTATTCCAATAAGTCATTACATATTTAATAGTAGACTTGATTAATATGACAAAATAGAATAGAGAAAATGGGTTGAGAAACTATTGTTGCTAAAAGAGGGAAATGTCAATCGCTCAAAATGGGTTGAGAAACCTATTGTTGCTAAAAGAAGGAAATGTCAATTGCTCATTGATCAAATAATTAAAAATAAAACACATAAAGGCACGAAAAAATTAACATAGAAATTTATTTATGTGATAACAATTAAACTATAAAGATATCAAGGTACACATTTAGGATCTCTAGTGGAAAGCATGGCTAAGTCTCTTTTATTCCAATAAGTCATTACATATTTAATAGTAGACTTGATTAATATGAGAAAATTGAATAGAGAAAATGGGTTGAGAAACTATTGTTGCTAAAAGAGGGAAATGTCAATCACTCAAAATGGGTTGAGAAACCTATTGTTGCTAAAAGAGGGAAATGCTAATCGCTCATTGATCAAATAATTAAAAATAAAACACATAAAGGCATGAAAAATTTAACATAGAAAGTTATTTACGTGATAACAATTGAACTATAAACTTAAAAATCCATGTAAGAAAAGATAAATGATTCAAGAATGGTCACCTTGGCGGGCATAAGTTGTTAGAAATAAATGTGGAAAAGGATTATTAGCAAGTTGTTATGTTGGTAGTTACAAAATCAAGATCACTAGAATCTTTGCTATAACAGTTATGTCAATTCCAGAGTCGAATGAATATGTTTTCATCATATATATTTATGCATTTTCATGATCAATTAACGGGGGTGGCGAGACAAATTTGTCTCACCTTGAGTGTGATTGTTGTCTCTTTGTTTTGGTATCAGAGTGTAGGTAAGGAGGCGTGAGGCCAACACTGCCCAAAAAACACTTCATCCTTACGCCCTCCTTTGCATGCATCCATACGACACACATAACTCTCCTATCGATCGTATGGACCTATCTCCATTCATACATACGACTCTTTCTTGAAATTTCTTGAGTAATTTCTTACACATGAGAGAAAACGAGGTTGTTTGAGGGGGAGAAGTTGTCACCATAAGTCCTAGACGGGGATGCTAAGATGCCACTAAAATCCATCGACCGTCCGTTGAGTCAAAGAGGTTGTGCCAACAAGAATCGTTGTGATAAGCCACCAATAAGAGGACGAATATAGCCGCCAACAAGAGTATGAAACATTGAGAGGGTGCTTATATAGATCTGTGGAGAATATAGTTGCAAGCAAGAGGGATAATCATTGGGAGAGAGCAGTGTGTAGATCGCTATCAAGCAGTTAGGAAGGAAGTCATTGAAGGTAATTTAGTCATTTTTTTAAGAGAATTGTTGGTTGATTGATCTCGAAGATTGTTAGTATTGTGCTTCCCAAAGATGTCATATTTTTTGATGGATTCTTATTTAAATGAATCAAATAAATTAGATAGGGAAAATTGTGTAAATTGGAAATTTAAGTTGTGGACCTTAATGGAAGGTTTCAATGTTTGGTCAATTGCGTGTGGAGATGAAGCTACGCCAATAGCCTTGACAACCTCAGTTCAATATCGGGAGAGAAGAAAAAATAAGGCAAAGGTTATCTTAAGAATGTTCGTAAAAGATAACATTATTCCCCATATAAAGGAGTGCAAAACATCCCAAGAAACATGGGAGGTACTTAAAGGTTTGTATGAGATGACTAATACAAATAGGATGTTGTTTTTAAAAAGCAAGCTTTTCTGAATAAAAATGAAAGAAAATGAAACTATTAGCAATCTTCTATTTAGAATTAAAGAGTTGAAGGATAAACTAGGCGATATTAGTGAGAAGATATCAAGCACTGATTTGGTTACTATTACGTTGAATTATAACTTAGATGAATATCAAATATTTATCACTAGTCTTGTAGAAAGAGAGAAAGCACATTCGTTTGATGATTTGATAGGTATCTTATTGCGAGAAGAGGAACAAAGGGAAGAATCTTAACATCGAGTTTCAGAGTTTAGATTTGGTGGTGATGACCAAAGTAAAAAAACCATACAAAGGAAAGCCATGGGAAAGGATTGTTGGAGGCAAGTCTAATGCAAAAGCCGCATCAAGGTGGGGCATCACCAAGGACATATACAAGTGTGGAGAAGAATAACTCATGTTACTATTGTTGTAAGTTAGGACATTATGCTAAGGATTGTAGGGAAAATAAGTTTAATGAGTCCAAATATAGAAGACATGAAGGAAATTTTGTTGATAGAGAAGCAACATTGAGTGACGATCTAAAGTTATTTATTTTAGGTGTTATTTATCAGCAGAAACAAATGGTGATTTTTCCAAGTGGTCATGTGAAACAAATCAAGAATGTAATGTATGTGTCAAGGATTAAGAAAAATTTAATCTCGGATTCAACAATTACATATCAAGGCTTAAATGTTGAATTTGTGAAGTCAGATTATCTTGTGAAGGACATACAAGATCACTACAAAGTTATAACAGAAGGAATCGGAGTGGGAGGCCTCTACAAACTTGATGTTACTGTTAAGGACCATCCAATACTGTCATCAACAACTATGTCTATAGAAGAACTATGGCACTTAAGGTATGGTCTTCTAAATTTTAAAGATCTAGTTTTACTTCAAAAGAAAGAGATGGTGGAGGATATTCCAGTTTTTAAGAATGAACATACTGAATGTGATGGTTGTGCATTGGAAAAACAACATAGGAATGAGTTTCGTAAAAGTACAGATAAAAGGAAAAAGGGAGATTCTTGAATTTGTTCATACTAATGTGTGTGGGCCAATACAAACTAGATCACTTGTGGGAGCTTCTTATTTTCTTATCTTCATTGATGATAGAACAAGATATACATGGGTTTATTTCATCAATAAAGAAAAGTGTCGTGTTTGAATATTTCAAATACTTTAAAAACATGGTTGAAGAGTAGACATGATCAAGGAAGAGTATGCACAAGGAGAGATTTCATCAAAAACTGCAAGGACAATGGGATTAAGAAACAATACACATTTTCACATGCTCCTTAACAAAATGGTGTGATTGAGAGGAAAAATAGAACCTTGGTTGAATGTGCTTGAAGCATGATTAAAGGTAAGAATATTCCTAATGTTTTTTGGGCTGAAGCAATAATTACTACTGTGTATCTAAAAAATAGAAGTCCAGCCAAATTTTTAGAGCATTAAACTCCTTATGAAGCATTCTATGGTTATAAGCCAATTGTTAAAGAATTTTTGGGAGTAAAGCATTTTCCCACATTCCAAAGGAAGATAGAAGGAAACTTGATGCAAAACCTATAAAATGTATCTTCATTGGTTATTGTGTTGACCATAGAGCTTACAATATGTATAATCCCATTACTCATAAAGTTTTTGCAAGTAGAGATGTTATATTTCACGAGTATGCAAATGAGGTTCAAAAAGAAGATGATCAAGATGCATGGAAACTTCCTAAAGAAGGCATTGAAAGTGCAAAAGCAAAAGAAATTGAAGATCAACGAGATGATTTTGAAGATCAAAATATCATCGAAGATACATGCAACCAAAGTACACTAATAAAGAGTGGAGTAACTCCGCAAAGTAGTGAGGCACTATGAATATCAAGAAGGTAAAGTCAGACACCTATCAGGTATAAATATTATGCTATGATGACTCAAGTTATGAGTGTAGAAGAACCTTTGAATTTTGTGCAAGCAAAAGATCACAAGGAATGGATGAATGCTATGAAAGAGGAATATGATTCCATAATGAAAAATGAAACTTGGGAACTTATGGAATTGCTTGAAAATAAAAATTTCTATAGGTTCAAAATGGTTGTTCAAATCTAAGTTCAATGTTGATGGTCGTATACACAAGTTTAAAGCTAGATTGGTTGCAAAAGGCTACTCACAAAAACAAGGAATAGATTATGGGGACACATTTGCACTTGTAGCTAAAATGAATACCATTAGATTAATGATTGCGTTAGCTACTAAGTACAATTGGGAATTACATTAGTTGCTTGTCAAGTCAACATTTTTGAATGGTGAATTAAAAGAAGAAGCGTATCTTGTTCAACTCGAAGGTTTTGTAAAGCAAGGTCAAGAACATCTTGTATGCAAGTTAAAGAAAGCACTATATGGTCTCAAACAAACTCCCAAGTCATGTTATGTGAAAATTGACACTTTCTTCTTCCAACAAGGTTTCATCAAAAGTAAGAGTGATCCAGATATTTACATAAAGAAAGATGGAAATGGGAATGTTTCTTTTATTTCATTGTATGTTGATGATTTAATCATAACATGAAGTGCTACAAAATTGATTAATGCGATCAAAAGGCAGTTATCACGGGAATTTAAAATGAAAGATCTTGTCCAGATGCATTACTATTTAGGCATTGAGTTTTGGAGAGAAGATGGTTATTTAGATTCTGATTAGGCAGAGATTTAAATGATGGAAAATCTACCAATGGATATGCATTCAATATAGGATCTCGAATTCTGTATTGGAGCAACAAGAAGCAACCAATTGTTTCCTTTTCCTCAACTAAAGCCGAGTATAAAGCATTGTGCAGTACTACATGTGAAGCAATTTGACTAAGGTGTATTCTTGAAGACATGGGATGATCTGTAAAATTATGTGGATATTCCACTTGATGGTTTGTCACAACAGATCTAACAAAATACTAAAATCTTTACTGTGAAGGTTAATTTCCTTTAGATCTCAGGTTCTTTAATTATTGGTTTTCTGCTTAAAAATGTATGAAATAGTTGAAATGCAAAAAATAGAGAACATAAATAAAACACTCACACACCATCCACGAATAAACATAATATATAACTTTGGAAACCCAATACGGGAGAAAACACAACTAGAATGTGAGGTTGCACTACTCTCTTTTCTTCAAATGCAAGTACAAAGAAAGATGCACTCTCTGTGGAGTTGCCTTTGACACTGTGGTCTGTATGGCTACTACAAAATCTCTCATGTTATGTCATGCTCTCAGAATACCACCCCTAGGTGCTCTGCTAAATTATGGAACAAATACAGTTCTAAATAATGGAACTCCTTCTCCTCGAAGCGACCTGGTATTTAACATAGCATGATAGCCATCTAGGGGTAGGGTTTTGACTTTCTCAACCCTCAATTAGTGATAAGGTTTCAGCCTTCCAGAATCTTCTTGAAATACCACACATGGCTACCCCCATATGTTTGAGTAAGGGGGGCTGATGTGGCATCCAATTGTACCATGGTGGTCAACAAGGTAGGTCAACTTGCGGGAAGCATAACTTTTTCATATGAACTCTGATCGAGGCATGGTTTGCACCATTGGAAAGGTCTCAGAGTGTAGAACACCGTCAAGGGTGTGGGCATAAGATTTAAACACCAAAATCCCAAAAAATATAATTTAATGCCTTAAAATGGCTCCAAGAGGTTCTGAACCTTAATTTTCCAAACTAGGACCTGACACTAAAATGACCCTGCAAATTGATTCCTCCAATTTTTCCCACTCTGAAAGCATCATGATAGATTACAAACAATATAATGATCCAATTTAGATCACACCTCCTCATTGAGGGAGTATTTTAGTCCCCAAAAGATTTACTAAACGAGGTGAGGAAAATGTTCCTCTACCTTCTCCTTGGAGTACCACTTTGCTTTGCATGGAAGTTGTCCTTTCAACTCAATCTGCCAAAGGTCATGTTTCCCTTGTATTTTAGTTCTATATTGTTTTTACAAAAATATTTCTTCTACTAACTTTGCTTGAGAATCTGGTGCTAAGTCCTCTATGGAAGGTAGGACCTGCTCCTCCCCATGATCCAACATGTAGGAAGGCTCGCGGAGTTCGAGATTCTCCACATTCACTACTAAGTAAATGCACATGTGTGGGGGTAGATTGAGTATGTAGGCATTATATCCCACCTTCTCCTAGTATCTTGAAAGGTCCATACTATAGAGCCTTGATCTTCTTACCAGGACCTTGTATTCTTTCCTTGTTCAGTTGTAACCAAACTCTATCTCCCACTTTGAATGACTTCTCGGTTTTGTGTTAATCATGTTTGGCCTTGTATTTTTCCCATGACTTCTTCAGTGTCTCATGTACTTGAAAATGGGTTTGCCTAATCTTCTCAACATTTTTTTCCGCTTTCAATGCATCTTCTGTGAGGTCCTCCCACACTCATCCTTGTTGTCCATATACAACATCCAAGGGTGAAGGTAGAAAATATCCAAAGCAAGTTTTGAAAGGTGGTCTACTAGTAGAAGTGTGGACTACTCTATTATAAGAGTGTTATATGTAGATCAAAGTTTCATCCTAGGTCTTCAAATGCATATGATTGTAACCCCTCAAAAGCTGCACCAAAGTCCTATTGACTAGTTTTGTCTTCCCATCTGTCTATGGATGGAATGCCATAGACCTATTCAAATCAATGTCCATCTTCTCCCACAATGTAGTCCAAAATGTATTGAGAAATCTGGTATCCATGTCTACGATGATGCTCCTTGGTATCCCAAAGTGTACCCACACTTGTTCAGAGAACATGTTTGTTGCTTCTTGTCCTTTGATGGTCTTTATACAAGGCATGAGTATGCACATCTTCTTGAATCTTTCAACTACCACAAATAGATAGTCACGTCCTTTCCTGGTTGTTGGTAAACATCCAACAAAATCCATGGAAATACTTTCCCAAGGTCGAGTGGGTATAGGTAAGGGATGGTATAGACCTTTCTTCCTATTACTGGGCTTGTTACAACCAAAAAACACACATTCTTTAATATGTTGTGCTACATCTTCTTGCATTTTGGGCCAGTACACATACTTCTATGAGTTGGAAAATGTCTTCCCAACACCAAAATGTCCTGTAACCTTGGAGGTGTGAGCCTGTCTAATATGCTCCAGTCGTTCACCTTTAGGGAGACAAAGCTTGTAGAGTAATACAATCTGGAAATGATAATCAAGCTTGTCGTCATCTTCCTCTATGTGAATTTGGCCTTGTAGCTGTTAAAACACCTCCTTGAAGTCATAATCTTGTGTGTATGCCTCTCTATATGCATCATGGGTAAAATTTCCCATGTGCATCAGAGTTCCCAAAGCTGTAATATTGGATGTGGGTGGCCTTGAAAGCATGTATGTTGACCTGTTTGTGATGCCCTTTTTATACTTGATGACTAGATGAAATTGTTGTAAAAACCCCATCCACTTGTAATGTTTGGTTTGTTGTAGCTTACTCTAGGCCTGCAAATACTGTAGTGGCCGGTGATCTGTGTGAATGATGGTCTCCTTTCCCATCGGATAGTGCTTCCACTTCTTGACAGCTTGAATCAAGGTATATAGTTCCTTGTCATAGGTAGGGTAATTGAGAACTGCCCCATGAAATATTTCAGAATGATAGCATATAGGCCTTTCTCCTTACATCAAAACTGCTCTCATGGCATACCACTTGCATCTGTCTCTACTTCAAAAGGGTTTTGCAAACATGATAATGCGAGAACTAGTGCTTGACTGATCTTTCTTTCAACTCATCGAAATCCTTCTATTGATTCTTCCCCCACTGGAAACTCTTACCACTTGTTGTTATGGTGTGAATTGGTGCAACTATGGCTGAAAATGAAGCTATGAACTTCTTCAACTACCATGCTTCCCCAACAAAACACCTAACTCTAGTGACATTTGTAGGAACTGGCCATTTCATGATGGCCTCCATCTTTGTGGAATCTATTTTGAGCTCCTCTCCTGTTGAAGTATTATGTAAATGCGAAAGATATTCTTATTGTATTTGATCAAGTCAAAACCCTAAAAGAATAATGCTAAAGTATATTTGTAATGTTGGTTCAGGAAAATTATTATTATTATATTATGTACTTGCAATATTAGAAGTCGACCCTGCTAGAAAAAGTCAAAGTAAATTATATTTGCTAGAAAAGACAGGTCGGCCTTGTGGGAAAAGTTCACTGGCAGAATAAGTATAAATAAGGTGACGCCTTACTCATTTGATTATCACAAATCACTCAGTTATAGCGCAAGTTTGGTGGAGAGTTACAATTGCAGCTGTAGCTAGATGAGGAAGGATAAAACACATCTCTTGGTCTTGGTTGGTCTCTCTCTCATGCACTACCTTGCTAGGGTAATGCGCTAGGGTTTGGATTGTGCCTTGGTGTATCTATTGGTGTATGTCTTGGTATAATACTTGGTGTGTCTTCTGGTGACAAGGCGCAAGTCTAGTAGTAGGGTTTCCCTTGAGTAGAAGGGTTATCTAGGACATTTCTCTCTAGCATTGTACTGCTATTATACTTGGTTGATGAATTTATACTGAAGAAGTTTTGTTGGGTTTTCTTCCCCAAGAGGGTTTCCCAGGATAGATCTTTGTGTGTTGTGCTTGGGGGTCACACATCTAGGTGCCTATGGTTGGGTGACGATGATGTATCATCGTCTATTGAAAAATGAGAACGTAAAAGTAGTTAAATTGCTATGGTAAATCTAACCCTAACTAATTTTAGTAAAATTTCAACATCTCCACCGATCACATACCCCAAATACACCAAAGACTATTCAACAAACTCACATTTCTTGAGGTTAGCCAATAGTTGGTGCTTATTCAAAGTCTCTAACACCCACATGATATGTCATATGTGCTCTTCCCAAGTAGCACTATAAACTAGTATATCATCCAAATAGACCATAGCAAATGAATCTAGATATGGGTATAATACATCATTCATTAATCTCATAAATGTAGTTGTGGATTACATAAACAAAATAGCATGACCAATCATTCATACAAACCTTGCTTTGTCTTGAAGGCAGTCTTCCAAGTGTCTTCTTCCTTGACACGTACCTAGTGGTATCCCGATTTGAGATCTAACTTAGTGAAATATTTTGCATGCTGCAACTAATCTAACAGGTCATTGATCCTAGGCAAAGGGTACCGATTTTTTAGTGTAATCTTGTTCAATGCTTTGTAGTCGATACACATACACCAAGTCCCATCCTTCTTTGGTACAATTATGATTAGAGACCCACAAGGTGAGGTGCTTGGTCAAATCACTCCCTGCTCCAACAACTGCTGCAAATGCTTCTTCACTTCATTTCTTCTAGAACAGACTGTCTATATAGCCCAATGTTCTACAATGGGGAGTCTGGCAATATCTATATTTCATACTCCACTTCCCTCTTGGGTGGTATCCCTTTAGGCTTTTGGAACACTCCTTTGTACATCTATAGTATCTCCTCCAACTGATGTTTTTGCTCTTTAGTGCATCCCTCGGGCGATGCCTTTACTCTTATTGACTCATCATCGGACCAATTTTCTCCGAAGAAAAAGTAAAACATATTTCTTACTAGAACTAATCAACTTCTTGGCTTGGTTGTCACTTACCAATGAGATCTTTGCCTTGCCTTTATGCATGTTTATGTTGTAGGACTTCCCATCCTTGATTACTCAATATTGGTTGGCTCTTCGCATAAAGATTGTATCCCTCATATACATATAGGGACTTCCAAACACTACTCCACATACGTCAAGGGGTACTACATCCAATTCCACTTAACCAATAAAATTAACACCTACAACAAATTAAATCTTACATTGTTTCCTTACCTTGATCTATGCATCCTTGTTTACCCATCCCAATGGATATGGGCTAGGATGACCGTGAACCTCCAATCTAAGCTTTTCGACCAGATGCTGCCGTGAGATTAGCCTATGAATCAGAGTTGAACAGGGCATCTATCTTGGTCTTCTTGACCTAGATCTTGATGTGGAAGAGTTTGGTAATCTCCTTCTCTTCGTGGTGATGAAGGCTACTCAGATTCACCTCCTTCTGCAATGATGTGAAGACAATCTTCTCATCCACATCAGAGTTGCTTTTAACCTAATTGCTCAAATTGGTGGCTAGAAGATTATTTTTCTTTGCATCCTTCTTGTGATTCTTCAGGTTCAACCATGGATGTAGTCTCCAATACTTTTCCTTAGTGTGGCCATCAATATTGTAATGGTTGCAACGATTGTTGGGATCCTTACACTGATGTGCAATGGTTGTCATCTTCTTATCATTTCCCGCTTTCCACTTCTTCTTCCCCTCCTTGGAAGCTTATTAGTGCTCTTTTGCTCGGAATTGCTTGGCTACCCTTTCTTGTGGCCTATGTTTTCTACATACTTTGCCTATATGCATGCCTCATCCACTATCTTTGGCTTGAAAAACATCACTTGCTTTCATACATGCCCATGTAGACCCCCAAAATACTTAAGGAGTACATACGGGCTCTTGGGAGAGATACCCAACATAATGGTTATATTTTTGAACTCAATGGTGTACTCCCATACACTCTGCCCTTGCTTCTACCTAAAGTAGTGCCACCGGATCTATTGGTCCTCTACATACCCGATAGGGTAGAATTGGGTCTTGATGAGGATTTTGAAGTTCTCCCACCTAGTTAATGGTGGATCACCCTCCAACCTAAGTGTTTCTACATGGATTTCTCACCAGGTTAAAGCATGGCCTTCTAACTTTAGTCTAGCAAATGATATCTTTTGTTCTTCATCTATATGGTGAACGTTGAAATAAACTTCTAGTTGTTGCAATCAATGATTCAATTTTAATGCATCAATATCACCTTGGTATAGATTAATGTTAACTTTTGCTTCCATCTTGAATAAATATTGTGAAGGGTTTATGGTATTGGAGCCTGACTACTCTTTCTCAGGTTATTTCTGGGACTCCTTTTTTGGGGCTTCGTTATCCCCCGACTTCCCCTATGATCCAATCTCTTAGTTTGAGCCCCCAAATTCTACAAAAGGTTCGAGCTTGCTTGCTAGAACCACGATGGGGAGGGACATATTGAGAGATATGTCAATGAATTTCTCTTCCAACCTTGCAAATCTCTCCTCTATTGGATACAGAGGGTTGTTATGAACAAACCCGTTAATGATGGCTAGGGTTCTGTGAATTTCCTCTTAAACTGATTCTTGGATCCCTGCAACTTTCCACAAAATCCCCAAGAAAACATGCTATGGTACCAATAGGATCTATAAACTTTTGTGGATATTCCACTCGATAGTTCGTCACAACAGATCTAACAAAATACTGAAATCTTTACTGTGAAGGTTAATTTCCTTTATCTCCCAGGTTCTTTCATGACCGGTTTTCTATTTAAAAATGTATGAAGTAGATCAAATGAAAAAAATAGAGAACATGAATAAAATACTCACAGACAATCCACAAATAAACACAATATATTACCCAAGAAACCCAATACAAGAGAAAACCCAGCTAGAAGGTGAGGTCACTCTACTCTCTTTTCTTCAGATGCAAGTACCAAGAAAGAGGAACTCTCTGTGGAGTTTCCTTTGACACTATGGCGTATATGGATGCTACATAATCTATCCTCCTTTGTTATTCTTTCAAAATACCACCCCTAGGTTCTCAGCTCAATTGTGGAAAATATACAATGCTAAAGAATGGAACCCCTTCTCCTCTTAACATATCGGTATTTAACATAGCCCAATATCCATTTAGGAGTAGGGTTTTGATTTCCTCAACCCTCAATTAGTGATAAAGTTTGGACCTTTTAGAATCTTCTCGAAAGTCCACACGTCGCTAGCCCCATATGTTTGAGTAAGGGGGGACTGACATGGCATCCACTCATACATGGTGATCAACAAGGTAGGTCAACTTACGGGAGGCATCATTTTCACATACGAGCTCCGATTGAAGCATGGCTTGCACCATTGGAAAGGTGTCGAAGTGTATAACATCGTTTAGAGTGTGGGTACGAGATTTAAGCACCGGAACCCACAAAAATTCCATTTAATGTCTCAAATGGTTATGAAAGGTTCCGAACCCCAATTTTCCAAACTGGGACCTGACACTAAAACAACCTTGCAAGCTAATTCCTCTAATTTTTTTCCAGTCTAAAAGCATGGATATAGATGAAAAACAATAAAATGATCCAATCTTCATGGGAGAAAGGCAAGGAGTACCTACATCTATCAAATGTGATAATCAAAGCTCAATAAAATTGGCAAACAATCCAATTTATCTTGCAAGATCAAAGCACATTGAAACTCAACATCACTTTCTGAGAGAAAATATTCAATCAAGAGAAATTGATTTGATGCACTGTAATAAAAATGGTAATGTGGTAGATATATTCACTAAGCCTCTGGGAGAGGATAAATATGTGATAGGTAGAGACAAGCTAATAATTATAGAAAATCCATTTCTTCATTAAGGGGGAGTGATATAAATTATTATTGAAATGAATTATTAGCAAGTTGTTATGTTGGTAGTTACAAAATCAAGATCGTTAGTGTTAGGAAATTATACTTCCACACTAAGCCTAACATAAGAGAGGAAGACAAATTTAAACTAGAAATTAAATGACAAAGTAATCACAGATAACACAAATATTTTACCTTGGAAACCCAAACAAGAAAACTGACATTCCTTGAGTGTCTTGCTCTCTTGTTGTCTTATTCATTTAGAATAAAAGGTTACATGCCTAACCTTTGTCTACACCTAAGACACAATCGACATACCTTCTTGCTCTTCACAAGAACAACCTTGTAGCCAATTCAACTTACATCTACATGACCAACAACCTACTACTAAATATTAGAAGGAAGATCAACTTAATACAAATACAACATGCCTTATTTATAGACTTTACAGTAGGAAAAACCCTAAAGAAAGGCGCCCAAAAATAGTTACAGATCCACGATTAGTGGCTACAAATCCTGTGAATCTCATGATTTTGTTACAGTCGACTACTAGTCGGATTACTGGTCGATAACTAGTCGACCTTCATTCGGTATTCAGTTGGTTGCCTCATGACCTCCAGTCAACCTCTTGTCGGTTGACGTCTTCAACTTTCAACTTTCACTCCCAGTCGATCCACCTCGATTAGACTTTCACGACAAAGAATATAACAACCCAACATTCTCCTGCTTGTTGTCTTCTTTGTTGAACTGAGAGTTTCCTGAACTTTTGTTCACAGTCCCAAGGCGATAATTCCCATTGCCTCTCTGCACCAAGAGAACTTCACAACACTCGTAGACTTGGTCAAATAGTCTACTATGTTTTCCAACATGTCTACTTTCTCCAGCAACACCTTGTTGCTTTTCACCATGTCTCTTATGAAATGGTATTGTACATCAATATGCTTAGTATTGGAATGATAAATTGGGTTATTTTCCAGAATCATTGTGCTTTGACTGCCAAAATTTATCTTCATAGCTCTCTGCTCAAATTTGATCCCTCAACACAACCGTTGCAACCATATTGCTTCTTTGCTTCCATGAGTGGTTGTCATGTATTCATCTTCTGTTATTGAAAGGATACGACCCCCTGTTGCTTGCTCATCTAGCTGATTGCCCCACTGAACAGCTTGAACACATATCCACTGGTCAACCTTCATCGATCCAGATGTTCAGTCCAGTCAGTGTCAGCAAAGCCATGTGCATCTTCTTCACTGTCAACTCTAGGTTTCCCTTGCTAGCATATAGCATAATCTTTTGTGCCACACAAATACCCAAATACTCTCTTCACAAATGTCTAGTGCTCTTTTCTAGGTGTCAACATGTATCTTCTTAACACTCCCATTGCATGGGCAATGTTTGGTCAAGTGCAGACCATCGCATACATTAGAATACCAACAAAACTTGCATAGTGAACACATGCCATGTCCTCTATTTCTTCACGTGTCTTTGGACACTACTTAGTAGTTAACATTGCTCCTATTAGAATTGGCACCTTTATAGGTTTGCAATCCTGCATGTTGAAGCGTTTTGATATTGTTTTAATATACTTCTTCTGATTCAACAAGAGCTTTCTAGTTGCTCGATCTCTTTTGATCTTCATTCTCGGAATGAAGTTCGTTTCACCAAGATCATTCATGTCGAACTTGGAGGATAGATGCTTCTTCACCTCCTTTATTGCATCCATGTTGTTTCCAATCAACAACATGTCTTTGACATACAACGCTACATATATGAAACACCCACCTTCTTCCTTGAATATATGCAATGATCAACTTTGCTTCTCACAAATCCCAAACTAAGGATGTACGTGTCAAACTTTTGATACCACATCCCTTGTGATTGCTTTAGACCATAAAGGGATCTTTTCAATTTTCACACTAGCTCTTTCTTTCCCCTTACTACAAATCCTTCAGGTTGTTTCATGTAGATTTCTTCTTCCAGGTCCCCATGTAGGAACGTTATCTTCACATCCATTTGCTCTATTTCAAGATCAAATGTTGCAACCAGAGACATTAGTACTCTAATGGAAATTAATTTTGCAACAGGGGAACAAATCTCACCGAAGTCGACTCCTTCAACTTTGGAATATCCTTTCACTACTAGTTGAGCTTTGAATTTCTCGACTTGACCTATTGCGTTCATCTTTTTCTTGAATACCCACTTGCTACCGACAAGTTTTCTTCCACTAGGTAATTCGACCAAATCTTATGTCTCATTCTTATACAAGGATTCCAATTCTTCGATCATGGCGTCCTTCTAGAGTTTACCCTCTATCGAGTTAACTACATCCCTGACCAACTTGGGCTCATCGTCAGTGGAAGTTAATACAAGTGTGGAACGAAAGTCAAGTCGACTATACCTTTCGACCAATTTTCTTACTCGTCTAGACATTCTTACAACCGGGGTCAATTGTTCCACCTCTACATCTAATTTAATCAACCATATAAATCATTGTCTTCATCCCTCAATTCAAACCTTACCTTCTATGGATTTTTCTTTGTTTGAACCACTTCAAATTCATATTTCCCTTTGACTTATCTGAAGACCACATCTCGATTGTACATTGTTTTCCTTGATGCAAGATCCCATAGCTTATATCCTTTCATTCCTTCCCTGTATCCAATACAAATACATTTGACTGACTTCTTGTCCAACTTGATCCTCTTTTCCCTGGGAACATGAACAAATGCATTGCAACCAAATACTTTGAGATGTGAAAGCGAAGGATTCTTACCAAACCATACCTCATGTGGAGTCAAGTTGACTAGCATCGACGAAGGAGACATATTCACCAGATATTTTGCAGTGGCGACTGCCTCTGCCCATAATTCTTGTGCAAGCCCAACATCACTAAGCATGGTCATTGCCTTGTCCATCAATGTTCTTTTCATTCTTTCAATAACTCCATTTTATCATGGGGTATATGGTGTGGTATTTTGGCATGATACGCCACACTAGTTGCATAATTTCTCAAAATCCTTTCCACAAAATTCACCATTATTATCAGTTCTCAGAACCTTTATCTTCTTATTCCCCTGGATTTTTACAAGAGATTTAAACTCTTTGAATTTCTCGAAAACCTATGATTTCTTCCTCAAGAAATATATCCATGTCTTCTTGGAAAAATAATCTATGAAGGAGGAATAATACAAGAATCCACCAAGTGAAGGCACTGTTACAGGGCCAAACACATCACTATGAACCAATTCTAGAATCCCCTTTGCCCTTGTCCCTCCAAATGGAAACCTCACCCGATTTTGTTAACTAGATATACAATGTTCAAAAAAATTGACTTCTAAATTACATTAAGGGAAATCCTAGACCATACCTTTATTGTGCATAGCTCGAAGTCCTTTTTCTCCAATATGTCCCATCATCTCGTGCCATAACATGGTCAAGTCAATTTGACGAAGACTTGTCGAGTCGGTTGGAATCGACTTAGCCGAAGATGAGTCATGTTAGCACAAATATCTGCATTATCAAATTTGGTCATTTTTGTAGAGCCTACGAGTTTCGTAGCACCACGTAGTTTCTTGTAAACGCCGGTTTTGCCAACGATAAAAAGTTGAAATATGGGGCAAAAATCTACAAATTTTGGGTTTTCATAGCCAATTTGGCTCTCAAGTTTATAGAAGGGTTATTATGAACTTTGGAAAAAAGTTTTGGGCCCAAATCCATGTCTCCAAGCAACAAGATAAGTCACATGACAAACTACACACAACATAGGGCATCACACTCATGAGAAAGCACTAAGGAGGGAACCCACAAGGGGCCACAAGTTGTTGCACTATGCGTCAGTGGTATGTGTAATTGTTGATATATATAAAAAGATAAATATTTATTTTCCCTGTCCATGTGGGATAATGCCTACAATATTGAAATGTACATCGACGATCCAAGTGCCCATACAGTTGAATATTGAATGTCGAGAGAGAGCTCAGGTGTCAAATAAAGAACGTGCAAGTGTTAGACAACATTTGCAAGTGAGAGACAGGTGATTCAGTCGCTCGAGTGACATAGTGTCAAGTCAAACTGTGTCGAGGTATTTAATTTGAAGTGCACCATCAAGTGCTAAATGACCGCCTAGGTGATCGTAGGTCATCCACACATCAATACATTTATTGCACAAATCGTCAAGATTCTATCTTTGCAAAATTTTCATCAAGTCAAATGTTCAAATGTGTATACATGGCAAGAGTTCTATGATTCCATAGGTTATGATCAGAGTCAAATTCAAGTTACTCGTCATATGTCACGATGGAGCTTACTGGAGTCAGGTATATCCAAATGTCGAGGCCCAATATTATATGTGCATAAATGTTTTATATGCCAAAGCCAAACAAGTGTTCGAGAGCGCCATGAGAAGAACCCGTGTCATAATGCCGATATGTTCGAGTCATCACCAAACTCCATTAGTCAATAAATCGTCAAGCCATGCATTACACATTGAAAGATGTACTCTATCCACTGCATATTAAGACTAGAGGGAATGTATGCTTTGTTTCTTATGACAAATATTGTTGTTCTGGATACAAAAGTTTGTGAAATGCTTGCAAAAGAAAGAGATTTGGTAATTGGTTTTTCAAATGGATTCTTCTCTGACTTCTATTTACATTGGCATCAAAATTACTTTCAGATGATTGTTTGGATTTCGTGGATCTTGTTGAGGTTTTAATTCAGGGGCATCCACACATAGTGGCAAAATATACAGGATCAAAACAACTTTTACAACAGAGACTCTGTTTTCTTTGCCACTCTTCTTGGGAGGTTCATATAGTCGCATCTGCAGTTGTGAGTTTTGTAAATAACTATAGGTTGAATGCATCAGATTTTGTGAGAAGATACAGGGAGGTCATATGGAGGCGAAGACAATGTTTTCATGCTTAATAAATAGGCTTCTACATAGTTTTGCAGCGAGATCTTGGTTTGCTGCGAAACCGGTTTACACAGAGATTTAATGGCAAAATACTGTTCACTGCGAAACTGCTACAGAGGTTTTGCAGCGTGTGACAGTTCACTGTAGAACCACACAGTCAGCTAGATTCTGTTTCATCTTGAAGTGCCAGCGTAAAGGGACTCCTCCAGAACTTCAGGAGAGCATAAGGAACATGTGTCTCATCTCAATATCTATCAGCTTGATGGTTTCTAGAAGAAATTAATGATAGAAGACAAGATCCTAAAAATTAGGGATTGGAACTCTTTATGTTGTAACTTCTTGTAACTAATTCCTATCTGGAAGGAATCCAATATAATTGCATCTAATTCGACCCTCTTAAACTAGTAAGCATAAAGAGCCTATATATGGTGTAATTTTGATGAAGAAAGGGTTGGGGGTTGAGAGTCTTGAGAGAGCTGGAGGAGTAGTTTACCTGCTCATTTGTAAGCCCGAGGAAAAATTTCTTTTGCATCATTTTAATTAGAGATCCTTGAAAATTAAATTATTAGTCTGTGTATCTTTTGTTTCTCATTTCATCGACTTTTCTTTCTACTTGAACGAGTTGCAACAGTTGATGATCAAATTTTGCATATGAATTAGAGAATCTTAAAGTAATGAAGGATTCATTGCATCTGCCTTTGATTTATTTGCCTCGTATAAACTTTTTTGTTCATTCTTAGGAAATATTTATGTTGAATGGATATTCAATCTCATGAATGTATAAACGATCTAGGATAGGTCTTATTATGGTTCATGTATGTTTCCTAATTCTTCTACCTTCCATAACAACAAATCTTTTGTCTGACATTTGGCTTGATTGCCTCTGGTTTTTAATTTTTGTAAAGGACTCCATGCCCAATGGTAGCACATTGATTGACATTCAGTTTGTTTCCCTGATCTGAAAATAGGGGGCTGACTTGTTATGCTATGCAAGCACCCTCTACTTCATTAAAATAAACTTTACAGGACCTTGCTCAATGTGTTAAAATATGCAAGATAAATTATGTGCCAAGTTTATGCATCTTCTTTTAAATGTTTATGTGTGAGGTCTTTGCAAGATTAAATATGTTGTTTTCATAAATACAACAACAAAAATAACTTGCAGCAAATAATAACCAGCAAACACTCACAACAAGAACAACATGATAAAGGAGTTCACCCCTCTCTGGGCTACATCTCCTTGAGCCTCCTTCAATGGACTTGACTCTCTGGGATTAATTTGTCAAAGATTCTTTTAAAAGATGTTGCTCAACTCCAATGGAATTTTTGACTGTACCATTGGGATCAAAATACATAAAAACCCCAAAAATGACTAATAGAACTCTGAAAACGGATCATGGCTCATCCAGGCATGACCTCTTCTACATGTGGCCTTAAGCTTCCTTGAGATTCCTTGTGGCAAAAACACTTGTAAAAGTCCTCAAATGCCTCTGAAACCTATCCCAATGTGTTCATATCATAACAATTATCCAAAGATGACCATTCAATCACAGAAAACAGACTTGGGCTCATCTGAGCATGACCTCAATCAATGAGGGCTTCAAGCTCCCTGGAGCTCTCTGAAATTTCAATGGTGAAAAACCTGCAAAATAAGTCTTCAAATGGCTTTGAAAATAGTGCCAATGGATTCAGAACGTCCAAAAACCCCTAGCTGGGCTTTTTCGGCACCTCATTTGGCCAAAAAATGAAGAAGATAGGCCTCCTGCCATTTTCTTCCTTCAAGCTTGTTGTCTCTGGTTCGCCAAAACGCACCTCTGTGTGGCCAACCTAGCACACGCTCTCCAAATCGTGCTAAAACCTAGCACCRATGCACAACCGTAAAATGGGCGAAACTGTAGAACGGTTAGGGCGCGCCCAGCCCCTAACCGCCAAGGCCGTGGTCATAAGGGTCACCATGTGACCGCGCGCTCATCCGAAAAAGGCCAAGGTTCCAAAAATGAATGAATAAACGACAAGTGGCAGGTGTTGTAACCGTTTGAAAATACAAACCTGCGCACGCAAAGTGTAGGTCATATGGTAATATAATACCATCGCGGGCTGGGGCTAAGCCCCAGCCCGACCCCCACGCCAAACTTTATAACAAAGCAAATTTAAATAAATTTGAATCCATTCATATAACAAGACACAACGTATGGTGTGTTGGCAGGGTGGACTTTGCAAAGGATTTTCAAGGTGGGGAGGTCCAGGGTTCAATCCCCACGGACTCCATAACTTTTAAACCAACAACCAAACCATACCATAATAAGGTGCCACATGGCAGCCCACGACTGGGCCACGTGGCACCGTACAACCAACCAAAAACTGCCACGTGTCGCCATATCATTCATCCAAAATATGCCAACTGAGCACACACCACGTGTCGTACGGCTTTGCCACATCATCGTACGGACATGCCACGTCAGCATCCATACAGACTGTACAGTCAACACTTTTTTTTTTGCATGTTTATCGTTTTGAATAGAACGCGACATCTCTCTCATCCGACGTTCGTTTGAACCCAAACGAGTTGCGTTGGGTTCGTGACGATGAGGGCTACGCACCCATTCATTTTGAGGCAATTCCGAGAACTTTGATTTTGAGCTAAATTTTGACTCCTGGTCTAGATTTTGATCATTCCCTCTCCCTTTCTTACTTAGTCTTGCTGATCCACACAAGCATAAACATGTTTTAATTTTTTATATTTTGATGGGTACCGGGATTGTTCTTAAAGAAATCTAAGAACAAGTCCCGGTGCTAACATTTTTGGCGTCATTGTCGGGGACAAAGTTGAAGCTTTTTCCCTAGGAGAATGACAAAGCATAGATCCAGTCTTTGATGGTGAACACGGGCTGGTTACATAGTTTGGACTGCAATCATTCACTTGGCGACTCCACTCCATGAAGGAAGAGTCCATTGGCAACTTCACTGATTCAGGATGACAAAGGCCATGGAGGCTATCTTGGCACGAAGGTTTGCACCTCTCAATTTTTCAGTTGTCCATCGTTTTCCAAATCTATGCCTCCTCCGTCAGAATGGACGGATTACCTTCCTACTTTCAAAGAAGACAAGGAGGATAATCCTACACAACATCTCATTAAGTTTCATCACTGCATGGATCAACTGGATTTGCATCATGAGGATGTGTTGATGAAAATGTTCATGTACTCTTTAAAAGGTGATGCACAAGAATGGTAATTTTCTCTTCTTACTTCCAACCTATTTTCCTTCAAAGATTTCCATGCTGCATTTAATGAGCACTGTAAAAGGTATTTTTCAACTGAATTTCTATATGAGAATTGTTGTGAGTAGTTTGAAAAGAATATTCAACATACAATAGGTATTTCCTTCGATTGTAAGGATGAAATAGAGGTTTATGTTGAAGAAATCAAGGAAAAATCATATAATTCCTTTCCTATTTTTCCAGTGTTGAAAGCAGATTTTGTTGACTCCTCTTACGATGAAGAAATTGGCAGCAATACAGTAGACGCATTTGTCCTTGTAACAAATGTCTCTAAAAATCATTCCTTTGATGAGATTGTTGTCCCAAATGTTGACAAAAATCAACCTATCCTTGATGAATACTATGATGATGAGGAGGAGATCTTTACTAAAGCATATACAGAGCTTATTAACAACCAACCAGTATATGATAGTGAAGAAGATAAGGAGGAGTTGGATCAGTAGTTGAAATTTTCTTTGTCAACCATTGATGAGCAGAAATCTCCAAGGATCAACGAGCTCATGTCTATCCTTTATGCACCTAGACTTGCAAAAGACATCAAAAAACATATGAGTAGTTATGGAGCATATGAGGACCACAATTTTATTGATGAATCAACCTTCACAGAGGAGCAATATGGTCTTCTTAATCAACTGGAAAATTCTTGTCATGAGTTTCACGATCATGTGGATTTTTACATGGAGTTGTATTTTTCAAAGGTCTCTAATGCTCCAGTTGTTGGTAAGATTTTATATTAGAAGTGTAAGTATAAATTGCTTATTAACCTCTCGCTGCAAACTTCATATCACTTGAGGATTCTTTCGAACAGTTGCATGGAAGGATTTATTTTCATCAATTCGATACTTACCTGGCTGCATTGGAAGTATGACTTCACTTGAGCAAAGTAATTCAATTGGATAGACTAGAGTAGGTTTGCGTATATAAATAAGCTTGCCATGCAAGCAATTAGTTTGTAGTTTTAGTTCAGTTTGCAGATGTTTTAGTTTTCAATAAATAAGCAGATATGCTCTCAATACATCATGGACAAAGCACATGTTGCAGGGATAAGATGGATTAAGGCACTAGAGCTGCGTGTTCTTGGCAACTCGCAGGGAGCATGCCATCCCCTTTGGAGCCAATGTTAGCACACATATCTACATTATCAAATTTGGTTAGTTTTGTTGTGTCTGCGAGTTCCGTAGCGCCACACAGTTACTTGTCAATGCCAGTTTCGCCAACGATAAAAAGTTGAAATATGGGGCATAAATCTACAAATTTTGGGTTTTCATAGCTAATTTGGCTCTTGGGTTTATAGTAGGTTTATTATGAATTTTGGAAAAAAAAAATTGGGCCAAAGCTCCATTTTCAAGCAACGAGCTAAGTCACATGCCAAACTACACACAACATAAGGCAATGTCCTCAGTTGTAGCCAATGTTGAGACCTAGGTATGCACCCCTGCCCCTCCTCTCATTACCCTATACCTCCATAAAAAAATCAGACATTTTTCTATTGGTTAAGTTGGTCCCCCGTTACAAAAATGACTCAGTGTTTATGATCATTACCCCTCTTGACTGATTTTTGCACCATCTTTTGTTTTCTTGAAGGGTAATTATATGTTATGGTTTGGGTCTAAAGTACATATGTCATCATGTTTACCATTGATTGAGCATGCATCAGGTCGACCAAGTCCTTTATATGCACATGAAACATCTAAAAAAGAAAGACGCGACAATCCATAGCAGTGGATTTCGGGCTTAGGTTGTGAGCAACAGACAGATTATTTTTTTTTACGGTCGAGACCTGACAGTCAACTAAGATCAACGACTCTTGTGCATTCGGATTTTCAAATTCACGAGAGGTGTTAAACTCAAAGAAATATGATTTTTTTCTCTGGGACTTCGGTGTTCGGGTGTCCAAGCTTGTTATTTTTTCAATCCTAAAAATCCCCGAACATCAAATTGTCGAAGTGGCTGCCACATCAATCCAAGAGATTTTAATCCAGAGTAAACAAAGTTCCCCAAAGTGCTGGAGCCCCAAAGTGCCAGAGCCCCAAAGTGCCGAAGTGACAGAGCATCGAAGGGCCAGATCCCCCAATGTCCTGAAGTGCCAAAGTGTCAGAGCCCCTTTCTCATAAACTGTTTTTTGGCTGACGTGTCATATGCCACATGTCAATTGATTTCAGATGACACGTGACACTCATTTCAAGTAATTTTGTTACGTCATCTGTGTTATTTCAGGTGACACATGTCACTCTCATTTTTATGACACATCATCGATTGTGACAACATGCTACCACGCCACTCTAGGAGATTGTCACTCTGGGAGATTTTAATCCAGAGCCAACATAGTTTCCCGAAGCCTCGAAGTGCCGAAGTGTCAGAGCCCCTTTCTCATAAACTCTTTTTTAACCGACATGTCATATGCCACCTATCAATTGATTTCAGATGACACGTGGCACTCATCTCAGGTACTTTGGTTACATCATCTGCGCTATATCATGTGACACATTTCACTCTCATTTTTATGACATGTCATTGATTGTGACAACATGCTACCACGTCACTCCTGGATATTTTAATCTAGAGAAAACACAGTTTCTCGAAGTGCCAGTTCCTCGAAGTGTCGGATCTCCGAAGTGCCAAAGTGCTGAAGGGCCAGATCCCTCGAAGTGTCAGATCTCCGAAGTGCCAAAGTGCCGAAGGGCCAGATCCCTCGAAGTCCCGAAATATTTAATGGATTAAAGCTCTCTACCTGGTGAATATACTCTTGATGACAATGTTTTTGTCCAAATCTACGTGTGTTTTTATCTTATCTTGAATGCAATTTTTGATTTGTGTGAAGTACATTTCATTTCCTTCAGCCATTGTATAACTTGTCTTTACTAATATCCAACCCATGAAACAACAAATGCTTTGGTGAATATTTTTTTCCATTGAAACCTGTGGGAGTAATTGTGTTTAGATACATGTTTAATGCCTTGAAATGATATTTTAAGACTTAAACTTCTTACAACAGATTATTCATTGAGTGGTTTGTTGTTTACCTTTGTTTTTACATCTATTAGCTCACTTGTCTGTCATTTGTGTGCCACCTGCCAAAGAGGACCCTCATCCATATCATTTTTCCAACCCAACCATGCTCTTGTCTTGGTAAAACCAACCCTCTAACTAACCAACAAAATAAAAAAAACCAACCCTCTGACTGACCAACAAAATAAAAAAACCAACCATTCCAAACTTGAGGTGGCCTAGCTTTGCCCTTTAACAGTCAGGTGCAAACTTTAGGACCAACACCTCTAACCATTTTGCACATATCCTTATGAAATAGAGTGTGCACTATTGCATCACTCATCTGATTGACAAATATTAAGTTTCTTTCCAAACCTGGAATATGTAGCACACCTGTAAGGGTTCTACTCCTCCCATCCTGTAGTATTAGTCGGAATCTTCTTCGTCCAACAATTTTGGTTGTCGAGTTGTCCCCCAAGAACACATATCCTCCTTCATATCATTCATATTCACAAAACCATTCTCTATGTGGTGCCATATGATAGGATGCTCCTGATTCGATCAACCAAACATCTTGATCTGACTGTCTACTAGTCGACGCCAGGTACACATCTCCTCCTTTATCTAGAGTAGTCTTTCTCTCGGTCGTTTGCTTCTCATCAGATCTTGTATTGACTTCCATTGCCTTTGACCCGAAGTCCCTTTTATAATGCCCAACTTTACTGCATTTCCAACATCTTCTCATTGACTGAATAAGAGATTTAGATCTGCCCTTTGACTTAGACGTTCTATTGGAGAATTTTCCTTTATCTCTGTCAATCGGTCGACCTCTCACCACTAAACCATCTATGGTCGATCCTTCCATGTTCTTCCTTCTTATTTCTTTTGACATTAGAGATGCAACCACGTCTTCTAGTGATAATGTGGCTGAATTACTCTCTATAGCCACGACTAAGCTATCCCAAGAGTCTGGCAAAGAACATAATAGAATAATACATTTCTCGTCCTCAATGATTTTAATATATACATATGATAACTCGCTTATTATGGTATTAAATACATTCAAATGTTTGGTTATCGAAATTCCCTCACTCATCCTCAAAAGATACAACTTATGTATAAGGAACAACTTATTTACCAAGGATTTCGATTGATACAAGCTTCCCAACTTTTCCCACCATTTCTTGGCCAAGTCTTCACCTGAGACATTCAACAACACTGAATTTGCAAGAGAAATTCGAATAGTACTCCTTTCACTTCTTTCGAGTTTCTTCCATTCTTCCCTCGATATACCTCTTAGAATGGTACATGGATAGACTGCTACCTATTTTTCTCGATCTACAAGGACATCTTCAATTTTAAATTTCTAAAGCTCAAAATTTTGGCCATTGAATTTTTTTATCTCTATCGTACTTTCCATTCTTTCAGACACAACTTTTAAATATCTTTGACTTATGACTCTTACTAGTCTTAGGGTTTAGCTCAGATCTAAGATTGTCAAACCAAGATCTGATATCACATGTTAGGAAATTCTACTTCCACACTAAACCTAATAGAAGAGAAGAAGACAAATTTAAACAAGAAAGTAAATGACAAAGTGATCACACAGAACATAGGTTTTACCTTAGAAACCCAAAAGGGAAAACCAACATTCCTTTAACATCTTTCTCTCTTGTTGTCTTATTCATTTATAATAAAAGTTTACATGCATAACCTTGGTCTACACCTAAGACACAATTGACATCATACCTTCTTGCTTTTCACAAGAACAACCCTGTAGCCAATTCGACTTATACCTACATGACCAACAACCTACTACCAATCATTAACATGAAGATCAACTTAGTACGTATACAACACACCTTATTTATAGGCTTTACAGTTGGAAAAACCATAAATAAAGGTGCCCAAAAATGGTTACAGATCCACGCAGATAATTGGCTACAAATCCTGTGAATTTTGGGATCATGTTACAGTTGACTACTAGTAGGATTACCAGTCGACCTTCATTCAGTCTTCAGTCGGTTTCCACATGACTTCCTATCGACCTCTTATCGGCTAACTTCTTTGACTTGTTGTTGATTACCTTTGCTTTCTATCGATTACCTCAACGTCAACCTTCGACTTTCACTCCTAGTCGATCCACCTCGACTAGACTTTCACTGCAAAGAATATAACAACCCATTAGTTGGAATCTTGGCTATAAAAGTTATGTCAATTCTGGAGTTTGGTGAACTTGTTTTTCATCCTATATATGTATGCATTTTTATGATCAATTTATGGGGTGGTGAGACAGATTCGTCTCACCTTATGTGTGATTGTTCTTTGTTGTCTCTTTGTTTTAAGCTTCAATCAACTCCTATTTAAAAAATCGTGGAAGCCATTCAATTTGTGGTCTAACATCCCTCTTCTTGATAGACATGTTGAAACTAACGAACCATTTATTATTATTAGATTAATACAAAAAGGAAATTTCATTTATAGGAATGACATTTGTATCAATAATAGGCCAAGTGGATGCAATAATTATACCGCCACGACACCAATGGACTCCCCCCCCCCTCTAGAATGGTGGCCTATCTATAGTGGAGGTGTGTTGATTTTAGATATTCATATCTCTTCTCTATATTTTGACCCAAACAACAATACAAAGAAAATGCATTGAGTGAGATTGTATGCAATTGAGTACAAACTCGGGGTCTAAACAACTAGAGAGATTACATGAGACAAGCAACCTAGATTCCCAGGATTGAATCCATGCTCTCAGCCAGCTTTTGTAAGTCGTGATCTAAATACATTATCATATTCATCATTATTTCACCCCACCCAAATGTTCAATGGTTTGCTTATTCTCGCCTTTTGGGTTTACCATAAGCGTTTGGATTTGTGATATCGAGGAGAGACCACCCTAGTTGGATGCTTTGCTCACAAAAAAATTATTCATGCCCCACACCACTCACTAGGCCACAAAGAAGAACGAGAAGAACATATTCTACCTATGCTACGGTCAGAGCATTTGCCTGCATTGCTTTTCAATTCAATGAATCCATTCCTTACTCCAAGTAAAAATAATATTCTCCTCTACTCTAATTATCTCTATAATTCAATGATTATATTGATTTACATTTGTTGAAATGAAATGAAATAATGAATTCCCTATGCACAAATTTGGAGATACATCTACCATGATGTTATGAGACTCGATGACATGGATAAATTGATTGATTACTCATATACTCAGATGAGTTATAGGTGGTCGAGCTTAAATTTGCTCAAAGCACTGAAAGCTTCAACATTTCATGGATCCAAAAAAATTCTAAAATATTGACTACAATTTGTGAAATTTGTCTATTCTTGTAGGTTTTTCCATAAACATTTGGATATGCGAGGTCAAGGAGAGACCACCTTGGTTGGATGCTTTGCTCACAAACAAATTATTCATTCCCTGCACCACTTACTAGACCACAAAGAAGAACGAGAAGAACATCTTCTACCTAGACTATTGCGAGAGCACTTGCCTATATTGCTTGCCAATTCAACGAAGCCATTGCCTACTCCAAGTAAAATAAATATTCTCCTTTTTCTCTAATTGTCTTCGTAATTCAATGGTTATCTTGCTTTACATTTGCTGAAATGAAATGAAATAATGAATTTCCTATGCATAGATTTGGAGATACATCTACCACGATGCCATCAAACTTGATGAAATGGAGAAATTGATCGATTACTCATTTGCTAAGGTGAGCTACAGGTGGTCGAGCTTAAATTTGCTTAAAGCATTGAAAGCTTCAACATCTCATGGATCCAAAAAATATCCAAAGTATTGATTATAATTTGTGAAATTTATCTATTCTTGCAAGTGTACACTATGAACAATGAAAATGTACGTTTCTTAACCAAAGTCCTTAGACTCAACCTTTTAAAGGATGTGGAAACATCTACAACACCTTTGAAATAATATTTAAGGAGCCTTATCTCTTATGCTCCATAGCTTGCAATGTGAGATTCTCAATATGTTTTTCTAAAATATACATCAATCCAACCTTTTTCCCTTTTTATGCCATTATAATCCTCTATATTATAGCATGTTAGACCTACAAGATCCTTCTTTTTAATTTATTGAAATTAAAAAATAGATATGTTATGTTGGTAAAAGTGAAATGTATTATTTGACCCTCCTTTGTAGCTATGGATTACCCTAGCCGCTGCCTGAAACAAAGATCAGACCATTGCCGCCTAAAACATGCCTGAGTTGTGGCAAAGAAAGTTGTGCGTTCGACTTTTTGGATTAGATTTACTGCATCCACGAAAGCTATTTCTCCCAGGACGTTCTCATAAGGAGATCACTCCCTAGATGAATGTTGTGATTGAGATAGCTAGTAAGTAATATGAAGTTTAGGACTCTTAAACACTGAAATTGAGCTGGAAGCTAAGCATCTAAATAGCTTCCAAGTACCCATGAGAAACGAGAATCTCCATGTTGGCCCTTGACCAAGTTTTGAGGAAACCTTGGTCGAGTCAAGACCACTTTTGGACTTCGATAGGTTGGTCGAAGATGGAGCGCCCAGGCGGAGCTGAGATCGTGGATCTCACTTGTTTTGTGGGCTTTGTGGACCCAACAAGGGGTTCATTAGGGTTTTTGTAATGGGTTATGGGATGTCGGCCCATGGGTTCTCCCATGTTTAGGCCTAATTGTAAAAGTATAAATAAGTAAAGATTTTAAGGGAAAAGTAGCTAAGCGAAGTGATGTAAGAGTGAAGTAGCTAAGTGCAAGTGGCTCTGAGTTGCTTTGTGCAACAAATTGCGTATGTAAGGCTCTGTGCTAGATAAAGAAGTTGGCTTTATGCTGTGACCTAGTTTTGGGAAGGAGGATCTGGTGCTCAATGCACAGATCTCCTGTTCTCTACAAAGCTTGGCCCTGTGGCTTAGTGCACAGGAGCAGATGGATGTAATAAATTCAGAAGAATAATAAAGCAGACAAAGCAGTTGGTGGACATAGCCCCACACTGGGGTGAACCACATATATCCTGTGTCTTTGGTGTGCTTTGTGCTATGTTGTGTTTGTCATTTATCTGCTTGGTGCTTTGGTTATTATGTACGATGGATAGATCTGATGTTGCTTAGTGCTTTTATGAATGAATGTTAGATCTAACTCATTGTTATGTGCTAAGTGGTTGAAGTGCTTACTCTTTGTTGTTACTACGCTGATCCATATTAGGGTTTGTTATGCGATGTTAATAAAAGCTAATGAACTAATGTGTGTTATATTGTAAGTGTTAATAGAATACTATGCGAAGTGTTGTAATCACATATATGTGTCCTATCTTGGTTATAGACACCTGAGTCCTGTAACCCTCCTTGCTTCTACATCGGGTGAGACTTCGCCTGCTTCATAGGTGTTGCTGAAAGGGTTGGTAGTTAGTGTTTTTTTGGTGTGTTGTTGAAGCATTGAACCCTGGGTCTGCCCCTGTGCCAACAAATGGTTCCGTTGTCAGGACCTGAAACTGGGATTGATGGGAACTGAAGTAAAGAAAAGAGAAGTTATGTGTGTAGATCTGCTGCTGAAATGCGCAGTACTCTACTTGACTTGTGAAGCTTTGTGCTAAGAAAGAAATCAGATCTGAAGAAAAGAGGTAAGATCTTAAAAGAGGTAAAGCTTTGTGCTTTGATAAGAGTGAGACAAGTGAAAAGTTTTGTTTCGAAAACATGAATTTAAGTATGTTTAATATATTTTGTCTTAGTCTGAAAGCTAGGGCGCAGTTGGAAGAAAGAGTTGATGTGAATAAGTCTAATAGAAATAAAGAAAGATATGTTATTCATATGCATAGAAAGAATTTTTGGACTAATAAGTGGATGGAGGAACCCAGAAAGAATTTTTGCAGATTGTAGGTCCAACACTGTGATCCTAGTGCGCAGTACATGAGAGGTTGGGGAACATTTAAGAGAAAGAGAGGATTGACACTATGTTATAACTGCAGAAGACTGGGACATCTTGCTAAGGAATGACCTGGTACAGGTCCTATTTGTCTTTGTTGTAAAATTGTTGGTCATGAGGTGGAGGATTGTCCAAAGATGATTGCTAAAGTTGACAGGATGAACATGAGACAAGAAAACTATGAGGGAAGTCAAGAGAATAAGAGCATGTTAAAGAATCATCAAGAGAATGAATCAGAGAAAGCTCAGACTATGTTATTACAGCTAAAAGAAACAATGAATGATCACAAGGATGTCAGTTTACCAGATATTTTGAAGGTAAAACAACGCATAAACGAAAGAATAAGAGACTTCGACATAGACTGTGTCGTGGATGAGGAAACACAAGTGAATATTATGACATAAGACACTTGGGAAATTTTGGGAAAGCCTACTGTAATACCTTCATTGGGAAGGATAGGCTTGTTCAAGGGAAAGATGATAACCTTATGTGGAAGAGTTACTAATGTACCTGTTATCATCCATTGAACATTGAATGAAGAGGAATTTGAAGTCATTAAGTTTGTTGAGAATAACGCCCCTTTCCCACTTTTATTAGGAAAAACTTGGATTGATAAAGATTAGATCAGAAGGAAAGTAGAGGAAGTAGCTATAGAAAAGAAAAAACAAGAACTAAGGGATTTCATAGCTAGAAAAATAGATCAAATGATAGAAGAACGAGAAGTTAAGTCGAAGCAACATAACACAAGAGAATTAGTTGTCAAAGTTGAAAGAACACAAGAAGGTTTGAAGGACCTATCCATGCAAGAAACAAGTACATCCACCCAGGAAGTAGTAAGAGAAGGGATATTAAACTCTTTGAGAGCACATCAACAATGCGAAGTCACTACACTAGGAGAAGATAAGAATAAGAATGGAAAGAGGATTCCAAAAATAGTTAGAGAAACTTAGATCACTGGAAAGAAGGCAAGGAAGCTCAATGAGAAGAAATCCAAGTTAGAAAAGTTGCAGGAAGGTACAAAGAACATATGGAAGACTTCGCAGGAGGCAGGTTTGTAGGATTTGAACCTCGCCAGAACAACATAACCGCACAGAATGGGACTTCGCCCTGGTGAAGCTATATGACCGTTGGAGGCGCCCCGACTGTTAGAATGACACTCTAGAATGGTTAGAAAATGCATTTATGGGTGAATGAACCACGTTTGGTACGTTGGGACTATGCCATAACGAACAGAACAACATAACCACACAGAATGGGACTTCGCCCTGGTGAAGCTATATGACCGTTGGAGGTGCCCCAACTATTAGAATGACACTCCAAAATGGCTAGAAAATGCATTTATGGGTGAATGGACCACATTTGGTACGTTGGGACTGCGCCATATGGAAGCATGCCTGCTTGTTGGAAGAATCCGCTACGCCGCTCACTTATTTAACCCGTCGGACGCTGTGCCAGGACCACTTTTTCCACCCGTGATTACCTGAGAGAATTGATTGCGTATTGAGTTGTGCTATCTGAAGCTAGACCTCACCATCCATTTGTTACCCTGCCTATTCATTCGCCTACCTCGACCCATCTGATTAAAAGTTTGAATGTCGGGCGAACCTAGCGAGTTAGAGAAATCCGTTGAGGAAGTCCTAAGGAAGCTAATGGATAAAAAATCGTTGTCTGAAGGAGTACATGCATCGTCGACTAGGGGACTGCAGGATTCCCCTTCGACTGGATGACCTTTGGGTTGTGCTAACCCCCCGACTGAACAACGAAGTAAGCATCGCGACGATCTAGCAAATACGAAGCAGATCCCGTCGATCTTACCAGATTATATCCTGCCCTTGGCTGGCGCAGTTAACCGCAACAACATCCCACAGGACTTCAAGTACACTTTGATCATCGCATACATTTCGAAGGGAATACGCGTAGTTGGAAGCCAGTTGGGACATATCCCACTACTGAAGAATAGTGAATTCAACCTTGGAGATAGAAATAACTACGCCATGCTTGCACCCCACAAATATTTGATGAAGACCACTGGGAAGAAGTCTCACATCGTCTTCCAACCTTGGATTAAGGAGTTGGTGCAGTCCATAATACTGAACGTGATGAAGATTCCCCATTTTGGCCGACACCAGGAGGTTAACGCTTGTGTTAAACTCCTCTTGTCATGCTACCATGGTGGATACTTGTGGCTTGACAGGCGGATTACTGTGGATTCGACGCTGATCCACCTGATTATAGGATTGAGCAGGCAGGGACCAAACCCTCAGCAATTTTACCAAAGGAAGACCTCGGATTGCTCCCTGGAACATTGCATTAAGGAGGCATATGGAGAAGTCGAAAAGGGAAAGCTAGGATACAAGGTAGCCTCTATCCAGGATGGCGCAGTGCACTTCACTTGCCAACTCATAGCTGGCAAGCTGATAAGAAATAACCCCCCCACACAGGTCACCGGGTTTGTGGTGGACCTCGCAGGAAAATGTGTTGAGGGGATGCAAATGAATTGGGTGAATTACCTCATCAATGAGCTCGAGAAAGACTGTCGCGAAGCTAAGGATTAGGGATACAAATTCAACTTCAGCTGGTTTCTTGTGCTGATTGCATTTGTTGCTTGGCAAATGCCAGAATGTGCCACCTTCCCAGAGATAAAACCATCAGAGTCGTTGGCCGCTGGGTTCTCTACCTTGTGGTACACCAACGACATGTTGAAGCAATGACAGTCGAACATTGTGTTCCATGCCTAATATCATCAACTGAAGGTTGCCATTGAGTCATTCCCACGCATGACACCGTGCACCTTGCACCAGTACAGACCAGTAGCCAAGTTCCGCGCAGATCCGTATTTTATCTATATCACTGGGCGTAGGGATGAGAGCAAGGAAGAATTACAGTCCTATTATAAGTTGACAAATGAAGACATGGAGTAGATCACAAAGGAATGGCCAGAGGAATTTCAGACCCCTGACATTGATACCGAACTCTCCGATGATGACATTATAGGAAGTCCCTTGGTCCCCCGGGTCGAGCATGTAGGACAATCCAGTGCGAAGAAGAAGAAGAAAAAGGAGGAAGTTCAGAATATAGAGACTGATGAGGAGGACAATGCCTCAGAAGGAAATGGATCTAGTTCACCGGGAGGAGGAGACAAAGTAAATGGAGAAGGAGGAGGGGATGAAGGAGAAAAACAAGGAGAAGGCGAAGCTACACTGCCGAAGGATCCCCCTACCAAGACAAAAACACAGTGGAAGAGGAAGGTTTCTCCGCAAAAACCTTCGGCAAGAAAGAATACCTGTGCTAGCAATCCCTAGCTAGAGGCCACACTCACAGAGGATGATATCAGTCTAGTCCGCGGAGCGATGGAGAATGCGTCTGAATATCTCTTACAGAGATATGGAGCGAAGCAGGAAGAGCTGTATGAAAAGGTCAAGAAGGAGATGAAGGAGATACAAAAAACTATTCAATTGATCCGCGCAGTACCCATTGCGCCTTCCTCATCGGAGACTGCAGAATTGGGGGATGAACCTGCCCAATTGAGAAGATTAGCAGATGCAACCGAGGCTTGACTTTAGAAAGTTCAAGAAGAAAAGGAAAAGGCTACAGAAGCCCCAAAGCAAGAGAAAGAGGAAGTCTTAGAGCAATTACGAGTTGCGTAGTATTGTGTAACCGCTTATGAAAATGAGAAAGACAAGTTTCAGGCGATGCTTGAGGAGGACAAAGCAAAGATACAGAGAGAAAAGGACCACCTGCTCGCAGAGCAGATTGCGATCAAAGAAGCGGTGACCAAAGCACTTCGCTCTATGCCAGGCTTGGCACAAGAGGAACATGAGTCAGTCGAGGTTCAAGTGGTGAAGCTTGCTGAGGCTATCCAACAGCTTCAAGAAAGGATAATAGAGTTGGAGATTCAAGTAGTACATAACACTCCACAGGAACTACACAACCAGAGAGAGGAAGCCGCCAAGAATTCAGTAATAAGGATCAGGGTCCTCGCCTTAGAGTGCAAACAACTGAGCGATAGAAGCGTGCAGATCGACGAATGCCTCGCAAAAGATCCAGATCCGAGGAAACTGGAAGCACAACTACAGGAGGCACAACAACAAACATTCACCGTGCAAGCGCAGATGAAGTTACTCACTGTAGTCGAGAGAATGAAAAGACCACAAGAACAGTGCGCAGTCCAACAACAGATTACTACCATCCAGGGTAGAGTAATAGAAGTCATGCATAAGCTGTAACCAGTGCAGGATGAAGCCTGCAAAGTGTTTGAAGAAATTGAAGGACAAGGCTCGTAATTGGACCAAGTGGTTGCGACAGTGGAACAATGCCTGGAAGGGCCTGTTACAGCATAAATAATCTAGTAGATCACTGACCAGGAGGCTCAGGAGAAGCAACAAGTTGAGGAGGCTCGAGTGAATCTCGAGGCCTTCGAAGCAGCATTGCCCAAACTCGAGTGACTCGGGACGAGTCACAAGTGAGTGTTGGGGGCCTGTTGGCCCTCGACCAAGTTTTGAGGAAACCTTGGTTGGGTTAGGACCACTTTTGGAATTCGACAAGTTGGTCAAAGATGGAGCGCCCAAGCGGAGCTGAGATCGTGGATCTCACTTGTTTTTTTGGGATTTATGGACCCAACAAGGGGTTCATTAGGGTTTTTGTAATGGGTTATGGGATGTCAGCCCATGGGTTCTCCCATGTTTAGGCCTAATTGTAAAAGTATAAATAAGTAAAGATTGTAAGGGATAAGTAGCTAAGCGAAGTGATGTTAGAGTGAAGTAGCTAAGTGCAAGTGGCTCTAAGTTTCTTTGTGCAACATATTGCGTATGTAAGGCTCTATGCTAGATAAAGAAGTTGGCTTTGTGTTGTGACCTAGTTTTGGGAAGGAGGATTTGGTGCTCAGTACGCAGATCTCCTATCCTTTGCAAAGCTTGGCTCTGTGGCTTAGTGCGCAAGAGAAGATGAATGTAAGAAATTCAAAAGAATAATAAAGTAGGCGAAGCAGTTGGTGGACGTAGCCCCACACTGGGGTGAACTACGTATATCCTGTGTCTTTGGCATGCTTTGTGTTATGTTGTGTTTGTCATTTATCTGCTTGGTGCTTTGGTTATTATGTACGATGGATAGATCTGATGTTGCTTAGTGCTTTTATGAATGAATGTTATATCTAACTCATTGTTATGTTCTAAGTGTTTGAAATGCTTACTCTTTGTTGTTACTGCGTTGATCCATATTAGGGTTTGTTCTGCGATGTTAATAAAAGATAATGAACTAATGCGTGTTATCTTGTATGTGTTAATATAATACTTTGCAAAGTGTTGTAATCATAGATATGTGTCCCAACTTGGTTATAGACACATGAGTCCTGTAACCCCCCCTGCTTCTACCTCGGGTGAGACTTCGCCTTCTTCGCAGGTGTTGCCGAAAGGGCTGGTAGTTAGGGTTTTGTTGGTGCATTGTTAAAGCGTTGAATGCTAGGTCTGCCCCTATGCCAACACTCCATTTCAAACTTGCATATCGTAAGTATCCTCAGAAGCATGTGGGGGATGGACTATGGCTAGGTTTTTAGAGTGTTGGTTCCAGGGTTACTTCAACTTGTACTCAGGGTGGTGACAAGGTATGATTGCATCTTGATAGAGGATTTGGTCTAGTTGGTAGATTATTTGGATGATACACTATTGAAAAATCTAATATTTGTACAATCTCTAGAATTATCCTTGTTTATCAGTAGGCTCTTGGAGGATGAGGTGGCACCCAAGGAGATCCATTTTTGTGGTTGATGGGAGGGCATGCCAGTTCAATTCGTCATTCATACTATATATAATAATGATCGTGATTTTCTAATTCCAACCTATGGGGTTTTGTGTTTATCAAAGCATGATTTAGTTAAATCCCAAGTCATTCCTCCTTTGCTTTCAACAGATTGGGTGCATCCTGAGGTGAGGAGTGAGTATTTAGAAATTGGGATGTAGGTTGAGAAACCTTTTTTGAAGGTTGGAGTTGGGGGTTTTATCGGTAGTTTCCTTGACCAAGGTCTCCAGCAGGGTGGCAACATTTCAAACGAAGGGTCGAGACAGTTAAAGAGAAAGTGAAGAGTTGTGAAGATTCAAGGCGTGGGGGGGAGGTGGTTTCCCTGGTAGTTGGTGAGGATATTAGAGGATAAAATCTTGGAACCATATGGAAAAATCCTTGTGGACAAATTTCAAGGAAAAATATGTCAATTTTCACATGCAACTTTATGGGACTAATTTTGAAACCTGAAAATTGCTTCCTAGTGATCTAACAGTAAAACCCTAGTTGTTATCACTAAATAATTTTACACTGAAAATTATCGACTGAAAACATATGCAGTGGAAATGCAAAGATCAAAGATGAATCATCAATACACATGAGGCATATTTTCAGGCCCACAAATCCTTTGGTGTTTTATCTTCAAGGGTTAGGGTTTTGGATGTTTAGGGTTTTCCCATTGATTCTCTATGTTAAAAGGTATTTTCTACCTCTTTGTAATCAAATTCTTGTGAATGAGTGTAGCTGACACATCTCTCTATTAAGGGAGAAGCTACCACCATTCCAGATAGCTTGTGTACTTTGCATTTTAAAGTCTTTTGCATTCCAAACAATCATTAATAGAATCTAAGTTTTGTGTATTACTATGTTTCTTCCAATATATATGTATGTTTCCTTGTTATATCTTTGCCTTCATGTCATTCTCAAAATAATCTGGAAAAATCTAATCTTCTTACCTCCTTGATATTGTAGCTCTTAAATAGTATTTATCATTCGTCGATGATTGGAAAAGGTGTGAAAAAACTTTGTATTATTATCCCCCAATTCTACCTAAGTAGCTCGACTCTTAAGGCACCAATCTTCCTCTTTCTCCAATAATAATTGTGTTCGCTTTACCTCAAGTTCATTCAATCTAAGTATCATATCCTCTCTGGGAGATTCTCCACCAATTCTTGTTATCACCTCCTCCACATCTATTTCCACTTCCAACAACTTGTTGTCTCGAGTTCAATATCTCTTCCTCGCCCAAGTTGTTACTTCCTTCTTCACATTTTTTAAATCCAATATAAAATTTTCACCAATAGAAAGGTCCAATGAGGGGTCAAAATCCTTCCAATTATCCTTTACCAACTTGATGAAAGCCTCCTCCTTCACCCACCCCAGATTAAGCTTGAAAGGAGAACCATGTTTGGCTTCATCGAAGTCAAGCTCAAGAAAAATAGGAAAGTGGTCAGAGCATCTATTTGAATCAATCCAGGATCTACGTCGAGGCACCTTCAACAATAAATGGTTATGTACCACAAATCTATCCAACCTTTTGAAGATCCCCACCCTCCCATTTCTATTGTTACTCCAGGTAGGATTAAGTTTAATTGGTGCAACATCAATAAGGCCACAATCTTCAAATCTATCGGAAAAGTAGTTTGCAAGACGTTCAATCCTGGCATTTTCCCTTGGACTTCTCTCTTATTCATGGTAAAATTTAGGTCCCCTCCCATAATTAGGTTATCAGTATTAATCCAATGAGAATTGAAAACCATGCCCCAATACTATTACCTTTATTCATACGGCCCATAAAAGTTAACCACTATAAATGTTAGGCCCAAAATTTTAATACAAACTTCAATACACAAATTAGAGGAAAAGGCAAAGGAATTCATTAGAGTCATATCATGATTCCACCCAGTTATCAAACCCCCTAACAGACCATCAAAGTCAACAAAAATAAAATCCCATTTGCATAAAGGCTTCCTCAACTCAACAATCACTATATCTCCCCTTCCCATAGTCTCTTGAATCAAAATCATATCATGTCTATTGAGCTCCACTAGTCTCTATAGGGCCATTTTTTTGGTTTGTTCTCCCAACCCCTGACAGGGGGCTTGGCCCACTCTAAGGGCCCCAGTAATTCATTTTTTTCCCTAGTTAATTTCAGATATAACTTTCTCATTGATCGAGGAGGATCCAGGAACGCTCACAAAGGTCCGGAAGGATTTGAAATGCTTACAAAGGTCCTAGGGGATCCATAAAACCTCAAAATTCAACTGTCTCAAATGATCAAGAAAATGACATGAATGCATAGATATCATTGTTATCTTTCCAACGACGCAAACATCAAGTCAAACGGAGTTTGTATGCAAAAGTTATTCCTGGTCAAAGTTTGGTCAGCATGCAAAGTCAAAGAGAAAAAGTCAAGGGGTGACACGTGTCACCACTGCAAGGGTGACATGTGGCACATGACCGTATAGGTGATGTGGCATGATAAGTTGGCAGTTGACTGGGCAGATCGTACATCCAGGTGGATGAATTATATGTTGACATGTGGCAAGGGATAGCCAATGAGAGGTTGCCACGTGGCAGCCTCCCATTGGCCTATATTGGTTAGTGTTTATCAAAAAAAATATTCAGTCGACGAGGGTCAAACCTAGCAACCTCTCATTGGCTATATTTTTTATTGTTTATCAAAAATAATATGGAGTGGCAACGTCCAATTGGCCTATATTGGTTAGTGTTTATAAAAAAAAAATGAAGTGGCAACCTCTCATTGGCCTATATTGGTTAGTGTTTATAAAAAAAAATATGGAATCAACGGGGGTCAAACCCACAACCTCCATAACCTCCCAAAGCCTTACACCAAACTCCATTACCAACATGCCACCACATTAGTCCTGACATGCATATGGCACGAGTTTTATATAACATTGTAATGTTGTATCATATATGTATTATATTATAACCATATTAAGTTCCAACCAATCCTTAGATTCGTGGAGAGGTTTAAAACCACATGGTATATAGTTATAACTATATACCAACAAAATCCAATGAAAAGTGTTTGTGGTGGGTCGAACTCGGGACCTCTGAGTTATCTTCCTGGGGTTCTAACCATCATACCATGTACACCACTTGTTAAAACAAATTCACAACCATATATTTAATGCCTACTGAAAATTGCAGATGGTGGTTAATGCTGGTGGCCTATTTAATGGGCATTAATTGCCATGTTTTTACACACATTCCAATGTGGGCACACATGCCCAAGTGCACCAATTTCAATGTAGAGTGCATTTATGTGTCTTGAAGTGCGTGTCGAGATTGCATAAGTTTATGTGTTGCATGGAAAAGCATGCCATAAGGTATATTGTCCACACTTACGAAATTGTATACTCATTGGATTTGTTTTTCTGCAAGGATCATGAATTTGAAGTTTGTTTTGTCATCAGAGGTATTTTGTAAAAGTCTTATCTCAGTTTGTCATGTATGAGACCCATAGTCTCGTTATACGTGTAAAAAAGGATTTTTCGACACCTGTTCATAATTTGGTGAACTTTATAGTCAAATTTCTCAGAATTTCGCAAGGATTTCAATGGTGAACTCATTTTCTTGTTTTGAGTAGTGGAATTAAAGAGAGTCCATTAAATTGGCTCTTTGCAAGCCCCTGTTGTAATGTAATTTGGTATTTTGAGATGATGGAGAACAATCATACTATCTAAAGAGACTTTGAAGATGAAGTGACATATGTCATCCATATATGTAATTTGAGTTATTTTATTTTTTGTTGTGTTATCTCATTATTCTTCAAGTTATTCATCAGTATGAATGAAATTTATGGGCAAGTAAGCATATTCACATGTGTTTTTGCAAATAGTCAAGTGATCTTCATTTACCGAATCTGGTCAGATGTTTATGTGTATTTAACAGTTGTTTTTACATCTAAGGATTTTTTGATCAAGTTGGTATCATAGCTTGTTTTGACGTTTATTTGCAAGTGAATGCTTATGAGGTCCAAATCCAAGCGAGGTGAAGGCATGCTTAAAGTTTTTAATCCTGAGATTGAATGCGTATTTTGAAGGAAATAATTGGAACGTGACGATGTTCTTTTTGAGGTTGATAAGGAGTTTCAAAAAATGTTCCTTGAGATGACATCCATGGTGAAAGAATTGTTGGAAGACCTAGAAAGAAGGAGAGCAACTCCTCCTCAAAATGAAGGTGGTCCAGTTGAAACGATGGTAAAATTTGAAGGAGAAGGAGAAGGTGAAAAACCTTCAGGGTCTCCTCCATCCCCATCATTATCATCATTATTCTCATCGTCATCATCCTCATCATCATCATCATCCTCTTCCGATGAAAGTGAACGTTCTTCTCATAAGAGGAAAAAGTGTTCTAAGAAATTTTCTCATGATTTAACTTTATTAAAGCTAGATGTAAAGTTTGATTTGCCTACTTATGATGGAGAGTTGAATGTAGAGAAGTTGGATAATTGGGTCAAGAAGATTGAAGTGTATTGCAGGGTACAAAAAATCATACAGGATACTTCAAATATACAATTGGCTACTCTTCGCGTAAGCGGCACAACTTTGATATGGTAGGAGAGTCGGACACACACTGAGCTTATTCAACATGGTAAAACCATTTCTTCATGGATTGAATTTACTGCTGCATTAATAAAGCAATTTTATCCATTAACTTATATGCAAACATCAATGATTTCTTGGCAACATTTGAGACAAGGAAAAGGGAAAAATGTTCAAGTTTATACACAGGAATTCAAGAGGAAAGCATTATCTTTGGGAATTCCATAACATACTCCTGAGACTATTCTAAAGTATATTGGTGGTATCCACTCATATCTTCTCCATGCTATATTGATGTTTAATCCTACTAATATTGATGAAGTATCAGTTCAAGCTATACATCTTGAACAAGCAAAGGAAAACATGTTGAGTACGTCTCAGAAGAGCCACATAAATTTGAGGAGCAGTCAAAGGGAAAAGGGAAGAGTAAGAAGACAACTACAGTGAAGAAGGATGAAAAGAAAAAGCCTACATGTTCTCATTGTGAGAAGAAAGGACATGATGAGGAGCAATTTTGGAAGTTGCATCCAGAATTGAAACTGGAATGGGCTCAACCTAGAAAGGGTAAAAAGAAGGTCACGACCATAGTTCAGGATCTTGGATCAAATTCTAAGGATGAAACCAACGTTACGACTATGGGAATCAAAGGTGAATCTTTTGTTGCAAGTTTCAATTCACGTACTTCTTTTGCAAAGGCTAGACTAATCTATGATGGAAGGCAAAGAAAATAATTGTTTCATTTATGAGTCATCTCAAAGCACACTAATATTGATACACTTGTCGATAGTGGATCACAAGTGAATCTTATTTCATAGCAAGTTGTTCAGAAGTTGGGATTGGAAACTAGGCCTCATCTGAGACCATATCCTTTGGATTGGATTTGTGATAATGCATAGGTACATGTAACTAAGCAATGCAAGTTACAGTTTGCGATCACATCTAGTTTCATTGATGAGGTAGAGTTAGACATGATTCCACTTGACATTTGAGGGATGGTTTTGGGAAGTCCATACTTGTATGACAGGAAGGCCATTTTCTACAAGAAAAAAAACAAGTATCATCTCTTCAAGGATGGGATTGAGTTCATTATGAGAGCTCATCAGAAGAATACTAATTTGGCATTTGTCACTACAGGGCACATGCTAGCTAATGCTAGTATCCAAGATCCAGATTTAAAGCCTATGGTTGAAAGCAAAATAGGTCCTTTGGTTGATGTTGTTTCTATTAAGAAGGGAAGATATGTTGATGGTTCAGTCTCTTTCGCATATGTGTATTCAGTTGTGTCGTTCAGTTTATTACTAATCAATGGATTATGGTAGGCTACTGCAACAATGAATGGCAGAGTTTGTGAATTTAAGGGAATGGTTAACTTGGTCAGTAATGTTTTTTTAGTCTTCATGATGTTTGTGATGAGTCAAGTGCTCGTTATCCAAGCAGGAATGTTGGATGATACTGGATAAGTGAGGCGGAAGCATTCTCACTTCATTTCTAAATAATCCATACTTTTGGAGGTCCAAAAGTTCTTTAGTGGGGAGGTGTGATCCAAGAATGCTCACAGAGGTCCAAAAGGATGTAGAATGCTCACAGAGGTCTAGAAGGATATAGAATGCTCACAGAGGTCCCAGGAGATACATAAAATCTCAAAATTAGACCATCTCAGATGATCAAGAAAACAACATCAATGTGTAGAGCTTGTCGTTAGCTTTCCAACGATGCAAACGACAAGTCAAATGGAGTTCGTATGCAAAGTTATGGCTGGTCAAAGTTTGGTCAACATGCAAAGTCAAAGGGAAAAATTCAAGGGGTGACACTTGTCACCACTGCAAGGGTGACACGTGGCACATGACTGTACAGGTGATGTGGCACATGACCGTACAAGTGGCGTGGCACATGACAGTATTAGTGATGTGGCATGATAGGTTGGCAGCTGACTAGGAAGATCGTACATCTAGGTGGATGAATTATATGTTGACCTGTGGCAAGGGATACCCAATGAGAGGCTTCAACGTGGCAGCCTCCCATTGGCCTATATTAGTTAGTTTTATCAAAAAAATTATGGATTCAACGGGGGTCGAACCCGTGACCTTCATAACCTCCCAAAGCCTTACACCAAACCCCATTACCAACGCGCCACCACATTATTCCTTACATGCATATGCCATGATTTTTATATAAAGTTGTAATGTTGTATAGTTCGGGTTTAAAAGGTCAGGGGCATACCCCCCCCCGGAACTTATTGTATATGTATTATATTATAACCATATTAAGTTCCAACCAATCCCTAGATTCGTGTGGAGGTTTAAACCCATATGGTATATAGTTATAACTATATACCAACAAAACCCAATGAATAATATTTTTGATGGGTCGAACTCGAGACCTCTGGGGTATATTCCTGGGGTTCTAACCATCACACCATGTGCACCACTTGTCAAAACAAATTCAACACCATATATTTAATGCCTGCCGAAAATTGTGGATGGTGGTTAAAGGCTTGTGGCCCATTTAATAAGCACGAACTCCCATGTTTTTACACACATTCCAATGTGGGCACACATGCTGAGGTGCACTAATTTCAATGCAGAGTGCATTTATGTGTCTTGAAGTGCTTGTCGAGATTGCATAAGCTTATGTGTTGCATGGAAAAGTGTGCCATAAGGTATATTGTCCACACTTAGGCAAGTTTATACTTGTTGGATTCGTTTTTCCACAAGGATCATGAATTTGAAGTTTGTTTTGTGATCAGAGGTATTTTGTAAAAGTATTATCTCAATTTGTCATGTATGAAACCCATAGTTTCATTATATGTGTAAAAAGGGGATTTTCTGCACCTGTTCAAAATTTGGTCGACTTTATAGTCAAATTTCTCAGAATTTCGCAAGGATTTCAATGGTGAACTCATTTTCTTGTTTTGAGTAGTGGAATTAAAGAGAGACTATTAAATTGGATTTTTGCAAGCTCGTGTTGTAATGCAATTTGGTATTTTGAGATGATGGAGAACAATCATACTATCTAAAGGGACTTTGAAGATGAAGTGACATATGTCATCCATATATGTAATTTGAGTTCTTTTATTTTTTGTTGTGTTATCTCATTATTCTTCAAGTTATTCATCATTATCAATGAAGTTTATGGACAAGTAAGCATATTCACATGTGTTTTTGCAAATAGTCAAGGGATCTTCATTTACCTAATCTGGTCGGATGTTTATGTGTATTTAAGAGTTATTTTTACATCTAAGGATTTTTGGATAACTCATATCCCTATTTAAGAAAAGACTTCCTACCCACTGAAGTATGACCCAACTCCACCAACGAGTCCATCCCAAAACCCTCAGATTGAGAAGGATCCATAGAGGGGGGGGGGCCTTTCAAGACTGCAACTGATAGTGGCCCCTCCCCTATGGGATGAGAAGAGAAGGAGTCTGAAACATGATCCATAAAAGAGTTATTCACAATAAAGAAGGGTTATTTATTCCTTGATAGGTCCACAGGGGCCATAGGAAGGTTAGAGGACAAGGCTTGGAGAAGATATTGAGTCAAGGCTGAGGAGAGGGGGGCTTGGCCACCATCCTCCTTAACCACTCCTAAAGGAAAATCTAAATTTATCCCAAAATTACCAGAAAAAATCTTAGAGACTAACGGGGACAAACAAACATAAGAGTGATCAAACTTACCTGAGTTTGGTTCGTGCGCTAAGAACGATCTAGTTTCCCTTGTCTGAAGACCCACAAATGAAGAATATGCACCAGCTTTCGAACACTCATTCACATAGCATGAAAATTGACATAAGCTAGGCCATGAACCTTCGATGAGTGGTATAGAAAGGTCTCCAATAATAATATTTCTAGGGGTTGTGGTCGTATAATCTGCATGAGCCCCTTCCAATGAGATCCATCTATGAGAAGGGTACAAAAACAACAAGATCACTGCCCCCAGATTCACCAATCAATATTTCCTTTTTCCTCTATACTTTTCTACCCATAATCTTGTTTCACTCATTAAACGCGTGACCTGGCTCATGGAAACATGCACATCGAAAGGGAATGTTTAGGTAGTCAAGAATATGAGTATGTATTTTACCCTCCCAAACCAAGTCAAATGATTCAAAAAGGCCTTTGCTCACTTCAATTTCCACCAAAACCCTTACCACAAAGTGAGAGACCAATGATAAAATACTATGCTCCACTAAGATAGTTTTACCCAATATATTTCCAATGGCTTGGATCACCGAATCAAACCAAAATTCCATAGGCAATTTTGGAAGCTTTACCCATACATGTGTATAGCTACTAAAGTCATTTTTTGGATCAAACAATGGTGACAATGGTTTCATAGTTTCAAAATGGAATTTGCATCCTTGATAGAGTGAAAGATGAATACTAGCCATGATAACCATCCTAGGAACCAATTCTCACGAACCCACTTTTGAGGTTGCTCCATACCTACTCTTATGTTGATTTTTGTAGCTTTGAGCAGGCATTCTCACATGACCCTAGGTGTTGGGCATGTGGGAATTGTTGTGGGCACCACATCACACTTTTAGTTTGGTGAAAACCCCCTTGGATTTGAGTGGGGACTTCATCGGTTTGGTAATGGGCTCTGCGGGCTTGTGTTGGGGCTTCAAAACCATAAGGACAACCTAATTTGATGTTGACTTATGGAGGGGCTTCTATGTTGAACACTAAGGATTGTATATGAAGAATAGAGGTCATTGTGACATTACACATAATGTAGAGTGTGTGGAGACATGATGGAGCTAGCATAAGTGAGTCTGCACTTGTGCTAGGAGGCTTGGTGATCTCAACAAAGGGAAAGTCTACAAGGTGGTGAATCTGGCCCGAGAGAGAGAAGCGAAGAAGGTCACACACGTGGAGCGAATTTTTTGTACAATACATAGTTTTCAATGGGACAAATCACGTATATACGCAGGTCATGTGTGTGACAAATCACATATATACGTAGGTCACATGTGTGACAAATCACGTATGCACACACGTCACAGGTGCGACAAATCACGTATACACACAAGTCATAGGCGAGGTGAATCACGTATATACACAAGTCACAAGAAGGTGAACAATGTATGTACGAAGGTTTCCAGTAAGGTGAATCACGTATGTATTTGTGTAGGCAAGTACAGATCTGTACAGGCTTCTAGGTGACATCAGCAGGAAGTACAGGTGGTCTACAACAAATTTGTGGGCAAAGGAGATTTCCAGGGATATTGTTGAGGTTTGGTTTTTTTATTTGTATGGTTATTGGAGAAAAAAGTTGCTCTCAATTTTGGTCACTTTGGAGGACAAAGTTGTCCTCATATTTTGGTGATATTGTATTGGTTGGGAGGTTTGGTTTTGCCATCAGTATTTCTAATGTTAATAAGATTACAGAACTAAAATTGTGCCTCATGTGTATTGATGATTCATATCCGATCTTTGTGTTTCCATTGCATATGTTTTCAGTCAATCATTTTTCAGTGTAAAATTTGTTCAGTGATAATAGCTAGGGTTTTATTGTTAGATCACTAGGAAGAAATTTTCAAATCTGAAAATTAGTCACATAGAGTTGCATGTGAAAATTGACATGGTATCAGAGCTTGGGATATGAAGAGAAGTGGATCATCTTTGAAACACATTTTTGGATACAACATTGGGGGAGTGTTGTTCTTGTTCTTGTTCTTGTTTCGAGCAGGTCACATGTGATAGCTCTAAGAGGGAGCTACAATGACGGTTATAGGTGTAAACATGTTAGATGGTCTTTAGTTTAAGACATGGAACAAATTGTCCAAACGAGGAGCTGTGGACTATTGCAACTCGGTGATGTGGTAGGTTGGGACTTCTGGTGGATTGGGGGAGAGCCCAAATCACAACAGTATGATGTGTGGCATATTTTCAACCCTGTGGATGGACTTTCGATGACTTGTCATGGTGAGTTACGATGGGTGCAACTCGGATGCTTTGGCACAAATGAGATAGTTTTTTGTGTATCACGGGTTGATGAGATAGAGTCTTCATTGGGTCGGAGAGTTGCACATTGTCAAGGTATGACAATGTATGTGGTATTTGACCCAGGAGGATGAGGACATTTGCATAAATGAGTTGCAGAGGTCTAGAGTGGACTAGATTGAGTGTCCAACCACATATTGGGACTGTTCAAATGAGGACACGAGATCAGTGGTAGGATGTGCGGACATAAAGAGTTTTTTGGTGACTTGGATGATGGACTTGGGTAGAAGTTCATTGGATGGTCATGACTTGGGGAAACATGATGCTTTCCTTAGAGGATTGCAAGGTTCTTATCTACTGAGAACCACCGACACATGATAGGGGCACAAAATTTGTTCATGAGCTTCAAAATGTCTTACTCATGTATGCATGAGGAGATTTCTATGAGGACTAGGCATGTAGTGCAGGGATCTAGTACAATGTCGTTCCGAATGGATTCATGGGATGTGTTGTGAGTGGAAAATGTGATATGGGTGCCAGGAGTGTGTTCTCATCCTCGAGGATTGATGAGTATGGCTATGCAGTGTTGTTTCGGGATGGACATGTGTTATTAGATATTGAGTTGGTAGGCCTTCCCAGGTTTTGGGAACCTTTTTTGCAGGGGATATGTGCATAAGAGACATTGTCAGGGTCTAATAGGATATGGACTCTATTGGTATTTAGGGAGGATATGGATGACATATGCGGAGTAGGTGACTCCATCAATGGTGAGGCAGGTAGTTCCACCAATGGTGAGGTAGGCAACTCCACCAATAGCACAAATTCAGAGGGAGTAGGTAGCTCGACCAGTTGTACAAACTTATAGGGAGTCTGATTTCAAAGGGAGCCAGTGGATTCATAGGGAGTCTGACTTTAGAAGGCGTCGGGAGACTCAAAAGGAGTCATACGCTCAGTGTGAGCCAACCTTTAGGTCCAAATGAGAGAGAGGCATCTTCCAAAGACTGATATGCAAGTGTCATGAGTTGAGGAGGCTATACAGGAGGTTCACAGGCATGAGGCTTCTTGGAGTTGTGTTCCCTCCATGGAGGATCCATTTGTTTCAACAGGTTTCACTACAGTGACAAAGGGGGTATCCAATCAGGTGGATTGGAGAGAAATTGTGGTAGGAGATCCAATGTGGAAGACAAAGGTACTCCTAGGATGGGAGACAAAGCTACTTTTAGGTGATGATGGAGGATGGAATGCCTCCCTCACTAAGAGGGAGTGTTGATGTTTTGGTAGCATTGGGAAGCATTCCAACTTATGGAGTGTGGTGAGAATACCTTTCTCACTAAAAGGGAGTGTTGATTTTTTTAGCTTCAAGAGGGTATTCTCACATGACCCTAGGTGTTGGGCATGTGGGAATCGTCGTAGTCACCACATCACACTTTCAGCTTGGGGAAAACCCCCTTGGATTTGAGTGGGGACTTCATGGGTTTGGTGATGGGATTTGTGGGTTTGTGTTGGGGCTTCACACCCACAAGGAAAGCCTAATTTGATGTTGACTTAAGGATTGTATATAAATAAGAGAGGTAATTGTGACATTATACATCATGTAGAGTGTGTGGAGACATGATGGAGATACCATAAATGAGACAACACTTCTTCTAGGAGGCTTGGTGATCTCAACAAAGGGAAAGTGTGAAAGGTGGTGAATCTGGCCCAAGAGAGAGAAATGAAGAAGGTCGCACTTGTGGAGTGAATTTTTCATACAATACGCGGTTTGCAGTTGGAAAATTCGTGTATATACACAAGTCACGGGTGTGACGAATGGTGTATATACGTAGGTCACAGGTGTGATGAATCGCATATATATGCAGGTCATAGGTGTGACCAATCGTGTATATACGCAGGTCACATGTGAGGTGAATCATGTATATATGCAGGTCACAAGAAGGTGAGTCGTGTATGTATGCGGGTTACCAGTAAGGTGAATTGCGTATATATTTTTCTAGGCAGGTGAAAATCCATACAGGTTGACAGGTGACATCAGTTGTACGTACATATGGTCTACAACATATTCGTGGGCAGAGGAGATTTCCAGGGATATTGTTGAGGTTTGGTTTTTTTATTTTTATGGTTATTGGAGAACAAGGTTGTTCTCAATTTTGGTGACTTTGGAGGACAATGTTGTCATATTTTCATGATATTGTATTGGCTGAGAGGGTTGGTTTTGCCCCCAGGATTTCTAATGTTAACAAGATTACAGAACCCCGATGTGGTTAGTTGATGTGTTAATTACCTTGGGGTGTAACGTTTGCATACAATCTTTGTTTGGGGTGCTCACTAGCCTATCATAAAGTTATAGCCACGAAGTACACATCCCGAATGGCCTAGCATTTTCCTTCGGTTATTTTCTAGGCACTGTCGCGCCAAAAAAACATCGTTTAGGGCCTCAAAACGATCCCAAAAGTTTGGGACCCGAAAAAACTTTATAAAAACTACCAAGATGTGGAACCATTATGAATTAATGGAATAGGTGGGTGGCCACCAATATCCACCTGTATCAATCCTCCCCCATTAGGAAGTAATGGTCCCCATTGCGTCAAGTTCCTCTGTCAGATGGGGAAACTTCTGCTGAATCTGACTCCTGGTGAGCCACTTGCCTTGGTGAAGAAGTTGCCCTTCTTTGATGACTTGATAGAGTTGGATGTTCTGCTGGTAGGTGCCTTTTGTCTTGGTGTCCATGATCTAATCAAATGTCTCCTATTCAATGCAATCAATATTGAGTTCTATCAGGGCCAAGTGGTCAACCATGTCTGAGGTGTCCAGGAGAGGTGGAAAATATGGTCGAAGCAGTTCCACATTAAATATGGGGTGCAAGCCAAGGAAAGGGTTAATACTTAATTCAAAAGCATTCTCACCCATAGCCTTGTTGATGGTGTAAGGCCCTATCGAAGTGGGTGGAGCTTTCTATGGGGTCCTATGAGGCACTCTTTCTGCAAATGCAACCATACCTTATCTCCCACCTGAAACTTGTGTGGTACCCAATTTTGATCATTGCACTGCTTGTACTTGGCGTTGGATTTCTGCAAAATATCATGAACTTGTTGTTTTATGTGCTGGATTCGTTCAATGAATTTGGCTGCACAATTAGCCTTGGTTTGAGCATTGGAGGACTCTTCTTATGTTGTTGCAATGGGAAAATATACGTTAATGGGGGTCAGTGGATGAAACCCCGAGCACACTTGAAAAGGGTTGTTGCAGTGGGTAAAGCTACATTAATGGGGGCCAATGTCTAGAACCCCAAGCACATCTGAAAAGGGTTGTGGCCAATAGAGCTAAGGAGGATATCATTAGCATCATAATTTCTTAGATAGCTATGCAGTTCCAAACCTTTGGAATGCTTCAAATCATGGATCTATTGTAGTTGTTTTGAACATAAGGAAGGCTCTCATCCCATGTGCGTGGATATTTGGAATTGTACATCCTCGGGATATGAACAATCATATTGTTGACTACCTATGCTTGTCCATAAATCTGTGGGTGGAAGGCAGTCGATTTAGTTAGCTTAGTGTCCATCATTGACCATAGGCTGGACCAGAAAGTACTTAGGAGCCTACTATCTCGATTTGAAATAATGGTATGTGGGAGCCCAAAATGAACCCAAACACTTTCAATGAAGAACTTAGCGGTGGCCTCGACTGTGATACTCATCTTGCAAGGTGCCAAAACTGCCATCTCAGAGAATCAATCAACGATAATGAAGATATAGTCATTACCATGCTTGGTCGAAGGTAGACCAAACATATAATCCATGGAGATGGACTCCGAAGGCCTATTAGGAGTAGGCAGAGGGGTGTACAACCCCTTTTTCTTGATGTCGGGTTTGGTAATGACACAGGTAGTGCAAGATTTGATATACTTGCAGACATCTTGTCAAAGCTTCGGCCAATAAAAATGATTTTGTAGTACTACCACTGTTTTATTCACGCCAAAGTGTCCTGCCACCCGACTGTAATGAGCTTCCCAAATCAAATTTGCACGCTCACTTGAGGGAACACAAAGATGGATAAGATGGCATAGCATTGCATCTCGGAGATGAAAGACTACAACTGGTTTTCTTACACTCAATGTCTAATAGGTAGCAACGAAGTTAGAATCATTATTGTATAATTGTGGCCACCTAGAGGTCTCATGCTCACAAGGGTTAAGAACTATGATTAGCACCATAATCGGGGGGTCGACTGAGGTAGTCTACGACATGATTGGTGCTAACCTTCTTGTACTTAACATTCAATTGGAATTGTTGTAGGTACATTGACCACTTCTGATGGCGATCATTTTTCAACTTTCCTTGTGTCAACATGAATTGTAGAGGCATGTGTTCAATGTGGATGATTGTTTCCTTTCCTAGAATGTAATGCTTCCACTATGAACATGCTTGTACAATGGATTACATCTCTTTGTCGTAGGTGAGGTATTTGCGAACATAATTAGATAATGTTTCACTATGATAGGCTACCATATTCCCATGTTGAGTGAGGAATCCACCGATAGCACAATATGAAGCCTCTATCTCAATCTCAAATGGTCGTTACAGGTATGGAATAATAGGGATTGATGTTGAATAGTGCCAAAATTTTAAATCCTTAATGCTTTATGTTGTGATGCGACCCAAACAAACTTGGTCTTGGCTCCACACTTGGGCACCTGGCTTAGGGTCCAAGCGATATGAGAGAACCCCAACACAAACCTGTGGTAGAAGTTAGCGAGGCCCAAGAAGCTGCGAAGCTCGGTTTGTGTCTTCGAGGCCAACCAATCACATATGACTTGGATCATGGATGGATCCACATGCACACCTTGCTCATCCATGATGTATGCCAAATATTGGATTCTCTACATGCCAAAGGAACACTTCTCCAAATTGGCATACAACTTGTGTTGTCGTAGGGTGCCCAAGACCCGCCGAATGTGCTTCAAATGTTCCTCCTAGGTTTTTTTAAAGATGAGGATGTCATCTAGATATGTGACCATAAAGAAGTTTTTGAATGGCCACAATATACCATCCATCATTCACATGAATGTGGTCAGGGAATTAGTCAAGTCAAAAGGCATGATCAACCACTCGAAGAGACCTTTTTTAGACTTGAAGGTTGTTTTCCATACATCAGTTTTCTCAATCGACACCCGGTGGTAGCCTGACTTAAGATCTATCTTACTAAAAACTTTGGTGCCCTTTAATTGATCTAGAAGATAATCAATCCAATGGATTAGGTACCGGTTCTTGACCTTGATCTAGTTTAGAACTCTGTAATCAATATAATGTCACCATGCCTGGTCCTTCTTCTATACCAGAACAATTGGGCTTTAGCAAGGTGAGGAGCTTGGTTTGATGTGGTCCTTCATAATTAACTCTTTTATCTAGTGTTTGATTTCTTCATTCTCCATAACAGAACACCTATATACAAGGCCATTAGGTAGAAGAGCATTAGGTTTCAAATCAATTGAGTGCTTTACCTGACAGTGTAAAGGCACCCTAATAGGTGAGGCGAAGATATCTTTGTGCTCTTGTACTATATTTTCCACCTACTGTTGATGTGTAGAGAGACCTCGTGTTGAGGTTTTGGTAGTTGCAATGACCTTCTAACCAGAGCATAAAGAGGAAAAATCTCCCAATCTGAGAGACCACCTTTTTGCTCTGCTTCGCGAAGATCAAAGAGATCTTAGTAGTTGGGATTGCCTCCGGTACCCTGTAGAGTTGACCTCCCAAATCAATAATGACACTACAGGGCCTAGATGCATAAACAACATGACGCTTCCGCATATATAGTTATCCTAAAATAAAATCACAAACTTTAATGGGGGAAACATCACACAATACCTTGTCTTTGAAGGGTTTGATGTCGTAGGGCAAGGCAAATTGTTGGTTGACGTAAATGTTTCTTCCCTAGCTGAGCCAATTGATGGTGTATGGCCGAGGGTGTGGTATCATTGTTAGGTTCAACCTCTTGATGACCTATACTGAGATTAGGTTCTTCTTGCTACCGATGTCAACAATGAAATGAAGTGGGGTCCCCTTCACCCACTTCTTCAGGATCCTTTAGTTCCTCTGGCTGGACTTTTGTGGTAGCGATGAAGACACTAGGTTTTGTGTCAATCATCTGTTTTCCTTTATCCAGTTTCGAATCAGAGTCTAAGTCAACATTTGACTATGAGGCTTTTGTATAAGCTAACAATGACTGTTTGGAGCGACATTCATCAATGTTGTGCCAAGGGATTTTGTGGAACTTGCACCACTTTTGAGTGTCTTTCTTTGACTTCCTGTTACCTTTATTTTCTTGTGGCTTGGATTGGATGTCATGGGGCTAGCCATCCTTGCCCTATCCTTTTCTCTGGGATTTAGGGCCACCTTTATCGTGCTTCTAATGTGATTCCTTTGCAGAATTGAAATCCTTCTTATTCTTTTGCTTGAACTTTTCCTTGATCTTGGCAACATATCGGTAAGCAGTTCCCAATGAGGATATGTCTAAGAACTCCATATTTGTTTCGATGTACCTATCTAGGCCACTGTGGTACTTCAAAACCAAATGTGGCTCAGAGTATTTAATACGTAGCTTTGTAAACAAGGTACGGAAGATGTTGGTGTAGTCCAACACCGTCTGGTTTCTCTCCTATCATCGAGTTGTCCATCTCATGTACTAGTCATCATAGTTTCCAACAAGATAGTATTGCTCCTTGAGGAATCAACAAAACCCTCCCAAGTTGGTCCTAGCCCAAAAATTTCAGACTCATCTCTGACATGTTGCTCACATAAAGTCTCCCACCAATCTCTAACTTGGGGAAGGGCTTTGAGGAGCGTGAAGGTGATTTTTTCATTGTTGGATTTTTTTGGGACAAACAAATAACCCTCTAGAAGACTTAACCATTTTTCCAAAGCATCGATGTCTATCTAACCTTCAAATAAAGAAATATCAAAGTTAACATGTACCTTAAAGGGTGTTGCATCTCCAAAGTGACTGTTGTATGAAGGTGCCTCCGTTGTTGTGTGCAATCAACGAAGTATCTAGGAAAAAATATCCATCATTTCGTTCCTTTGTCGTGCAAAAGCTTCCTCAGACAATAGTTTGATAAGATCTCATGTTCTGTTGTTTCCTTTTCTTACGCCATTGGCGGCTGTTTGGGTCGACAAAAGTGTTCTTCCCTAAGCTCAACTAGTTCACGACCCAAGTCTCAATAGCGTAACCTCGTTGGGACATGCACAAAGAACATTAAAGAACAAATTGCTTTTATACCATTGGTCCAAATTATATTGAGAACAACATGAAGGTAGAGTTATAACAAGGAAACATACAAAGATATTGCAAGAAACATAATAATACAATAAACTCAGATTCTATTAATGAGTATTTGGAATACAAAAGATTGTAAAATGAAAAGCACACAAGCTATATAGAATGGTGGTAGCTTATCCTTGAAGAGAGGGATGTGTCAACTACACTCATTCACAAGAAGCTGATTACAAAGAGGCCGAAAAGGCCTTTTAACATAAAGCATAAATGAGAAAACCCTAAACATCCAAAACCCTAACCCCAGAAGATGAAACACCAAAATGTTTGTGGGCCCCGATGTGCTTAGTTGATACGTCAATTTCCCGAGGGCATAACGTTTGCATACGATCTCTGTTTGGGTCTCTCGGTAGCCTTTTGGAAAGGTCTAGCCGAGAAATACACATTCTGAATGGTCTATCATTTTCCTTAGGTCACATGTTAGGCATTTCTGCGCCAAAAAAAATCATTTAGGGACTCAAAACGAACCCGACAATTTGGGACCTGAAAATTGTAGAAAAACTTCCAATATGTGGAACCGTTATGAATTAGTGGAACATGTGGGTGGACACCAATATCCACATGAATCAAAAGGGTTGTTTAAGGAACCAGAGAGGGTGACTTTCGCTGAAACTTTAAAAGTTATTTCTTATTTTCCAAGGATGGTTAATGAGGAGCTTAATGAGGACTTGTACAAACCTGTGAATAAGGAGGAGCTTGTTGTTATCATACAATATTTTAGGAAAGAAAATATCCCTATACCCGATGGATGGTCGGTGGAGTAACGTTCTATTTAGAATTCTTTGAGTTATTGGATGATGAACTATTGAGAGTGGTGGAGGATGTAAGAACTTCCGGAGGAATGGAAAATAGCTTAAATGCCATCTTCATCGTGCTGATCCCGAAGTGAGATTGCCCAGAGTCCTTTGATGGATTTTGACATATTTCCTTCTGCAATTGTCTTTATAAGATAATTTCAAAAGTAATATCACCTTGACTAGAGCCAATTCTACCTTAGTATATTTATGATGAACAATTTGGTTTTCTCCAAGGGAGACAAATTCATGAGGCTATCAACACAACATAAGAGGGGTTACATTTTGTAAAATTATCTCATATGCCAACAACAATAATCAAGCTTGATCTCTCAAAGGCATATGACAAGGTCTCTTGGTTTTATTTGAGGATTTTGCTGTTACATCTTGGGTTCTTGTTACCTTTTGTAAATTGGATCATGCATTGTGAAACTACATCTAATTTTGCAATCTTGATCAATGGTGTCGCTTCTAGGTTCTTCAATCCTTCCAAGGGGCTTCGACGAGGATTCCCTCTGTCACATTACCTATTCATAAAGGTGGAAGAATGTTTGAGTAGATCTATTCTAGAGGCTAGGAGGTTAATATTAGTACAAGGTATCCAAATATGAAGGGAAGCTCTATCCCATCTTCTATTTGGGGATGATGTTATGTTATTCCTTTTTGGTTCATGTAGATAAGGTTTATAGGTCCATGGGATTATTCATCTATTCACTATGGCTACAGGGATGGAGGTTAATGGAGAAAATTATTCTCTGATTACTGTAGGTTTGGGTGAGGAGAAGGTTATTGAATTTGGTAGGTATTTTCCATACCAGGACGAGGATTTGAATGAGGGACTTAATATTTGTGTTTTAATGTCAAACCAAATTGTTATGGGAAGGCTGATTGGTGGTGGCTGGTTTCTATAGTCGAGAAAAAGATAAAACTCTAGTGCAATCAATGACTGTCGCGTGGGGGTACATTAGTTTTAGTCAAATCACTCCTAGAGGCCATACCTGTTCATTGACATACTTTGGCTCACATTCCAAAAGGTACACTAGAGAAAATTAGGAAGTTATGCTACAATTTTCTTTGGCAGGGTGAGGTGGAAAAAATTGATTGGTCCTAAGGCATTGGGGGGTAGGGCTTAAGAATATTTCCTCTTATATGATCTCACATGGCTTGGCAAGTTGGTGATGGGACTCAAGTGAGGATTGGAGTGGATGCTATTATGGGTTGTAATTGGGATATATTTCTTCCCGGGGACTTGGTTCTTCATCTAAGAGAAATTGGGAGAACATCCCTTAATTTAATTAATAAACCTATGAAAACAAGATTGTCGAGACAAGATTGGTTGAACTCAGTGGATCTAGAGTTGATTGGTGAATTTGCGAGGTATTGGGAGCTCTTTGTTACATAACTACATACGGCTCATATTAGATTATGTAAGAATCTTGATGAACTTATCAAGAGCTATAATAAGGTTGGAGGTTGCTATTCAATGAAGCTAGGGTACCAGTCTTTGTTTACAATTGGTGAGGTGACAATGTTCTAGTGGTGGGAACATCTATGGAAGGCAAAGGCTCTGACCAAATCTAAATTGATCATGTGGCTTGCACACTTGGAGAAGGTTTTGACTTGGGATCATTTGAAAAGAAGGGGTAAAGTGGGGCCTAGTAGGTGCCCTTCATGTAAGAACCATAATGAAACAAACTCCCGTCTTTTCCTGAACTGTGCTTTCTTTATTCAGGTCTAGAAATAGGTTGAAGGATCTCTTGGTATTATCTCATTGTGGGATAGAATTAATGTTGATTGTTTTTTTCTCTCTTGGTTCTCACAAAAATAATTGGAGGTACTTCTCGTAGTTCCCCACATGGTCCTATGGGTTATATGAATTTCAAGGAATGCCTCCCTGTTTGAAGACATGCATCTCCCCTCTTTTAAAGTCTCAACCTAGGTGATGGGGCTACTACCTTACTACAAGGAGGCTCCTAAACAATCTATTCCTAGGAGATTAGAATAACTACAAGTGGACAAATCCCATCCTTGGGGACATTTTGGTGGAGCTTGTCAGGGTGAAAATAGGATTGTTGGACTTGGTTTCATTTACTATCTTTCAGGTAAACACTTTTTTCATTTCAAAGCTAAGTTGGGCATATGATCTAACAAATTCAGAGAACTAATGACACTTTTTTATCTACTAAAATTTGTATTGGATAGGGGCATGAGTACCCTACAGGTTTTTGGTGATTCTCTACTAGTTATTGAGTGGATGAAAGGTCAGACATAGATTTAGAACATTTGTTTATATGTTGTAGAAAAACTTCAACTCATTGCTAGAAACTTTCAGGACATCTGCTTGACCCATATATTTAGAGAACATAATCAAATTTCTGACAAACTCTCTAAAGAAGGACTTGAAATAAGGGAAAGTCATTTTGTACTTTTGAAGGACATGATGGTCATTATGTTGTGGTGAGGGAGTATATTCTTGATGTGTTTTAAACAAATACTATATTTATGATCCACTATTTACTTGATACATTGTAGATTGGAATTCTCCAAGATCTCAATTTTTGGAATGTAATATGGTAGTCAGGGACTTGAAAGTGACAATGTGATTTGACTCGTAGATGAGATTATGTTTATGCTCTAAGCACGATATTACTGTTTGTCCTCACGAGGGATTTTTCTGGACAATGTTGTGGGCACCTTATGATTGTAATGTTTATTCTTCTTGAATGATAATTACATTTTTTCCTTGGGAAAAAGAAGTGAAATGTATTAGTGTTTTTGCCAAAGAATACTTTAATAAATTTAAGGTTAATTCCAATTATATTAATTGGAATTATTTTTGACAATTTTCTTAAGTTTAATTTTAAAACATTACAAACTAAGCTTTTTAAATTATGTAAAATATTTGTTATTTAGGCTATGGTTAATAAAAATTAATATTTTGAATAATTTTTTATATCTTCGCATTTACGTCTATTTGGAGAAAAAAAAAACTACAACTACATATTTTGATCTTGTATTGTTTTTATTGGGCGTATTTTTAATGGTAATTTTTATTTATGAATCAACGCCTTGAGAATGATAAAAAATCAATGAATAATAATCCACTTCAAGGAGGAAACCTCCTTTTACAATATATCCAATTCAGAATACAATATGAAGGGTACAATTATAATGAAAGGGTGCAATGAAGGGTTCTAGCGTACATACACATACAACACTAGAAATGTAATAATTCAATATCTAGGGCTTAAGAAGGGATTTTTTACATAACATGGGGCTTTGTTTAGGGATTAACATGCCCCTCCCCTTCAAACAAGTGTTGTCCTTAACATTGGACTAAACACAACTATTTTTGCTTGAAGAAATCATCTTTCCATGTCGTCTCTTCCACTGGTAGGTTGTTCGATTTGACGACGTACTCAATAGTTGCTCAATTTCTCAGCTGCTTAATCCTTGTTTCAAGGATTGTTTTTGGTTCTATTATGATTTTCCCCTTTTTTTTTTTGGTAAGTTAGTAGTATTATATATATAAAGGGCCTTCCAAGACCAAAAAGAGATACAGAATACAGAGAATATTCTTGCTGTAGTTACTGGACTGCCCCAACAGAGGGGAAACCAGTCCAGCCAGCATGGAAGTCAAACATAAGTTGTGTAATAGTCTAAGTAAACAGTTTGAAACTAACTGGACAACAACTAAAAAGTAGAGAAACTAATGAAACTTGAAGTGCCCTCATGACCTCAGACATTTGGCAGATAACCTGGCCAGGTGACGTGGATAGCCTCGGACCACGACTCCTCCTCGACGTAAGTCACTTGATCGGCCCACTGCTTTCCAGCGTCCACGCTTGCCTCGGTCCCGTCGACAACTGGCGAGGTATCCTGCAACGTGCCGGGTGCTGTGTCCACCTCCTTCGCCATATCCTCATGCATGACTTGGTCCTTCTCATTTCTTGCTGAACGCTGCGCCTGGGCATTTCCTTCGTTGGTCGCACCACCAGGTTCCTCTGCCGAAGCCGCACCTGCGAGGTCCGAAGGGAAAGCCTCTTGAAGAGAGGAAAGGAGCTGGAGAAGGACTGCTACCTTTCCATCCATGGCAAGCAGACGGAATTGCAGATCCTCCACCCCCTGGCGGAGTTCGAAGACCAAGCCGAAGAGGATTGCAAGGCTTTCTCGTAGCTGTGTGTCAAGGAAAGAGTTTGGGGACTGGTTCTCGGTGTTC
>ML779941.1:1662834-1678802 GCA_009831015.1 Picea engelmannii
TCAAAACTAAGCAAGGTTTGTTTGAATGGATGGTAATGCCTTTTGGACTTTGCAATGCACCTGCTACTTTCATGAGAGTAATGAATGATGTCTTAAGGCCTTTTCTGGATGATTGTGTTATTGTCTACTTGGATGATATTTTGGTCTTTAGCAAATCTCGTGAAGAGCATGTTAAACATGTGAAACAAGTTTTGGATGTTTTGAGAAAAGAAAAGTTGTTTTTGAAGTTGTCCAAATGTGAATTTGGAAAGACTTCACTTATTTACTTAGGGCATATTGTTGGTGGAGGTGAATTAAAAATTGATCCCTCCAAGGTCAAAGTCATATTGGAATGGCCCAAGCCCAGCAATGTGAAAGAGGTAAGAAGTTTTTTGGGAGCAACCCAATATTGGAGGAAGTTTATTGCTAACTTTTCTTCCATTGCAACTCCATTACATGCAGTGACAAGTGTCAAGCAATTTTTTCAATGGGGAGGCAAGCAACAAAAGGCTTTTGATACTTTGAAAGAGAAGATCAGTTCAACGCATGTTCTTGCACTTCCAAATTTAAGACAACCTTTTGAAATCCAAACAGATGCAAGTAATTATGCAATGGGAGCAATTTTGCTACAACATGGTAAGCCTATTTGTTTTCATTCTGAGACTTTTAATGGTGCCGTGATTAACTATCCTACTTATGATAGGGAATTGTATGCATTGGTACAAAGTGTGAAAAAATGGAAACATCATTTGTTGGGAAAAGAAACTATTGTTCACACTGATCATCAACCACTGCAATACTTACAATCACAGACAAAGCTACATCAAGCTAGGCACTTCAGATGGATGGGTTTTCTTCAACAGTTTCACTTGGTTATCAAGTATAAGAAGGACATTTATAACAAAGTCGCTGATATGCTTTCAAGGCCTATTATTAGTGCTGCAGTAATTGTTGTTGGGAAAAATACCCTACGGAATAACAAACTAGGGTCAGACTTGCATGCAGATTTTGACCGTAAAGAAATTACTTTTTAACCTACAACCCGAAACTTAAACCCCTCTTTCACAATACATGCATGGAGAATGACTACTAACCTTGTCTCCGGCGTTCGGCGTAGATCCTCCATTACGCTTTGACCATTTTCTTGCATTGCTCCTTCCAAAGATAACCTGCAATCAAGACAAACAACTATGCATGCATGCTACTTTTCTACTAAAGGGTTAGAAATTAAGCATAAATTAACCAAGCCATAGATAACTCATGCATTGGGACGGGAAAAGTATTCTTTTATTATTTGAAAAATGAATCAACTTACAATCAAATTCGAAACCGACCACCGCTCCTTGATCCTGATCCTGGGCTCCTCTTCGTTTGTCCTCCAACTACTTTGCGTTAAATCTCCTTTGGCATGAGGAAAGGCTAAAGGGTTGGGACAATGGATTCTACAAATGGGCAGAGTTTCTTCGCTATTTTTTTCCTCCTCCAAATGGTACCCCTACCCCTTCTTTTATACGCTAGAAGGAGCTAGGGTTTTGGACGAACTCTCGGCCATGCATGGCCGGGAGTTTCAGTTAACTGACCCATAGCTTTTTGTTCCGTCGGCAACTTTCCTTTTTTCGTGCTTTGTTAGGTACACGCGGGCTGTAGTGGGCCTGCCAGCGTGTACACGCGTGCAGTAATGGGTTAGGGCGCGTGGGCCTTGACACAAGAGGATTTTCAAAGAGTTTGTTCAGCATAGTTTTGGCAAAGAAGGGATATGAGTTGGCCTGATGCCAGGTAAGCATGTGTGGTGCAATTTAGGGTTATAACAGATGCCCCCTAATGTGTGAGGTCAGAAGAGCATCTGATGGCCAAAATACATTACCAATCTTTTACCAATCTTTACTGATGTGATGAATGAGTGAGCCCAAGGATCAGGAACCAGGAGGTGCTGTCTGCAAAATAACAAATGTCTCACCGAGGCGGGCATACCCATGCTCGGGATAAAATATAACCATGGATACCAATCAAATACACTGTAGATCCATGTCAAATAACTATAAAGAGTAGCTGCGAAAAATACACAGCAGAGCTACATCTCGAACTCAAAAAGATATACATATAGAGTATCCATCTTCCAGAAGCTGATTCAACCTGATGGTTGTACTTCATAGCTCGAGCAACAATTTCAAAATCTTCGAAAACTCGGCTAGGAGTATAATATGAGTGTACGACTGCACTACCCAGAGGTCTTCGACGACTCGTCGGTTATGGACTTGATAATTTTGATGATCGGACTGAAGGCTTCAGTGATTTCAAACAAAGACTTGATTGGACGTTCAGAATGGCCGGGTATGCGGACAAGAGACATATTGTAGAGGGGCCGACTCAGGCTTAGTGACAAACTTCCCTTGGACAACAACATGGCAAGTGATAAGACTCAGGCAAGATATATGTTAATCATAAGTCTACGAAGCAGGAGGCAACACAAACTCTCCATATGTTTGGAAGAGTAACCAAACGGTGGAGGACACAACTCTATATAGCGAGAAAAGCTTCCTAAGGTCGTACTACATCCCATAGTCTGATAATCAAACGGACATATGTGCTTTATCCAAGGGCGACTCATTATGCAGCCAATAAAGAAAATACTTTTCCCATCCTCTTTTTGGGGTATATTTGATTTTTTTGTTCTTTTTGATAATTTTTGAAAAAGAATGAAGGAATATTACGTTACAAAGGAGGAACGAGTACGACAAACATACAAGCTTAAGGCACGAGGACAAGACTGATGTTCTGGTAAAATGATACTCGGGAAAATCCTCCGGCGGCCAAAGGTATTAAGACACAGAAGCAAATTGTCACAAGGCTGGTGGATAAGGTATGCAAATGCGGTTGATAGAACACACAATGGTAACGTCATTCGATGTAAGTTTAACGAGCCCAGAGAAGGTAAGCTCGGTGGTTTTTCATATTTAGAGAGTCTGAAAAAACATAAAAGGAGACTCCGGAGGGGTACATTTTTCGACAATAGTGTAGTCGGTTCGAAAAAGGGATAAACTAGCACTGATTAGACGTCAATTCAAAACCATTTTAACGAGTGTGACAAGGACAAGATCACTCGACTATTTTTTCACTTTTAAGGAGTCTGAAAAAAGCTTAACTATGGACTCCATTAGGAATATTATTCTGGACCAATTTAACAAGTGTGAAAGAATAAGGTCACTCGACGATCTTTTCAATTTTACGGAGTCTGAAAAGAGCTTAACTATGGACTCCGCGGGGGTTTCTTTTTCGTAATTTTAGTCCCTCAGGCCCGAAAAAGGAATAAAATTATACCTGAGAGTACTCTTCTAAAGAATAAGAATTTGATAGAGTATACATTTGTTCGTACAGTTGACCGTCCGGACCGAAAAATGGGTGAACTATCGCCGGACAGACGTGACTTCAAATTTCAGTTTAACGAGCGTGAAAGGTCACAAGATCGCTCGACAATCTTTTCATTTTTAGAGGGTCTAAAAAGGGCTTAAAAGGAGACCCATTATATTTTGGGAGTCCCGAGGGTAAGACAAAGAGTGAAAAAGACTCATGCAAATGAGGCTCAAACTCATATTCAGGAAAGACTATATGGACTCCCGAGCCTACAGTGTTTTTAGAAATGGCATGGACACCATAATGCAACCAGGACCTACCTAGGGCATCCATGTTCTGGTAAGCTCTACCACCAAGTCGCGACACTTGTAGAGCAGATATGACAGTTCCGTGTCACAACTTGATGGGATCGATCCTATAGCATAAGAAAAAGGCAACGAGATATAAAAGTTGAGGTGATATCCTAACCTATATGCTCAAGTTGGTTTATTTATTTATTTTTTATTTATTTTTATGGACCGTCAATATTTTTTCGAAACTCAAAAAAAATTGTCCCAATACCTGATCAAATCCCTCCCATATAACTCCTAGATCACTCTAAATGGTTTTTGGTATAAAGAAACTGATAAGGGGGGCCAAAAAAGTGACAAAAAGAGGCCAAAAAGTCTATAAATAGAAGCTGGCAGCTCATTATCACCATTGATGATTTGGAAATTGACTTTGGAGCCAAAAGACCCCCTTTGCCAAAGATAGTGATTCCGGGAGCTACAGTGGACAAAACAAACTTCTTCTTGGACCAAGTAAGTACAAACTCCCTTATCTAGCTAGTCAATACTTCATTTAAGTCATTTAAGTCATTTTTTGGGTGGGCGTCGACCTTAAAATGGTCGGCCCTAGGTACACGCGTGCAGAGAAAATCCTGCACGCGTGTACACGCGACTGTCACCTCTACAGGTCGCGTGTACCCCCCTCCCCCAATGATGAAAAAACAAATTAAAAGAAGTATTGACCCTCCTTTACCTTGTTGTGTTGGCAGGATGTATGTCTAGTGGAGGGAAAGGGAGCATGAGGCAATTAGTGAGTTGGTTGCTGCATATCCGAATGTTGTGGCCGTGTTAATGCAATGCGGTTTGCTGAAATTATTTTTATGTCCGTTTATGCGCGCGCAACCAAGGCTACTGAACGCCTTGATTGATTACTGGCATCCTGATGCAGAGGCCTTTATTTTAGAGGGACAATCATTGGTGCCCTCCACTGAGGACATTTACTTTATGACTGACCTCTCAAGGAGAGGGGAACCAGTCAACTTTCAGACTTTTCCTGCGGGGCCGAGCAAGATCTCGGAGTTGATAGTTGAGTACTGTGAGGCTGGGACCGAACGTACAGGTTCCCAGGTACCCATTAGCAAGATTACCAACTTAGCACTACAGACTATCTTGTTACTTATTGGGCGGATTACCGGCTCAACGACCGTGCATCAAGCTTCGCGCGCATAGATGAAATGTGCTATCCAGTGCATGAATGCACAAATTTTTGATTGGAGTACCACATTACTGGAGTGTATGAAGAGGCAATTGACATATTGCCGACAACGGACACAGAGGAACTTTGGGTTCGAGACTATCTTGTGTTCGTTCTTTTTCAAGAGAGTTCCGTGTTTTAGTCCTCGCGTTGTCGTATGAGGACATCTGGCCTCTTTCCCTGTAGTATGTAGATGGGCAGTGTTACTGCCGCGACAGGGTAGTGGAAGGACCGTTGAGGCCTTCGACGATGACTTTTTTGCTTGGCGGTCATGACAGATCCCTGCTATCGAGGACTACCCATATGCAGGGATAGACTTTTCTAGAGATCTAGAGATACCCGTGCCTCCTGGTGAGGAGCGAGGGGAGATGGGTAAGTCTCCTCATTTGTAGTTTTTTTTGTTTTCATATTTAATTTTTATGTCTTTTTGTTATATATATCATTTTTTGTATGCCAGAGTATTTGATGGGTAAACATTTATTGCATGTAGATGTGGGACCCGTGCGACCTGCCGACTATGCACGGAACATGCGTCGCCCACGACCGGAAGCCGCGGCTGTCGCCGCTGGGGGAGCAGCAGTAGAAGGGAACCTCCTAGCCGGAGAGGCCGAGAGAGTCCTTAGGCGAATTGAGCGGAAATTCACTGCGCTCACTCGCACAGTCCCGATGGCAGAGATAGAGGACCTGCCTCCATCCATGCAGCCTCATGTTGTGGGGGCACCTCGGACATGGGTCCAATTATTTAGGCGTTTAGCCCGTGCAGTAGATGATTATAACAGGGCCCATAGGCCCTGAACATATTTATACTCTTTATGTGCAATGAACACCTATTTGTATGTATTTTTTGAGGGCATAAGCCCGGTGACTCATTACTATTCCCATGTTTGAGGCGCTTGCATCCATCTATGTACTCTGAGGATTTTCTGATGTTTATATATGGTTTTTATCTTTTTTGTGTTGTATGGATTATGTGTGAAAAAATGTATTTACATGTTTATGTCCATGACCTTTTATATGTGGGAAAGATGCCAATCTAAAATTTGATTAGGTAGAGTATCTGTGATTTGGTTTAATCTCCTAGGAACATGAAAATATGTAATATAATCAAAGTTGCGTTCTAAGAGACGTACCCTAAGGAATCGTTGGTGTAAAGTTGGATCATGAACCCGGTATATTTTGTTTAGCTGCGACACAACCAGTTGAGCGTCTAGATAGATCCGGAGATGAGAGATACCCAATGACAAGGCGTCACGAAGCAACTCAATAACTGCACTATACTCAATGACATTATTTGTGGTGTCACCTAAGCATATACCTCCGGAAGATAACAACTGACCCTGTGGTGCAAATATTACCCAAGCTGCAGAGGCAAGCCTTCACGTGTGTCGACTAGCACCATCCGCATACCCAATGAACACCTCAGAATCACTTGACATCTGCCATATTGACGGAAGATAACATCAATGACACGTCCATAACACTTTTAAAAGAAACGTAAAAAAGTGATAGTACAAAGACTATACATATGTTACAAAAAGTTACCCACCGTGACCTATCTATGAGTAATACTTCTTGAGGTAGAGCCCATTTCTAGGCTCCGCCAAAGCATTCCCTTCAAAATCAACCAAACGATAAGCGCCCTTTTTTAATACCTCTTTGATAATGAAGGGTCCGAACCACATGGGTTTAAACTTTCCTGCCCCCAGGGGGTCCTTGTCTTGGTCATAGACCAGGACAAGGTCACCCTCAGAAAAAATCCGAGGACGAATGGACCTATCATATTGACACTTGACCTTATGTTTATGAGCCTCGTTGGCCAGGGCCGCATCGCGACGCTGCTCATCAAGCTGCTCAAGGTGTATTAACCATTCTTCAAGTGGAGAAGTGTCTGGCAATAACTGTACTGCCAATTTCAGAGATGGGATTCRACATTCGATGGGCAAGATTGCCTCCAGCCCATAAACAAGTTGGAAAGGTGAGAAACCGGTTGCAGTCTTAACAGATGTTCGGTAAGCCCATAATGCCGAGTATAACATCAAATTCCAATTTGACTTGGCTGAGTTGATAGTTCGCTGTAGAATCGTCTTAAGATTTTTGTTTACAGCTTCCACCTGCCCATTGTCTTGGGGGTAGTAAGGTGATGAATGTTCTTGCCGTAACCCAAGATGTGATGTTATTTTGGTCATCATTTGGTTCTGAAAGTGACTGCCATGGTCAGTGACAATCTCTCTCGGGACGCCGAACCTTGCTATAATCTGGTTGAATAAGAAGAGAGCTGCAGTCTCTCCATCATCTTTAAACGTTGGCATAGCCTCGACCCACTTAGTGAAGTAGTCAACAACTACAATGATATAGCGGTGCCCCCTTGCTGACGGGGGGTTGCATATAGTGTAATCAATCCCCCACTTAGTGAAGGGACCAACTATGATGACAGGAAACATAGGAGCTGTATGTGCCCTCATATTCCGAGAGAAGATTTGGCACAGATGGCACTTCTTGACCGACTCAATACAATCTTTGATAAGTGTGGGCCAAAAGTAACCAGCTCGTAAAATCTTTTGGGCTGTTGCCAACCCAGATAAATGACCGCCACAAGCTCCAACATGACAATCGTTGAGCACTATGATGACCTTTTCATGAGTGAGACATCGACGCAAGATGCAGTCTACATCTCTCCGATACAACATATCATCGAGTATGAGATAATTCTTAGCCTGATGGCGTATCCGCCGACGCTCGTCACGACAAGCAGAGGTGGGGCACTTCAAAGTCTGGAGATAGATAAGTATATCTCCGTACGAGGGGTCTGAAGATTCAATCAAAAACATATCCCCCCAGATAGGTGAGTCTTTAGGCACAACATCACCCGACTCAACCGGAAGTTCTGAAATAAGCTCTACGAAGACCAATGACTTCTTGGACTTTGCTGAAACGAAGTCTAAGTCAAATTCTTGGAGGATGACCATCCATCTACTGATTTTTCTGCCTATAACTTGTCGTGTCAACATGTACTAGAATGGATTCACGACAGCGATGACGATAGTCTTGCGAAACAGAACATAGTGACGGAACCGTTGAACAGCATGAACTGCTACCAATGCAAGTTTTTCGAGATGGGAATAATTAAGTTCTAGTCCTACGAGGCCTCGACTCAGGTAATAGATCACGTATTCTGAAAATGAATCATCTTCCTGAACTAAAACCATGCCTATGGTTGACTCTACGACAACCAGATATAATAAGAAATCTTTGTTATAATTAGGTGGCCGTAGCAGAGGTGCAGTTGTGAGGGCGTGTTTTAATGCATCGAAAGAACGTTGAGCGGCTTCGTCCCAGAAAAAGGGAACGTCTTTCTTTAGTAAACGCATAAAGCCCTTGGTGATTTCGGCATAGTTGGCGATGAAGCGTCGTAAGAAGTTCGCCTTGCCTTTTAGACTTTGAAGTTGTAAGATTGTGCGTGGGGGGGGAAACTGGATTATTGCCTCCACCTTAAGAGGATCAACCATGATCCCTGTGGTTGAAACGATGAAACCTAACAAACGTCCTGATGTTACGCAGAAGCTGCACTTGTTTGGATTCAAGCGAATCCGAAAGTAGCGACATCGTTAGAAGATTAGTCTGAGGTGTGTAGGATGATCCTTTCGCTTGCGAGAGCATGATGCTAAATCATCTAGATAGGCCTCGACTATATGTTTGAGGTCATGAAACGCAAAAGACATGGCCCGCTGGAATGTGGCTCCAACATTTTTAAGGCCAAAAGGCATCTTACGATAAGCGAATGTACCCCACGGACAAATGAATGCTGTTTTTTGTTGGTCTTCAGGTTTGATTTGGATTTGATTATATCCCGAAAAACCATCCATGAATGAAAAGGCTTCACAACCAACACATTCATCAATGATATGGTCAATGAATGGTGTTGGAAAATTATCTTTTGGACATGCCTTTTTCAAATCACGAAAATTAGTACATACATGAATCGTGCCTTGTTTTTTATTGACCGGCACGGGGTTTGACACCCATTGAGTCAAATGAATAGGATAAATGAAACCTACCTTGAGCAATTGCTCAACCTCAATCTTGATGGCTACTGCTTTCTTGAGATTTACTGGACGAAGTTTTTGTCGAATAGGCTTGGCATCAACATATGTTGTGATTTCATGTTCAACTATTTTCGGATCGATACCTGGCATTTCCTCATAAGACCAGGCAAAAACGTCTCAGAATTCTTTGAAAAGATCCGTGTAAATTTGAATCTCTTTGGGGGAAAAATCTGCTCCGACGAAGACATTCTCCACGATGCCAGGGTTTCGGGAGATGTTGATGGGTATGGTTTCAGCGATAGTCACCATATTTCCCTTAGCATAAATTTCCTGTGTAGCTAAGAGATTAATAGGACACGACTGATCTCCCGTCATGGTGACAATGAATTCTCCTGCCTCGATTCGGCTTAACTCTGGGAGGAAATATGATCTGTGATGAATATCTTTCCAAGGTTTGTCCGGACTAGTCATTGCTTCGATTACTGCTTCATCAGAAGGCAAGACTAAGTCTAACGAATCGATATTAGCAAGAGAACCCTGAGCCCAAATAGGTTCTAAAAATGGATCTAACTCTTGTGAAGGAGTCAGATCAGGGTTAGCTGAAGCTTGCTGGACTAAAGAGTACGCTACTTCAGCGATCGACAAGGGCATGGACATGCCGGAGTGCCCTATCTCATCTATCGTGGCTGATGGGGAAGGAAGAATCCAAGGATCCTCAAAGTAAGTCGTACGGAACGACGAAACTTGAAAAATCTCAATCTTGTGGTGATTAGATATAAATTTGACATCGTCATGAGGAGGTGGGTAATCGAAGGTACCCATCAAGGATGGGCACAAACCAACTCCTATGTTAATGACACTGGGTTGAGGATTATCAATCATGGGAACCGTGGATGACCCCAAAGCTGGGTCAGGTCTAGAGAAGAAAAATTGATCGATGGTCACTATCCGACCCTCGTGCGGGAACAACAAGACTCAGAAAACTGTAGCAACCACAACTTGCATAGCATACGTCCAACTCCGTCCTAAAAATATATTATAGTCGAGGGGAGCATCGACTAGCTCTACTTCGACGCACACAGTCTTCCCTCCTAACTGCACAGGGAAAGAAGGAACGATGCCATGTGGTCGGAAAGAACGACCGTCGAAAGCAGTGAGGAGAGTAGGTGAAGGAGATAAAGCGGGCTGGCCAATGGATTTCCAACATGCTAACGACATAACGCATGTCGAGGCACCCTCGTCAACCACCGTGCGGAAGATATTTCGTGTAAAAGTTTTCGTGGGATGAGCCACTACTATCTGAAACGCTACATGGTAAGGCAGACGAGGTTTTAAGTCGGTTGTATCTAACACGATGATACCCGTGTTACAAGTCTCAGTAGAGCCTAAAGCAGTTAACAAGGCTTTCCTCTGAGCATGGTAGCTTTGGAGGACTTCCAAAGCAGACATCGCACAAGGGGTTTGTGATAAATCCTCCACCACAGAGTAATTCTGGGTGGCCCTTGCATTTGGGTTGTGAGAAGCTTTCTTAAATGCACCCTTTGGAATGCGTGTCATTGTTTCTCCCAACATCTTCTCGATTTGTAGAGGAAGAGATGGGAGTTCATCTTCTTTACCCTTTTCAGAGGCGCTTGGTTTACTATAGTCGTGCGTTCTAGTCGTTATGAAAGCATCACCCCTAACCATATATACGTTCGCGGATGAGGGATTGTTTGGAGGAGGGCAGGTTTCTTGGCTGCCCCCTTCGGCACTTGTAGAGGCTTGAGTTAAATTTTTCCCATGTTGAAAGGGATTAGTCAACACTGCTTGCTGTTGCTGTGTGACAAACTTTTGGGCCTTTGCGAGTCGAGGGCAAAGATGGGTCAGGTGGTCTTTTGCACACAAGTTGCACAGATACCTCGCCTTTCATTTTTCCGTGGTGTCCCCGCCAACATTATCAGTGGGTTTTTTATCCCCCTTACCATTTTTTCGTTGTTTTTTCTTCCCTTCAGGCTGCTGGGTGGCCTTTGGGTTAGTCGACTGCACAGAGTGTACTTCTGACGTTTGGGTAGGAGGAGCAGCCAAAGAAGTAGTCTGACTGGCCGCTGAGTGTTGGATAGATAACTGTTTCAATTGCTTTGTCAATTGCTCAACGAGCTTGGTTTGCGCTGAACCAACAATACCATCGGCATGTGGTCCAACTCTCTATCTAGTTTTATCCAGTATCGAGCATGGTGCATCCGGCAGGATGTTGTATAATAAACCAGACTGAGAATAGATGAGCTCAAACTGTTGAGCCCTCATGATGGCATCTTGCTCGGAGAAAACTCCTGAAGTCACGACGTCTTTGGATAATTGTGGGACTAAAGCCTTAAGGAACCACTCAAGCAGGAATGCTGGTGGGACTGGTACTTTCATTAGACTCTTCCGGTGTCTCCACTCTCGGATATGATCAGAGATATGGTCCGCTGTTGTCTGTTCGAAATTGACAAGCAACTCTGTGCCAGCGTCGTATCTCACAGGTAACTGGAAATGGTTAAGGAAGGCCATCGCCAGTTCGCCAAAAGAAGAGTATCTTGAGCGATCGAGCTCGATGTACCATTTCGCGACACTCCCGATAAGAGTGCGTTGAAACAATCGCAACTGAACAGAGTCATCTTTCAATGAGTTAGATGAACACCAAAGATGGAAGGTAGTCACATGATCACCTAGATCTTCATTAGGCTTGGCCTCAAACTTTGGGATGTCCGAAGGCAACTTCGTTGGCATAGGAGGCCAACGTGGATCGTGACAAATATGATCATTTAACAACTTTGTCAAATCTGGCAAGTGTAACGTCGCCAGGAAAAAGGGTCCTGGAGTTTGACTGGCACCAGGTTGTTAGGAAACGTTTGGCTGCTGGCCCGGATTCTGGTAGAAACCATGGCCCTGACCAGCATAAGGATTTTGCATCTGTGGAGACATCATCGACTGATTTCCCATAAAGGACATAGGATGTTGGGCATTCATCGTGTTTGACGGACTTTGGGAAGGATTACCCCATGCCGGTCCTGATGGGAGAGGCATAGTAGTCTGTCCAGCGTTCCATTGACTGTGGAAAGAATTACCCCAAAACGACATTCCAGAGGAGAGAACGGATCCTTGTCCTGAGTTCCAAGGTCCTGCTATATATGCCCCCGGCGCAGGAATAGTATGCTGCGCCGGAGTAGACTGTCCAAAAATGGGAGTGCCCCCAGCCGGGAAAATGGTGTATGTGAAAGTGTTGTTACCAAACGTCCCATTCCAAACAAACGTTGACGAACCTATTGGCATAGTGTGCGCAGGTGTTCCTTGACTCCCGGCTCCAAATAAACTAGTGTGTGCAGGCTGCCCAACGGACTACTGATGCAGACCACCAAGCGAAGGGGACGAAGGAGAGATATGACCTCCAGCGTAAGGAAAAGAATTAAAAGGGACATGAGTGCCCCCAAGTTGACCTTGCAGAGGAGCGTTAGAGCTCCCTGCCCCCAAACCCAAAGTCTATAAAGTGGAGTGAGTGAGTGCAGGACATGTGCCCGAACTAGGCATACCGTATGAGAACGGAGAGCCTGTCGCACTAGGTGTGAAGGGAGTTGTGGCCGCCGCCATAGACGGGTTCGGTCCACTGTGTGACGTAGTTGCGGCCGAGACCATGGTGGCTCGGACCGACGACGAAAAGTTAGGAGATGCTTCTCCTGTGGTAGCAACTGTGGTGGGAATGAAAGAATTCCCAGAAGAAGTAACAACGTTTGTTTCCATAGTTGTGTGAGGCACTGACAGGCTTTCGTAAAATCGGATTGGTACAATAACCGCTGGCCAAGTATCAGTGGTTGGGGTTTCAATCGAGCCAAGATTGGTGGTTGATTCCTCCGGGAGTTGTTCGGGCACAATAGTTTGTAACCCGGTTGCTTCGAAAGACCCTTGTTGGTCTAGCTTTCGCCTCAATGGTGGCGGGGGTGGCTCCAGTATATCCGGCGACAGGCCCAAAAGCCTTCGTGACCGGTGGAGCTCAGGATCCTCCACTGTGTGAGAAGATCCAAGACATGCTAAGGTATTCTACATGTTCAAACAATAACACACACTAAAAAGAAGCCCCTAAGAGATGAGACAAGCAATCACTAAACTATTTGGAAGAACAGTTACAACAACCAACACTAGAGCAACTTACCGATGCAAGTGCAACTTGAATTCGGAAGCACCCTCCGGGTATACTCTGCAAAGCATGGCCCGATGTCTGTCCTAGGTACCGCGGTATACCCCCGCAGTCACCTGTGTATGTCCCTAAAAAGATTGGCAATTAGGTTGCCAGCACGCGAACAATCACTAGGCGGGTGCAGTTGAAAGTCGGGTAGACCACAATGAGCAGGGTATCAAGCCTGAAACTTGTCAAGGGTATCGAGAGAAAATGGTCTGGAAGACAACTGAGGACCTCGAACGGATTCGAGACCCACGAAGCCCCGTGGCAAATGCAAACGACGGAATCCCAAAACAAGCCCTCGATATGTGTTCTCCACTACGATTGGTCCGACTTTGGAGGGGTTATCTCTGCTACCTTTCCGCATGCGACCTCGTGTTTATCCCCTGTGTTAGAGGGGGGTCCCGGATAACTTCCACGAAACCGGACTTCTACACTCCCTATCACAAACTCTAATGTTTGGTTTTGAATGGCGTTGGAGAGTTTCCTCTCCAACCTAATCCAAGGCCCTAGTCCTGAACTAGTGTATGAACCCTACAAACAAAAAGTTTAATAGATTTTAAATTAGCGTTTCTTTTATGGGTTTTCTTACGTCACGGGGTATGAAGGTGAAACTGATGATGTGTAAAGACTAAAGCAAAAACGAATGAAAAAAAACTGGAAACAAAAGACTTTTACTAAATGCAAAATTTTCAGAAACTTTTCACAAAGAAATATTTCTTTTTCTTTTCAAATTTTCTAAGATTTTATGCAGCAAACATAAAGGAATTTCGCTCGACTACGAGCTACTTATGATCTAAATGCATTGCAAAAACTTATAAACAAAAAGACTTCTCCCTAGCTAATGATGCAAAAACACACTCTTTAAACAAAGAAGAAAATGAAAAAGAGATATATATTTTTTTGTTTAAGTGCTAAGAAAGCAACAAAGGGAAAATGACGACAAGCACAAAACCAAGAAAGAAAAATTCTGGCTTAAAGCGCAGACCGCAAAGAATCAGAGTAAAGGCACACAATGGAAATAAAGAAAACAAAGACTCTTAAGCTTGCCTAAAAACCATGATTTTTTTTTTTTTATATTTTCTGTTCCACTATCAACTGAGAAAAAGCAGGCTAAGGGTAAGATGACCTAACCTACTGACTGTTCAACCCTAGACTCAAACACCTGAGAGGAGTACTTCTCATCAAATGAGGGGATGACTGCCCCACCTTGACCAAAAAGAAGTCTGTCAAGCACGCTTCTATCACTAAAACAGCACGCGTGCGAACGCGTGCTGAGCTGAAACATGACGCGTGTACATGAGGGCTGACCTTGTACAGGCCGCGTGTATGTATAACTAAAAAATAAAAACATGCAATATAGACTAGGAAGAGGCCTCTGGTATTGACAACTAGGGTCCCTTGAAGGCTTGGATGCTTCTTCTAACAGAAAAGAAAAGTAATGCAAGGACTAATAAGGAAACAAACAATCTAAGACAGGACTATGAACCAACAAGACCCAGACAGGATTCCAAAACCCCCCCTGAGAATGTATAATTATGATAGGGAGGAGGTGGACTACCTCTCAAGTTCTCTGAACTCCTACACGCTACTGTTATCCCTACATCTAGCGTTCACACGCGGGCTGTAAGAGGATAGGGCGCGGGCACACGCGTGCAGGCCTTCTGCAGGCCGCGTGTACCTCTGTGTGTCCCGACAACTACTGTCAAGCAACAGTCAGGGAAAACTGGTATAAAGAACCAGGCTCCCTGCTAGCTCAGACCTAATAGAAAATAGGCAGGCAAAGAAACAAAAAATCTAATCTTTTAAACTACCCAAAAAACTCAACTAAATCCGGAAACCCTAAAGAGTATCTTCCCTAGTGGAGTCGCCAACTCTGTTGTTGGAAAAAATACCCTACAGACTAGCAAACTAGGGTCAGACTTGCATGCTGATTTTGACCGTAAAGAAATTACTTTTTAACCTACAACCTGAAACTTAAACCCCTCTTTCACAATACATGCATGGAGAATGACTACTAACCTTGTCTCCAACGTTCGACGTAGATCCTCCATTGCACTTTGACCACTTGCTTGCGTTGCTCCTTCCAAAGATAACCTGCAATCAAGACAAACAACTATGCATGCATGCTACTTTTCTACTAAAGGGTTAGAAATTAAGCATAAATTAACCAAGCCATAGATAACTCATGCATTGGGATGGGAAAAGTATTCTTTTATTATTTGAAAAATGAATCAACTTACAATCAAGGTCGAAACTGGCCACCGCTCCTTGATCCTGATCCTGGGCTCCTCTTCGTTTGTCCTCCAACTGCTTTGCGTTAAATCTCCTTTGGCATGAGGAAAGGATAAAGGGTTGGGACAATGGATTCTACAAATGAGCAGAGTTTCGTCGCTATTTTTTTCCTCCTCCAAATGGTACCCCTACCCCTTCTTTTATAGGCTAGAAGGAGCTAAGGTTTTGGACGAACTCTCGGCCATGCATGGCCGGGAGTTTCAGTTAACTTACCCATAGCTTTTTGTTCTGTCGACAACTTTCCTTTTTTCGTGCTTTGTTAGGTACACGCGGGCTGTAGTGGGCCTGACAGCGTGTACATGCGTGCAGTAATGGGTTAGGGCGCGTGGGCCTTGACACAAGAGGATTTTCAAAGAGTTTTTTCAACATAGTTTTGGCAAAGAAGGGATATGAGTTGGCCTGATGCCAGGTAAGCATGTGTTGTGCAATTTAGGGTTATAACAGTAATTCTTAATCATAGTCCTATCATGCATGAAAGTTATGTTGAGCAATATGCTTTGGATACTGATTTCAAAGAAGTATATGAAACTTTGTGCCACTCTAACCATGTTGAGGAATTGGATTACCATGTGCATGATAATCTTTTT
>ML779941.1:1679038-1690319 GCA_009831015.1 Picea engelmannii
TTTTAGAAAAATGTGTATTTTGATGCCTTGTATAAAGTAGGTTACAGCTGAACAAACGACGCAAATTTTCTTTCAAAATGTTTGGGTGCATTTTGGATTGCCTAAATCCATTATTTCTGATCGGGATTCTCGATTTGTTGGAAGTTTTTGGACGAGTTTATGGACACTCATGGACACCAAACTTAAAAAGAGCACAACTTTTAATCCGCAAACAGATGGTTAGACAGAAGTGGTAACTCGAACAGTGGTACATCTTCTTCGTGCTTATTGTAGTAAGCATCCTAAACTTTGGGATGAACATTTACATTACATTCAACATGCTTACAATCGTGCTAAGCACTCTTCGACTCAAACGTCGTCATTTGAAGCATGTTTTGGCTATTTGCCCAAATATCCTTTATATTTTATCTTTGGGAAGGATATTGCTATCGATGGTCAATATGACATTGATAGGGCAGAAAAGTTCATTGAACAAATTCAGTCGATACATCAAGTGGTGCAACAGCAGTTGGAAAAGAGTCAAGCCAAGTACAAGATGAGACATGACAAGCATCGTGTTGATCACAGTTTTCAATTTGGAGATGAAGTTTGGATTTACATTAGTAAGGAGAGACTTAAAGGAGAAGGTAAAAGATTGAAACCGATTAGATATGGTCCTTTCAAGATTATCGACAAGATTGGTAAAAATGCCTTTCGTTTAGATTTGCCTCCTTATATGCAGATGTATGCAGTTGTTAATGTTGAGAATTTGAAATTGTATGAGCCTCCGTTGATTGATGATCATGGAGAGCATTTTCAGATTCCTTCTATAGATGATTTTCCCCCAGAATATATTACAGAACTGCATGAAGACACTATTCTTGACAGGAGAATGCGAACTTCAAAACGAGGAAATGTGGAGTATCTTTGAGTTGGTATTAAAGGTACAAATCCAAGCAAACCCAAGTGGATTGAGGTTGGAAGGGTGAGGGAACTATACCCTCATCTTCACATAGACTGAATATAGTCTTTTGGAGGTCCAAAAGCTTTCCAATGGAGAGGTGTGATCAGGGGATCAAATTTTGCTCAAAAATTCAAAGTGCTTGGAATCACTTCAAATCGGACGAGAGCGTAGGCCTCATCGTTGCGAACCCAACACAACTTGTTTGGGTTCAAACGGACATCGGGAGTGAGATATATCGCGTTCTGTTCAAAATGACAAATAGAGAAAAAATGGACGTTGATTGTACAGTCCGTACGGATGATGATGTGGTAGACCGTACGGATGATGTGGCAGACCAAATGCTGACATGGCAGACAGTTGGCATATGGCGTGTTTTGTTGGCAGCGAATGGGAATGCGACACGTGGCCCAATCAAAGGCCGCCACGTGTCACTTGCTTGTTGGTTAAAACCTTTGCACTCAGGAGGAGTTGACCCCGTGACCTCTGAGGGCAGGGTAAAGCTTTGGGAAAGGCTGCCCAACCGATGCGCCCACGCTTGTTCCTTGTTATGTATGTGTGAATCAATATATTTAACATTGTTGTAATATATGTTTGGGCGTGGGTCGGGCCGGGGCTAAGCCCCGGCCTGTGGTCATGTGTTATATTGTATGCGACCAATGCTACGGTGGTTACCACCGTAACCATATTATAACCGTTTGTTATATGTTTGCGGTTTGGCATACCATGTGACCACTATACATGCGCGCGGGTTTGACATACGGTTCCGACGGTTGTTTAAACACTAAGCCCTGTTGTGTTGGCGCGCAGTCATATGACTGCCATGTGCCCACGGGCCTTGGTGGTTAGGGCCATCGCATAATGGATCGACAGTTTGGACCGGTTGTGCGGTTGCGATCGGTGCCAAGTTTTTACACTTTAAATTGCGTGTGGGCTAGGTTGAGCCAGAGGAGGTGCGTTTTGTAGATGCAGAGACAACAAGCTTGAAGGGGAGACTTCAAGGAAGCCTATCTTCTTCATTTTTTGGCCAAACGAGGTGCCGAAAAAGCCCARCTAGGGGTTTTTGGACGTTCTGAAGCCATTGGAGCAGTCTATTGGTCATTTTGAGCTTTGTAAAGCACATTTTTGAGCACTTTGAGCAAATAATACTAATGATCCATTGGAAGCTGGACCAGGAGATGTAGCCCAAGAGAGGGGTGAACTCCTTTATCATTTGCTGTGTTATGTGTTTTCTGTTCATTGATTATGCTGCTATTTATATGCATATTGAATGAGTAAATCCTATTAAAGATGTGTTTACAAAGTTGATCCATTTGCTTTTAACACATAAAATTTAACTTGCAAATATTTTCAAGAATACAAGTCTTCTTCATTTTTAGATCACCAACCCCCTAGTTTCTCAAGCTACAACCTGAAGCAAGCTCCAACTTCCCAATTATTTGGCTACAACCAGAAGGAGGCTACAACCCCCTATGTTCTCCGACTACAACCACCTGTCCTTTCCCCGTCCAGCTGCCCTGAAGTAGAAGTAGAATGATGGAACCACTGTTACACTATCACTGTGAGATACACCACTGTAAACCTGTACCAATAAATCTGAACCATGCATCAACCATGCATCAACCTGTACCTCAACTTGTACCATAAACAAGTGCATCGACCATGCACCAACCTGTACCAAACAACCTGTAATCAACCTGTACCATAAAGAAGTGCATCCAACCATGTACCAAGTATGTACCATTCATGTGTCAACTACTCATCAATATGTACCAACATCATCAACTTTACACCTCATGTATGTCCCAACTCATCAACTACTTGTCTCAACCATGTACTCAACATGTACCTCAACCAAAACCCTCATAATTTTCATCATCCAAATCTTATTTGTAGCTCTGTCATAGACCTGGTGTATATGATCACATTCCTGCAAACCTTCCTTAACTTTAACAACAAGAGACTATCATTTTCATCAAACTTTTGTTTAGTCTCACATGCCTAGTTTTGGATTAGTCAACAACCCTAACTTGAAGTAATCATAACTTTGTACCTATAATGTATAAATATCTTAAACTGATATACAATGTTCTTCAACGTGTTTTATGCAATTCCTCCAAGTGTCACTAGTTGGAACCTCTCAGAAAATGAGTTATAGCAAAAATGACATACCTTGCTGAATTTTGGATTATTATAGAGAGCGACCTTGTAGAGCATGCCCCACACGGAATATTTGTTGAATTGATATGAAACTATTACAAAACATACTATAGACTGTACCCTAACCAACACATTTTGTCTCACTAAATTTGGATCTTTTATGTAGAAGTTATGACGTTTTTACCCGAAACACCTGTTTTTGACTAGTTTCAGGACTAGCCACAAACCCTATTTTCCACGGAGTGTAACTCCCAAAATACAACGACCCACAAGATAATTTTTTTACCACAGATACTTAGATATGTTTTATCAATTTCATAGAAATTTCACAGTCTGAATAGTTATAGAAATTTTTTTATAGCGAAAATGGTGAGATGACCTGTAAATAACATACCTTAGAAAGCACCATCAAAAGAATTTATCCTTCCTTGCATTTCGGCCTTCTTTTCTTCACCTTCCCTAAGAATTTCGGCTTAGATATCCTTAGTTACCTCAAACACATATATATATTCAATATGCTCAAGTGTGATTAAAATGAGAGAGCCTTGCCTCTTATTTATACTCTCCAAGTAGATTCCTTAAAAAATCTTCTAGGTCACTTGGCCCACTTTCCTTATTTTAGGGTTAACCAACTTCTAATTTCTCCATTAAATTTATTATTGAAATAATTTATTTTGTATTCACTTTGAATTATAAAACACTGATCACTTCACTTTATTATTTACCTTTTAAAATCTCTTAAACTACTTTGACTACTTTGACCTTTTGGGGCTTCTAGATGACATATGAGGGTCCTCCAACTTCATAAGGCCATAAATCTCAAACCGTGAGGAGTTATGTGACATTCCATATACCACCAAAAATGGAATGATATGTACTATCCATTTAGAATAGTATTACCTTCAAATATAGCAAAAATCATACCATTATCCATCAAACAAACTTGGGTCCATTACCCAAACCTGGGTTCTCCAACTTCACATTGTCATAACTCTCTAACCATGAGGAGTTATGTGACGTTATACATACCACCGGAAATGGCATGACAAGAACTATCCATCTAGGATAGTTTCCCTGACAAATTCACTGTCCTTCATCTCATTATTCCACAATTAAGCACATGTTATCTTACTCCGCAAAGCGTATTCCCGTGAGGGATTTCACCATAAGGGGACCAATTTGGATTTCATCCATATTTACTTCTTATCAACCATGAAAAAACAATAATGAGTCATATTTACATCAAACAATATTGGGTCCATTACCCAAACCTTTGTGCTACGGGGATTTCTTCAAGGGTTGACATCAATGACAACCAACCTTAATTAATAGAACCAACCCTGCTGCAAGTGTTTTGTAGGGCGGGAGGTTGAGCCTAAATGAAAACTCATTGATTTCATAGTTACCTACTAGCTTAAATATGGAGGCTAAAATAGTATATGACCTGTTGGAGGGGCCTAGTCGATTACTGGACTATGCCAAGTAGTTGACTAATGTAATAGAGTAAGTTGACTAAATATGTAGCTGACTAGGTAGTCTAGTCGATCAACCGACCATGTAGTTATGATAGTTATAACTAAAGCAAGACTTTGAGGTCGGGAGAGATGGTGGGAGGCCTCTTAGGACATGTAAACATCATCACATGTTGTATTAAGGGAATATACTAAGTGAGTACATGAACATAAATGTGTGAAAAAAGTAAATAATAAGAGTTTGGGTGAGTCAAATGAATGATTAGTTAGAGCATGTCAAACAAATCCAACATTCTCCTGATTATATAAATACTCATGAAGATGGACTAAGAACTTGGTTGGTTGACCTTCCCACATAAATATCTAGAGTATTTACATGTGTATTTGTTGCAATGTAGTTGCTTTCTTTAATGCATATTGAAACCCTCATTTCAACATGAACCCTTGAAATCAAAATAAATTTCATTGAGTTTTATAAGTTCAACATTATCAATGACATTGAGGTGATGTGGCTACCTTTGAGTTTGCAATGTGATCCTTAATTAACACCCACTTGTTACCCTATTCATGCAATCCCTTGCATTTGTTTGTGGACCTCACGTGATTTAAGATTTGTTTTAATTTAATGGTAGGGTTTGTGGGGGATTCTTAACATCATGCAAAACATAAAGTGCCCAATCTATCTCAATTCTTAGACCACAAAAATTATGAAATGGGACTAATTAAAATGTCAAGTCTGTCAAGATACTACACAAGACCAAACACATAGTTTGAATTAGCTAGAGTTTGAACTCAAAAGGTTTAGAGAATAAACTCAAATAATTCACCAGATATGAAGCTAGTATTGCATAAGAAAAGTAAAATAAAGAACTTGTACTCTGCCCAAGTTTTCCTTCTTCCTTTTAGTTATTTTATGCACATGAGATTCTACCACATGGCTTCATCTCAAGGACCTAAGTGGTTTTCATGACTTGTGCATTTTTTTTGCTCATAACATTAAACCAACCTAGCTCCATGGAATTGAAATATTTGTGAAGTATAATTGAATGGGAATCAGGTTCGTGGAGAAGCCTATGCAACATCATTGGTAAACAATGGAGTTCTAAATCATCTCGGATTTGTGGACCTGGAATAATTTAGAATCCATTAAATTTGGCCTTGGGTCTATGGAGGGGCTTGTGCATATCACAAAACAAATGAGATAAACCCCCCTACATCCATGTATATGAAATATTCTTAGAGTATCCTTAGAGTGTGCATAGAGGATGAAATATCCCCAAGACTATGGACCAAAACCCTTACAAACCCCATTCAAAAGACATAGAACACTTAGAATATTTGTTTGAATGGAAAGTATTCTTTACATATTCAAGAGCCTAAGATCTCCACTACCACATGGGATCCTCTAAAGTCTTTGCATATTATAATAGCTAGGACTTTTTTGATTTCACTCTACCACATGGAAATATCTCATCATTAAGCTATCCTCCAATTATGATAAATGGCACCATCAATGATGACATGGCACTATCTAATCTTGCCATGTGTCTCTCCATCGTTGGTCCCAATTAGATCGATCATGTAAACTTATTCCCTTCATTGTGGACTTGAAGCATTATAAAATCCATAAAATCCGAGGATGGGTCCACTAGAGGGGATGTGAATCGTGGAAAACATGAGGGGAAAATTTTTCCCCACTTCCCAAGCTCAAACATATTATGGATTTCTATTAACTCCATATTCAAGTTTGGATATTGAATACATAGATGAATTTTTAAGAAACAAGGGACCTTTAATCAAGTTAACCATGTTTGTAGTATCACACGTGTCAAACTTGTAGAATTAATATGTCAATTTGAAGCGTTGACAAAAATTTGATGACTTGGCAGGCATCAATTCTCCCACATGTCATGTTTTTTTATTGGTCCACATCATTACAACCCTGGAATCCCTATCCACACAAGAATTCATTTAACATTTACACTACGTGCCAAATGGCATCATCAAGGACCCAAACACACCACTGCCACGTGGAATCCTCTAAAGCCTCCACATATTTGTTTCCATCACACTACCATGTAATTTAATATGATTAGACCATTTACCAAATGAGTCAATTTTAATGATGTTATCATGGGTACATGACATCCTTATCTAAATCTTTATAACTGTCACATGGTGCAATTTTATCCTTCTAGACTAATTTTGTTCTTTGTGCATTCCTTATGCTATGGACTTGAAATCCACCCACTAATATTCAAGCCCGGAATATCATATAACCTACCTTAATGAAGCATCATGTATGGTGGGGAACTTATGCAACCTAATTACACAAACAATGAAATGTTCGTGAGCTTGCAGACTTGAAACCCTTATAAACCCCATTGAAGGGCCCCATTAAAGTTTGAGACATAGAACACTTATAATATTATTTAAAAAAGAAGGTGATATTTACATCTTCAAGTGCCGAGGATGCCACTATCACATGACATCCTCTAAATTCTCCATGTGTTATTTTGGTTAGGACTTCGCTAATGCCACTATGCCATGTTCCAAGATCTCAATGGTCCATACATCTGCCAATGATGATGTCACTTGTCTAAGCTCACCATATATCTCTCCATAATTGGCCTTGGTTAGCTTGGTTGTGCAAATTTCCTTACCATGTGAACCTAAAGTATTATGAATTCAATTAAAATTGAGAATGCGAATTTCAAAGAATAAAGGGCCCTTTACCTGATTTGTCTAGGTCTGCAATAAGCCACATCTCAAATATGACATAATCCATTTATCCATCAAAAGCTTCCATATTGATGTCAATTTGATGGTGTGGCATGCTTCAAATCCCCCACATGCCATTTTTTTATTGGTCCATGCCATCACAACCTCTTAGTCCCTATCCACACATGATTCCATTTGACATTCTCATTGCATGCCATGTGCAACACCATCTTAGACCACCACTACCACATGACATCCTCTAAATCCTCCACTTTTTGTAAATTCTAACCTTGTACAATGTCTACTGTAAACAAATATTCAGAAAAGAACAGAAAAGATACAATGGCAAATACAAACATTACACAAAGAGTTTTCCCTTGGAAGCCCAAACCGGGAAAACTAACATATATTATATTCATTCATTGTGTTACATTGTTTACAATACAATATACATATAGGAGACAACGGCATGCAAAACCCTAACCCAATGACCTGGATTAGTCCAAAACCCTAATTCCTTAACTGGAAATAGAAAACCATCAGCAAAAACCATGTGCYGAAAAAACCGCCTAAATACATGACACGTTTCCCAAGGTAGGTGTCACGTTTCCTGAGGCAGAATTTTTTTTTCTGGGGGCGTTGCCTCTGGACCCCTGCATGGGGGGCTCCGTCCCCCTGCACCCCCCGGGGGGGGGGCGGGGTGGCCCCCCCTCTAACCCCCTTACACACCCAACAACGAATATAACACATACCCAACATTCTCCCACTTGTTGTTTTCTTTGCATACAGGGGATTACAGGGTTACATAGTCAAAAATCCAAGGCAACAATGCCCATGGATCCTCTACACCAAGAGAACTTCTCAATGCTCACTGATTTTGTTAATGAGTCTGCAACATTCTTCAAAGTGTCCACCTTCATCAGTGATACTTTCTTTTCTTCAATCATGTCTCTCACAAAGTGATATTGAACATCAATGTGCTTTGTCTTTGAATGATAAGCAGGGTTCTTCACTAGAAAAATTGCACTCTGACTATCACACTCTATCCTTACAGCTTGTTGTACCAACCCAATACCTAAACACAATCTTTGTAACCATACTGCTTTGTAACGACCCTGCTTAAATAAATGTAAATATTATTAATTATAATTAAATTGATAATCTGATTGTCCTAAGATGTTAGCTAAACAATAATTGTTTCTTATATAATATTAACTAAATTAATTATCATTAATTATTTGTTCATAATTGTCAATGGTTATTTAATTATTAATCAACTCTTTAATTATGTGAGTAAAGAATTAATAGGGTTGATAATTTAATTTATTAAAACTTACGTATATGAGTGGGATAACAAACATTAAATAAAGGATAAGAAACATTAAATAAATGGGACAAGGCATTAAATAAGAGGACAAGGTAATAAATGTAGGGATACGGGAGTAAATGAAGGGAAGTCGGTGAAGGAGGGATAAGGGGGGAAAGGAGTTTAAGGGGAGGATTATTCTACGGGAGTTGGGGATGAATTTTGCAGAGAGCTGGGGATTGGCAGAGTGAAATTTTGAGTGGAATTGACACAGTGCACCGGGGGTTGCTGGGGGTTTTGGGCACGGAGGGCCAGGATATCCATTGATATCCTGGGGCTAGGGAGCTGCCTAGTTGGAGGGAGGACGGTTTTTGGGTAGTGTTTTGCAGCAGTAGTCAAGGAGACAAGCGACGAACAAAGGGAGGATTATTAGCATCAGACTTAGGTATTTATCTAAAATTTATGCATTGTGGTATTATGTTAGAAAAAATAATTATTATTCATTGTAAAATTTAAGTTACGGAAGTTACTGTTATAAAATTACTGTGTTATGAAATTACCGTCTTAGTTTATCAAAATAAATTGATGTAGAATTAAATCCGGCTATTACATTTGGTATCAGAGCTGTAGTTGAAACACTGGAGCATTAAGGGCCAAAGTCCCTCCCGCCTAACCTGCAAACCAAACCAAACGCACTATTAAATGATTACATAAACAAATCTAAATATGATGATCACTATTGAAATTCCAGTTATTCAACAAATCATCTAATATATATATATTTGTTTACGCAAGTTATTCAATATATATATAAATGAAATAAACAAATCTAAACATATATATATATATATATAATTGATATGAGATGATGATACAATGTGATGAATACATATGTTATTTAAATTGCTGAAGATGCATGGTTACCATGAATAGTAGCGATTTTGAGTGACTAGGGTTGGTTAGGTTAACTATGGTAATTTTTCCATCCATGTCAAGAGATCTTAAAGATGGAGAAAATCAGAATCTATTGCAATCCTTTGCCATGACTAAAATGACGTCTCCATGGATACAGAGTATGGACCACTGTTAACTTTTAGAACTTTGAGCAAATTGCCTAGAAACTATCACAAGTGAAGGTATATGAACTGTAGCTCTTAAAATTATGTTTTTTTGGTTTAGTATACATTACAATAAATAACAATATAACACTAACAAGTTTAAACAAATATTTTTCACCCAACCCTAAGGCTAAGTTTTATAATTCCTATAATTCATAGTTTTATAATTCCTGGGTCTGGCTGCGGTAAGTGCTTCATTAGTTATCGCCAGACCACAGCCCAACAGGCTGTGAAGTCCACGATTACCTTGCATCAATGGAAAGACATGCAGAAAAGGGCCAACTCAGACACCACGAATAACTTCATACATATAAAACACACATAATAGTTACCAATTTTAGCCGAATCAGAGGGTTTCAGTATGGAAATTCAGCCAAATTTGGTTCAGCCAAAATATCTGGCTCAGTTTGGATTTGCCCCAGGATTTTCAACTTCTCTGTCCCGCTGACTCCTGCCAACATTCAATGTGTATGACCAAGAAGCTTTTTAGCGATAGAGCATCAAATTTTTGCATTTTGTCCATACGAAGTCACCTATCACAATGGTAAATTGATGATCAAATCCGTTGTGAAGATCTTGAAGATCGAAGATTGGATTGTAGTTGATCCTTCATCACGAATCCATCCCACTCAAGTAGATGCAAACCCTTGCCAGGCAAGCCGTCCAAGTAGCCTTTCGATTGCATGTTATTATTATTTTATATATAAGAGTACCGTATTGAAATTCGAGTTTGGTAACTATATTTCTAAGCCACGAGTAGGATCGTTTCATTTTTTTTTTCTTCAAATGACACGTTTCAACAACTAATAAAAATAAAATAAAATTACAAGACTTCGCCATAGAAGTTCGAACCGTCGAGAGGAAAACCTCCCACGCAGGAAAATTCAACATATTTTATCACTCGATGATTGTTTGATTGATTTTTTTTTTCTCTCAATTTAACTTTGGATTTCAATGAAGGTTTTAATGGGACGAACATAGATGGGATTTAACCTATTTTTTTTTACGTTAATTATTTTCCATTGCAGAGGTCAGCTAGTTCATTTAACCTAAGCCTGATACCTCGTTTTTACCTTTTGCCTTCATCAACATAACATAATCACCAAGTTAACAGTCAACAGAAAGAATCCGAAAGAAAAGAAGCCATTTGCCTTTAGCCAGAAGTGCGTTCTCTGGATTACATGTATGCGTATTGTAAGCGTTATTTAAATTAAATGAATAATCCCACTCCGCCTGCGGAGCAGCTACAGAGCTATCCCCTTCCGGCAACCTTAGAAACGAGTACAGACAGACAGTAGTAAAAGAACATTTTAATACCAGAAACAAATCTTAAAGGTGGATTTGAATGCCAACGATAGTTTCGATCGCCACACTAGCCTTCTGGGAGGCCTTTTTACCAGTAAAAGGTCAAGTGTCCACCATTCAGTGCCTACTTTGCTAATATACGACTAGCTTAGAAAATATAGTAGAGATTTTATTTTGAGTTGGGAAAGCTTCAAATGTAACTCCATGTTAATTAAACACTTATTGTGACCACTATTTAGGCAGGATCTGCTACAAATTA
>ML779941.1:1701283-1730686 GCA_009831015.1 Picea engelmannii
GTTCACAGAAATCAAAATCCAGAGAGCAGTTAGACATACCTTCAACCATACCTTTATCGTGTAGTAGTCGAAGACCCTTCTCTCCGATATGCCCCAGTCTTTGATGCCACAACATAACCTTTTCTCCAGAGACTGTAGGAGTTATTTCTTCTTCAACTCCAATATCAGGAACAATGGAGCTATTACACCCATCACCAATAGTGCTTCCTAACAGATTATACAGAGTTCCAAACTGAACTCCCTTCATCAACACCATTGCTCCTCGAACCATCCTGCAAGTTCCCTTTTCAAAAATTGTTTTTACCCCTGCATCTTCCATTTTGCTTACATAAATCAAATTTCTGGACATACCTAGGATGTGTAGAACACCAGGAAGTGTTCTAATCCTTCCATCTATGAGTCTCAACTTGACCCTTCCTATTCCTATGATTCTGGTTGTCGAATCATTACCTAAGAAAACATTACCTCCATCATACTTTTCATATTCGCAGAACCACTCCCTGTGGGGAGTCATATAAAAGGATGCACCAGAGTCAAACAACCATGCCTCATGATCTGCATGTGTGCTTGAAGAGACCAAGTACACATCCCCTCCTTCTTCCTTGGAGGTCTTTTCTTCTGTAGAAGAATATTCTTCATATCCCTTCTTTTTCTCAACTTTGGATCTACACTGCTTCTTGTAGTGCCCTTGTTTTCCACACCTCCAACATACCCTTACAAAATTTCCAGGAGATTTAGATCTACCCTTAGACTTAGATCTCCCACTTGAGAAATTATATCTATTTCTTTCCTGGGAACGTCCTCTTGTAAATAATGAGTCTGTGGTATGTCCTTCCATATTCTTTCGTCTCATCTCCTCCGACAACAAGGATGAGACCACTTCTTCAAACTTCAAAGAAGTTGTATTACTACCTATGGCCACAACCAGACTATCCCACGAGTCTGGTAAAGAACACAACAAACTGATACATTTATCTTCATCTGAAATTTTAATCTCAACAGATACTAACTGACTTACCACAGTATTGAAGGCGTTCAAATGCTCTGCCACTGAGTCTCCATCTCTCATCCTCAGGTTATACAACTTATTTCTCAGGAATAGTTTATTTACCAGGGACTTAGACTGATACAACTTCCCCAAATTTTCCCATAAATCCTTGGCTGTAGCTTCCTCTGACACATTTAGTAATACTTAATTAGAGAGACACAGTCGGATTGTGCTCTTTGCCTTTTGATCCATCTTTTTCCAGTCATCTACAGAAGTTCTTGTAGGTGTAGTACCTGGATCTACTGCAATCCACTGATCTCTGTCCACCAAAATATATTCCATCTTGAGCTTCCACAGCTCAAAGATTTTCCCATTAAACTTCTCGATCTCCATCTTTGAATTGCTTGCCATTTCTTTTCACCTGAAAAACAATACCATAGATCTCCCACTGTAACAAGGCTTATCACAGTCCTGAGCCAAACCCTTGACCACAAAGGCGTCCCCCTGAAGCCAATAAAGCTCTGATACCAAATGTAAATTCTAACCTTGTACAATGTCTACTGTAAACATATATTCAGAAAAGAACAGAAAAGATACAATGGCAAATACAAACATTACACAGAGATTTTTCCCCTAGAAACCCAAACCAGGAAAACCAACATATATTATATTCATTCATTGTGTTACATTGTTTACAATACAATATACATATAGGAGCCAACAGCATCCAAAACCCTAACCCAATGATCTGGATTAGTCCAAAACCCTAATTCCTTAACCAGAAATAGAAAACCATTGGCAAAAACCATGTGCGGAAAAAACCACCTAAATACATGACACATTTCCCGAGGTAGAATATAACACATACCCAACACTTTTGTTGTTGATTACACCTTTACTACCATCCAACTATCATATGTTCGAATATAACTAGACCACCTACCTTTACTTCTAGGTAGGTTTTTTTCTTTGTGCATTCCTTATGCTATGGCCGTCAAATCCACCCACTGTTATTTGGACTCAAAATATTACATAACCTACCTTAATGAAACATCAAGTCCAGGGAGGAACTTATGTAACGTGGTTGCATAGAGGACAAAATGTCTCCCAACCTACACAATCAAAACCCTTGTAAACCCCATTGAAAGGCCCCTTCTAAGCACGAGACACATAAAAATTATAGTATTTATTTGAAAGGAAATTGTTATTTACATATTCAAGTGTCCATTACCCCATTTCCATGTGAATCCCCTAAAGTATCCATTTGTTTTATTGGCTAGGACTTCGACAAAATCACTCTGCCATGTGGAAATATCCTAATGGGAAATATATCCTTCACTGGTCATTGTTGATGTCATCAATGATGGTTTGGAACTCCTCAACACACCATGTATCTCTTTATCATTGGCCTCAATTAGGTTGGCCATGTGAACTTTTTCCCTTCCTCGTAGACTTGGAGAAATATGAAATCTATTAAATATGAGGATGGATTTGTCAAAGGGATTGTGTCATGTGGAGAACATGAGGGTAAAAACCCTCCTAGGCTCCTAACCACAAGAGTATCATGGATTTTAGTTAATTCCCTCTTCAAGTCCAAATCTTGTCTACTTAGATGAATTTTGATGACATAAGGGAATTTTCCCTGAGTTACAAATGCCTGCAGTAGTGCCAGATGTCAAACCTTGCATAATCCATATATGCATGTAAATATTCCGTGTTGATGTTAATATGATGATGTGACATGCTTAAGAATTTGGCACATTTCATTTTTTTATTAGTCCATGTCATCACAACTTGGGCATCCCTTTCCACAAAAACATCCATATGTCATCATGCTTATGTGCCTCGTGGCACCAAATTTAATATGGATTTATAAATGGAACAAAATAGAATACATATGTATAGCAAACAAAAACACAAAGATACAATGAACTTGAATTCTAATAATAAAGAGAACATGCTGAAACTGTAAAAATGCAGACCGAAATAAACTTGCTCGAATGGTGGCAATTTATCTCTGAGAAGAGATGTGACGACTACACTCATTCACAAGAAGATGGTTACAATGAGGTTCCAAAAACCTTTTTAACATAAAGACAAGTGAGAAAATCCTAAACATCCAAAAACCTAACCCTAGGAGATGAAATGCCAAAATTCATGTGGGCCCCGATGGGGTAAGTTGGCACATCAACTTCCTAGGGTCGTAACTTTTTCATACGATCTCTGCTTTAGGCGCACAAGTGCTCATTGGAAAGAACCATCCGAGGACTACACATGTTGCAATCACACTTTGGTTAAAGCTAATAGTGTGATTATGGCACGCCAAAAAAATGTTGTTTAGGGCCTCAAAACGCCCCCAAAAGTTTAGGACCCAAAAAACTAGGAAAAAAATGCCAGAATGAAAACTATTCTTTGAGCCAGTGGAATAGGTGGGTGGCCACTGATATCCACCTGGATCATTCCTCCCACATTAGGAAGAAGTTGTATCCATAGCGTTGAGTGCCCCCATCATATGAGGAAACTTATGCTGAACTTGGGCCCAGGCAAGCCACTTGCCTCGGTGCAGGAGCTACCCTTCTTTGACAAATTGATAAAGTTGGATCCTCTATTGTCAAGTGCCCTTAATATGAGTGTCCCTAATCTGATCAATGGTTTCCTGCTCCATGCAGTCAGGGTTGATCTATGTTGGTGTCAATTGCTATGTGATCTCTGATGTGTCCAATAATGGTGGGAAGTATGGCCGAAGGAGGTCCACATTGAACATGGGGTGCAGACCAAGGAAGGGGGGAATACTGAGGTCAAAAGCATTATTACCCACAACCTTGGTGATGGTGTAAGGTCCATAACGAAGTGGACAAAGCTTTCGATGGGGTCCTGTAAGGTTCTCTTTCAACAAATGCAACCATACCTTGTCTCCCACCTAAAACTTATGCGACACCCGATGTTGATCATGGCACTGTTTGTACTTAGCATTGGCTTTCTTTAAAAGATCATGGACCTATTGTCGGATGTGCTGAATTCATTCAATAAAATTGGTGTCTTTGTCGGACTCAGATTGAGCATGGGATGATTATTCCCGTGTGGATGCAAGGGGTAGTGAAACATCAATGAGACCCAATGGTTGAAATCCCAACCCCACCTTAAAGGGATTGTGGCTGATCGAGATATGAAGGGATCTGTTGTAGTTGTGTTGAACATATGGGAGACTCTCATCCCATGTGTGTGAATTTTTGGAGTTGTACATGCGAAATATATGCACAATCATTTTGTTGACGACCTCTGTCTGGTCATCAGTTTGGGGGTGGAAGGCGGTGGATTTGGTGAGCTTGGTGTTGAACAATGACTAGAGGTTGGACCATAATGTGATAAGTAACCCACTGTCTCGATATGATATGATGGTCTGTGGTATCCCGACGTGTACCCACACCCGTTCGAAGAAGAGCTTGGCAGTGGCCTCCACTGTGATATTCTTCTTGCAGGCTGTGAGGATGGTCATCTTAGAAAACCGATCAACCACCACAAAAACATAATAATTTCCCTACTTGGTTGATGGAAGGCCCAACATGTAGTCCATCGAGATGGATTCCCATGGCCTATCAGGAGTAGGTAGAGGGGTGTACATGCCTTGCTTCTTAGTGGCTGTTTTGGCAATGGCGCAGACAATGTAGGACCTGATATACTTGTTGACGTCCTATCGAATTTTTGGCCAGGAGAAATGCTTCTGTAGTAATGCCATGATCTTTTATATGCCAAAATGTATTGCAATACAACTGTAGTGAGCTTCCCAAATCAATGTCACATGCTCACTTGAAGGAACACAGAGGTCGACCAAGTGGCATAACAATCTGTCCTGAATATGAAAGTCAGTGACAATCGTGCCTGTGTCTAATGTCTGGTAAATGATAGTTAATTTAGGATCAATCTTGTAGATTTGGATGCACTTGGATGCCTCATGGCCACATGAGTGGAGCACCGTGGTTAAGGCTGCAACTGGAGGTCGACTAAGGCAGTCAACGATGCAATTTATGCTCCCTTTCTTATCTTTGATGTTGAGATGGAACTGTTGCAAGTATGTGGACCACTTTTGATGGTGGTAGTTCTGTAATTTTCCATGTGTCTGCATGAACTGCAAAGGATTTTGATCAGTGTGGATGATTTTATCCTTCATGAGAATGTAGTGCTTCCATTGTAGGCAGGGTTGTATGATGGAATACATTTCTTTATCATAGGTGGGGTACTTACATATGACATATGATAGTGTCTCACTATGATATGCCACTGGGTGACCATGCTGAGTGAGGATTGTGTCCACAACATAGTCCGAAGCACCGGTCTTAATGTCAAAATGTTGTTGTAGATAGGGTAAGGAGAGTACTGGAGTTGAGCACAAGCGATGCTTCAAATCATCAAATGCTTGCTGTTGTGACTTCCCCCACACGAACTTTTACTTGCCACCACCCTTGGTCACTTGGTCGGGGGCCCATGCAATATGGGAGAATCCCAACATAAACCTGTGATAGAAGTTGGCGAGTCCTAAGAAACTTCGAAGCTCGGTTAGTGTGGTCGTGGCTGGACAGTCATGAATTACTTGGAACTTGGCTTGATCGACATGCACACCATGCTGATAAAAAATGTAGCCTAGGTATTGGACCTTGTTCATGCCGAAGGAACATTTTTCAAGGTTAGCATATAATTGGTGTTGTGGTAGAGTGTGAAGGACTTGTTGAATATGCTACAAGTGTTCTACCCAATTCTTGCTAAAGATCAGGATGTCATCCAAATATACCACCACAAAGAAATTGGTGAAGGGCTGCAATATATCATCCATCAATCTCATGAAATTTGCTGGAGCATTTGTCAAACTGAAGGGCATGACTAGCCATTTGAAAAGACCTTGTTTGGACTTGAAAACAATATTCCATACATCGGTCTTTTTTATTGGGACCTGGTGGTAGCCATACTTCATGTCAATCTTGTTGAAAAACTTGGCTCCCTTGAGTTGGTCAAGAAGGCTGTCAATTCTGGGAATTGGGTATCGATTCCTGACTATGATTTTGTTTAGGGCCGTGTAATCAATGCAGAGTTGCCAAGTCCCATATTTCTTATGTATGAGTATAATTGGGCTTCCACAGGGTGAGGAGCTGGGTCGGATGTGCCCATTTTGAAGTAGATCTTGGATTTGTTGCTTAATCTCCTCATTTTCCATAAGAGAGCAGTGATATACTGGACTATTGGGTAGAGGTGCACTGGGGGTTAAATCGATTGAATGTTTGACTTGACATTGTTGCGACACCCCCATGGGTGAGGAGAAGATGTCTTTGTTTTCTTCCATGATCTTTTCCACTTGCTTCTGTTGCGTGGAGAAGCCCTGTGCAAAGGCCATGGATGTGGTTGCGACCTTCTGTTCACTTTGACAACGAATCATGAAGAAGACAAATTTCTGGGTCTGGGAAATGACCTTCTTGCATTGCTCAACAGAGATCAAAGAAATAGCGGTAGGTGGAGCTATCTATGGTATCTTGTACAATTGTCTACCCAAATTAATAATAACACTATGAGGTCTAGACTCATATACAACATGCCGTTTCCAAAAATATGGTTGTCCTAAAAGAACATCACAAACTTCAAGGGGTCAATATCACACAATACCTCATCCTTGAAGGGCTTGATGTCGTAGGGAAGACAACACTGTTGGATGGCATGAAGGTCTCTTTTTTGGCAGAGCCACCTGATGGTGTAGGGATGCAGGTGTGGTATCATTGGTAGGTTCAACCACTTGACGACCTCTGCTACAATCAGGTTCTTTTGACTTCTGCTATTGACAATGAAATGTAGTGGAGCACCCTTCACCCACATCTGTGACTGAAAAAGGAGTTCACCTTCCTCTGGTTCCTCTGGTTCACTTGGTTGGACCTTGGTGGTAGTGACAATGGCATTGGGTTTTGCGTCAATGATCCAATTCTATTTGTCTAGATCTGATTCAGAGTCAGAAACTACCTCTGACTCTAAGGCTTTCAGCTTGACCACCAACGAATTTTATGGAATTCACACGACTTTTATGAAAGACTTTGAGGCTTTCATCGGTGTTATGCCAGAGGCTTTTATGGAATTCACACGACTTCCCAATGTATTTCTTTGTCTTCTCATTACCCTTCTTTGTTTTTGGCTTGGATTGGTTGTCCGGAGGGGGTCCATCCTTGTTATGTCCTTTGTTCTATGCGTTGGGGCGGCCTTTTTTCTAATTTTGCTGTGAGGAAATTGCAGATCCAAACTTTCACTTTTTCTGTTCAAATTTCTGCTCGATTTTGACAACATATCGATATGTCGCACCCAATGATGAGACGTGCAGAAACTCCATTTCTATTTGGATGTATCTAAGCAAAAAAACACAATGCTTGAGCACCAAACGTTGTTCAGAGTCCTTGATACCCAGCTTGGTGCACAAGGTATGGAAGATATTTGTGAAATATGGTATTGTCTAGTCCCTTTTTTGTCGTAGTGTGGTCCATCTCGTATACTGGTCAACGTAGCTTCCAACAAGGTAGTATTTTTCCTTAATAGCATCCCTGAAAGAATCCCAAGTGGGGGAGACCACAAATATTGCAGATTCCTCAGTGGCTCTTTTCTCACAGTAAGTTTTCCACCAATCCTTGACATGGGGGACAACCTTAAGGTGCGCAAAAGTAATCTTTTCTCTATCAAAAAAATTATGTACCAAAAAATACCCTTTTAGCAAATTCAACCATTTATCTACAACATTTGCATCTATTTGGCCTTCAAATAAGGGGATATCAAAACTTACTTGTACCTTGAAGGGGGCGGCGTGGTTGCTGGATGAAGATGCATCACCGTTGTCAGTTGTCGAAGGATTTGTGCAAAGTTATCCATCATCTCGTTCCTTTGTTGCGTGAGGGATTCCTCAAGCAACAATTTAAAAGGATCTCCTGCTCCATCATCTTTCTTTTCTTCTACCATGGGAGGTCGTTGTTATCGATGGGGACGGTCTTGCAAGGGCTCAACCACTTCAAGTCCAAACTCCTTGTACCCTGACCTCGTTGGGGACATGCACATAGAAACAAATAAAGAGCATACCACTCTAATACCACTGATCCAGATTTATAAATCGAGCGAAATGGAATATAGATGTATAGAAAAGAAATACATAGAGATATAATAAAACTTGACTTCTATTAATAAAGAGAATATGCTGAAACTGTAAAAATGCAGACTGAAACAAACTTGCTCGAATGATGGCATCTTATCTCTGAGAAGATATGTGATGGCTATGCTAATTCGCAAGAAGATGGCTACAATGAGGCTCCAAAGGCATTTTTAACATAAAGCATAAGTGAGAAAACCCTAAACATTCAAAAACCTAACCCTAGGCGATGAAGCGTCAAAAATCATGCGGGCCCCGATGAGGTAAGTTGGTACATCAACTTCCCGGGGTCGTGAATTTTGCATATGATCTCCATTTTAGGTGCATGATAGCTTGTTGGAAATAAATATCTGAGGACTGCACATGTTCATGCTGTCACACTTTGGCGAAAACTTACAATGTGAATGTGGGGCGCTCAAAAAACGTTGTTTAGGGCCTCAAATCGACCCCAGAAGTTTGAGACCCAAAAAACTAGGAAAAACTGCCAAAATGAAAACAGTTCTTTGAGCTAGTAGAATAGGTGGGTGGCCACCGATATCCACCTGGATCAATCTTGGACCTAGGACTTGCCTCTACCATGTGGCTTCCTCTAAATCCTCCACATTTGTTGTTGACTATGAATTTCTTTCCATCACATTACCTTGTGCCAAAATATGATTAGACACTCACCTCCTTATTTAGCTTTGTTGACATCAACTTGGTAATGTTGCATCCTTGCATAAATCTTGATGAGTTCCAGATGTAGTGAGCTTGTGCTTGAGGAAAAAAAATGTTCTTTATACATTCCTTCTATGATTGCCTTTAAATCAATTATTTCCCTTCATGCCTATACGATCATATAACCTACCCTAAATAAGCGCAAGGTATATGAATAAACTTGTGAAAATCAAGAGCATAGAGGATGCAATGTACTTATATCTATTAACCCAAAACCCTTATAAAACCAATTGAAGGTACCCCTTTTAGTATGGGACATAGAATAGTTAGAATATTTCTTCAAAAGGAAAGTGTACTTAAAATCTTCAAGTGTTGAGGATGACACTACCATGTGGATTCTTCCAAAGTCTCCATGTGCTATATTGGCCAAGACTTCACTTATGTCATTATAACATGTGGTAGGATATGTTTTGTTTTAATACCCTTGATTAAGAAGTGGACTTAGTCCAATCTTAGAATTTACTGAATAATGTTTTTCGGGGCCATGGATTCTGGGTTGGTTTTCGGTTACACATTTCTCATTTCACAAGACTTGAAATGTTTATAAACCCTAGAAAAAGTTATTTCAAATATAGGGTTGAGTACTTAGAAAAAAATTGTAACAAGGGAGGACTTGGTGTGGCCTAACACATATGTTGGTGCCACATTTTAGAACATGTATAAGCCACATGTTGTTGTAATACTTGTGACATGGCAACATTAGAGCTTACCATATGATCTGTTATTAATTCCCTTGGTACCTTTATTGCATGGGCTTTACCCTTATTTGAGGACATGCAATTATATAAATTTGTTTAATTTGGGGTTGCGTCTGTGGAGAGTTCTTATCTTTCGAGACACAAGGATTTCAATGCACATGGGGTTGCAAACCCAAAAAGGTATAAAACAAGGTGAATTCATTGTTTAGGTTTGTGTAAGAATTTATGTAGCTCATATGAACATAAGGTACCCAATATTCATGGGTCCATGGACCCAATAGATCTAATTAAACCAATTAAATGATGCATTAGGTTTGTAAGGGTTTTTATAAATTAAAGTGCAAAGAGGTTAAAATCCACATATTTTTTTTTCCTCGGAAAAATTCATAATTTTATTCATCCAAAAGGATCCAAAATTACATTTTATAGGTGCAAGATGCACTCCCCCAATCCATGGATAAAGGAACAGATAAAAAGATACCCCAAAAGGGCCCAAAAAAACTGCAAATCCACTAATTATAGTTACAATAAAAGGACTGTTAAGATCCTGCATCTAAAGCAATAAACAAAACTGCACACCCATGAAGGACCTCAAAGTGCAGATCCAAATATCCACATTGTACGCCCAGAGGATGGACCTCAAAGCTTTGTCCCAACCACCATAGAGAAGTAGAAAATCCCAGCAACCACAACACCAAGCTCCAGATCCCAAACCAGAGACCCCTACCTGGCCACCAACACACCGAGAGAAGGAGCCATCGAAATCCCCAAACGGATTGATTGAACAAATTTGTAGTCCACCCAAAGCATCAAAATCAAGAGCAAGAATCAAGCAAAACTGGAAAAACATACAGTCCACAGGTCGCGCACGTCGACGGACCAGAGAAAACAAAGGCTGGGGCATCAACAAACAATAAACCGAACATCCACGGGGACCATACCACAGTCCGCACAAGAAGGCGGCTCACTAGAGCACACCCAAACCATCGAGAGGCTAGGGAACCAACGAATAAATGAGCCGAGCATCTAGGGGGTTGTCGACAGAAGGGAGGTGCCCACGAGGAAGCTCCGCGGGAGGGGTTGCGGCCAGGGAAACCCTAGCCACAGAGCCATTAAAATCCACATCTATTCATGGAGTGTACTTATCCCCTGTTTTAGGATGTATTTTTTATTAGCTATAATAGATATGGAAAGTACATAAATTATGGGATAGAGTGCTAGACTCTTTCCATCTTGTATCTTCTATAAATACATATTTAAGTTAGATTAAAAGGCTAGAGAAAATAACAAAGGAATTGATGAACACAACTATTGTAACTTGTTGACCTAATTTCCAGTCTTTAACATAAATATCGTTGATGCTATATATAGTGTGTTGATAATTGTTTAGAACTGTAATTATCCTCTTCCATGTGTTCCAGGATAGGAGGCCCCCCTATCTCTGGTATATGTTGTTATAATTTAGAAGTTACAATTATCTTCTTTAAAATTTATTAACAATTGCATGTAATAGGATCACTGGAAGATAAACAATCACATAACACAAGATATATCCTGGGAAACTCTCGTGGGGGAGAAAACCCATCAACCAATTCTTCAGTATAGATTCCTTCAACCAGTACAATGTCACGTTTATAGCTCTCCACAAATAGACCAAGACCAAGATACCAAAGACCAAGAAACCAAGACCTCCTTTGCTATGCTCCAAATACACAAGATAAGGTGAGTTGTGTGGGTATATAGGTCGAGCCATTTCCTTGAAATCCATCATCCTGAACCTCTTCAGGATTTCCACTGCATACTTCCCTTAATTCAGAAAGATCCCATCTTGTCTCTGCCATACCTCGAGTCCCAAAAAGTAATGCATCATCTTGAGATCTTTTATCTCAAACTCAACATCCAGTTTTCTCTTACACTCTGAGATGAAATTTTCCACACCTATTAGAAACAAGTCATCCACATACAACAATAGTATTACTGGACCATCATCCACAACCTTAAAGTAAAGGTTAGAATCCGCATTGCTGTTTGTAAATCCTAAGCTTGTTAGAAAACCATCGATCCTGCCATACCATGCTCTGGGTGCATGCTTTAATCCATATAAATCCTTCTTCAATATTCACACATTCTTCTCCCTGTCATGTACCTCGAACCCTTGTGGCTTCTCCACATATACTTCCTCTTTTATTTCACCATTCAAGAAGGCTGTCTTCACATCCATCTGATGTACCTTCCATTTCATTATTGCGGCCAACGAAAGTATAGTCATGATCGAGGTATATCTCACCACAGGAGCAAATGTCTCCTCATAGTCAATGCCCTCCTTCTGAGAGAATCTTCGAGCCACAAATCTAGCCTTATACTTTTCAATACTGCCATCAACTGCATGTTTCATTTTGTAGATCCATTTTGAACTTACTACTGATTTCTCCTTCAGTTTGGGGACCACATCCCAGTCATCATTCTTTACTATGGATTGATATTCCTTCCCCATGGAATCCTTCCATACCCTCTTTTCTGTAGTCTCTTCATAACTGAACAATTTTTCATCCGTGATATCATACAAACATGCCACATAGCTGGAATACGGTTTTAGCTTCTTACTTTCCCTGAGATATGTTTTTGGGGCACCATATCTTTCTGCATCTCTAATGAGCTCTTGTGCCCAAGATGGTCTTCTCTTGCAAGAAGGAATCTCTGCTAGCCTTTGAGGTTCTGCCATGTCATTATCCTCATGAATGAATTCCTCTGGTTCAACTGCTTCTGCCTATGGAACTATAGTAACTTCATTCTCCTCCTCATGAACCTCTTTTTCACAGTCCTGTTTTGATTTGCTGAAAGTTGCACTCTCATCGTAGGTGACATCTCGATTAATCTCAAATTTCTGGTGATCGAGAATATATTTCCTGTATGCCTTCAATGTGTCAATGTAGCGAACAAATATGTCATTCTTTCCATATGGATCCAAATTTTTCATATTTTCCTTGGGGACATACATAAATACGAGGAATCCAAATATCCTTAGATGGATGACTTTCAACCTCTCTCCTGAAAACATCTTCTCTAGCGTCTTGTTTTCAAGTACTTTGTGGGGACTTTTGTTCTGCACATGCAATGCAGTCTTTGCTACTTCTACCCACAAAATCATAGGTAGATCTTGATCATGGATCATAGCCTTCACTGCTTCCATGATCGTCCGATTCTTCCTTTCTGCTGAGGGTTGCAGGGAGTATAAATATCCCTCTTAATACCAACTTCCTTGCAATATTATTTGAATTCCTCTAAAGTGAATTATCCTCCATTATCTGATCACAAGGTCTTTATCTCCCGCTCTGTTAGGTTTTCTACCAATGCCTTAAATTCTTTGAATTTTCCAAACACTTCATTCTTTTCCTTCAAAAAATAGATCCAAGTTTTACGCGAGTAATCATCAATAAAAGACACATAATATACACACTTGCTTAGTGAAGTTTCTAACATAGGTCCACACACATCTGTGTGCATGATGTCCAATACTCTTTTGGATCTGATATCACTGTTGGGAAAGGAGTGCTTCACGTTCTTGCCTTATGCACAAACTTTGCACACATCGTCTATTTTTTCCTAGATCTCTAGCAGTCCTCTCACCATCTTGCTCACACTTGGTAGGGCCTTGTAATGTAGGTGAGAAAATATCCTATGCCATAATTCACTGGGATTCACAATGTTATGAATTAATGTTGAATATGGTCACCCTTTCAATTTGTAGAGTCCTCCCTCTTGAACTCCAATCACCACAACATCATCAAAAGTATTCCCTCTAGGTCACATAAGAACTTGTCCATCAACAAATGCAACTCTGTAAGCCTTCTCATCCAATGCTGAAATCGAGAGAAGGTTCCTTTTCAACCCAGGAACCCAAAGAACTCCCTTCATCTTCATTGGCTTTCCTGAGTCTAACTTGTAGGAGGCTTCTCCTACTCCTTTGATCAGATAATGATACTCATCTCCCAATTTCACCTTGTGCGGTGAATCCTTATGAGTGAGGTTAGACAAGGAGTGTTTATAACATATCATGTGCTTGGAAGTACCATTGTCCATCAACCAATTGTCACTTCCATGAGTGGCATTTACTGTAAGGGATGAGATAAGAACATACTCCTCATCACTTGATTCATCTTCTTTTGCAACCTTCTTGGGTGGCTCATCATCTTCAATTGTATGAACATGATGCCTTTTACCTCTTTTCCCTTGGTTTCTGAATGAGGGAACAATTCCTAGCAATGTGTCCCATTTTCTAACGACATAAACATCCGATATTTGGATTATTTCTTCAGCCCTTCTGAAACTTCTTGGGTGAGGGGGGTTATTTCTTGCTCTTTCCTTTCCTATCGTGGGAGGCTAGGGCTTGATCATCATCTGCCATCTTCTCTTCTCTTGATGTTGTCCTTGCTTCTTCTTGGTTGCAATCTTCCCATAGCCTACTGAAATTGGGTAGCTTCGTTCTTGAGAATATCCCTTGAATAAATGCATCCCATTACCTTGGGAGGCCATTCAAGGTGGTCATCACCATTTCTTCTCCATTCATTGTATCACCAATGGCTTCTATCTGCTCCTTGATATGGTTCACTCTTGAGAAGTAAGAGTGGATGGTTTCTGAATTATGCATCCTCACATTCTTTAACTGATTTCTAAAGGTCATTCTTTGGTTGATGTTGTTTCCTTCAAATAGTCAGGTTAAGGCTTCCATCATTTCTTTTGGAGTGGATAATGAATACACATGATGAATAACATGGTCCTTAATGGAGTCTGCAATAATCCTCTTTGATTTAACTATATCCTTCTTGTGCTTTGCTTTAGCCTCATATCCCTCTGGTTTTGAAACTTCTTCTTTAGTGAACTTCTCTAGATCATATTATTCTAGAAGGAGGGGATACTCTATACCTCCAGGCTCTGAAGTTTTCATCTCCCTCCAGCTTCTCATCAATCTTGGTTCCGGTAGTCATCCCACACCTTAATAAAAAATTATGGATTTTGAAGATCTGATCCAGGGAAAAGATGCGCTCCACTAGGGTGCACTTGCTGGTGGTATTGTCTTGTCTGAAAACCACTCCTATAAAGAAAACATGACTCCTTTTGTCTTTTATATCTGCGAACTATCTTCTATTCAGGCCTGCTTTGATACCATGTTATAATTTTAGAATTTACAATTATTTTCATTAACATTTATTAACAATTGCATATAATAGGATCATTGAAAGATAAACAATCACATAACACAAAAGATATCCTAGGAAACCCTCGCGGGGGAGAAAACCCAACAACCAATTCTTTAGTATAGATTCCTTCAACCGGGACAATGTCACATTTATGGCTCTCCACAAAGATACCAAGACCAAGATGCCAAAGACCAAGAAAGGAAGACCTCCTTTGCTATGCTCCAAATACACAAGATAAGGCAAGTTGTGTGTGTATGCAAATGAGAGGAACTCGACCTCTATTTATACACATAACTTGACTCCCGAAAGGTGCAACCCTAAGAGGGTCCGTTTTGACTTTTACAATAAGGATAACAATAAAATAATAATTTCTTTTGAGCCGATTTATACAATATGTAATATCCCTAAGGCCGAACTGAATTGTAAATGTAAATACAAATGTACTTAAGCTGGTGAGTTGTTTCAATATCATTTTTGTATGCATATTTCATGGCATAGTGCGTGCATGTACTGTGCAGTAAAATGAGGAAGTTTGCACATTCCAGGATACCGCGCGTAGCAACATAAGTGTGCGCGATATTGAGGCCATGTAGCCTTTTGTGTATATGATACGTTTTATAGGGTGGTGAGCCAGTTATTATAAACTAGGATGCTTATGTTTTGATTAGGCCGGAGAGCCTAGATGTTAAAGGCTAGTGTGCCTATTTTTGTATATGTCTCATACTTAATATAAATACATTGTTGCGTGTAGACTGACCACGATAAAAGAGATGGGGGACTAAACTCCACTAGTTAGGGAAAGGGAGGGATAAAAGTTAAGGAAAGTGGCTAAGATAGGGAGCTTAAGCCAAAAAGGAACATTATATTAATATTTTTTAAAACATAAAGTATGGATAATTATTTTATCCTAAGTTCCAAAGTTGGGGACAAGTGGGCCAAAGTAGCTCTCAACATGACAAGTTTCAAGTTGGGGACATGCATACATATTGTTGGGACTTAGTTCATTTCCTATCATCTTTTCCATCATTCTTCCCAGGATTCCTTCCATCATTCAGTCATTTAGTCAATCATCCATGAGCATGCACACACCCATTGAGATATACTCGTACCTTCATGACTATACCTGAACTTGTATCCATAGCCATTTTTTATTGGTGTATCTGGTTAGCTTGAGAGCTGGACTAAAGAAGAGGGTTGTCAGGCCCATGAGAAATTCTCCGGGTGAGAGAATTGTTGGGGATTGATTTCCCGAAGGTGCTGAACTACAACTACAGTTCTCTAAGACTTCCTGTCCGGCCTGTTGCTGAAGCCCGGAAAGGAAGTGGGGCAACCGAAGGACTATTGAGAAAAGAAGGGTCACACTTCCTGGGTGGGACATGCATGTGGGGAATGAGGGACTATAGGCTATTAGTTTGAATTGGCACCTGAGACAGAGTCTTTCCTGTTTTCCATAAGCCTTTAGCCTGGTTAGAATTTCCTTTAGTCGGGTGGAGTTTAGTCCCAGCTCGGGGGTGACTCACTGTTGAGAGTGATGAACAGTGTGGTCTATGGCTGGGAGGTTTGTGGAAGGTCTGCACGTAGTTGGTGACATTATTACCAAGATAAGTGTCAATTGTGTGATAAATTTACATGCTGCATTGTTATTTACGTGCTTATTTTATGGGTTATCATATGTGTGGTTATAACTGTGTTTATTTTTTTTATGGGTATTTCCTGTATATGTTGCATGTATATGTTTACTATTATTTCAGTGTGAATCCATGCATTTACATAACATATTTGTCTCTTTATGTTTTATATATAATGCTTCCGCAAGAGTTTTGTGTGTATATATTTTAAATACATGCAGTTCGAAAAATTTATGTGGCATAGCTCAGTTGGATGCTGGGTATGTTACAGTATGTTCCACAGAGAGAACAAAAAGAGTTCTCTGGCGTAGCATGGCCCGACATGGATGGATGAAGATGTTACACAATAAGATTACAATAACCTTCTCAAGGTTTGACCAATACAAATACAAAAGAATATCTTCCATAGTTACATCAAACTATCAACATATGTTGTATTATTAGATTAGTTTCTTTTTTCTTACTGTTTTATTGAGTTATTTCCTAGATTACAATATGTTGATTTTGTGTTGTGAGAAGTTTCTTTAAATGATATATAGTTTGTATATTCTTTACAATATACAATAAATATTCATCCATTCAGTGTCATTGACCACATTGTATGAGATTATTGTTACGTGAACATTCTATTTCTTCAAACTAAATGAAAGATTGTAACCTGTGATTTTGACAATTGCAATTCTAGTAGATAACTATTTGATTGTGAAAACATTCATGTATTGTTTTAATAAGTGAATATTAGTCCTTCATCTTTGTCGAGTTTGGTTAGTGTTTTGAGATAGTTTAAAGTGTTTCAAAGTAGAATTGTTTCATTCAAATACAAATTATAAAAACACATTGATTCTGCACTGACGGTGCCTGCACTTCACAAGTTTACGTACTTTGGTTGATAAATAAATGTAACATAATTTATAAATACAAATTCATCAACAAGTACAACTAATAAAAAAATCCATGTGGGAGCCACGTGGGCATGAGTCAATGTCATATGAACATTAAATGGACTTATCGCAAGCTTCCACATGGAAGTGGGGTCCACCATATAAAACCTTCTAGGACAACTTTTGGAAATTTAGTGATCCTTTAGGTTTCTGTATAACCTTCATATGTTTGTTTTGTTATCAATCTTGATAATTTACTACATCTCATTAAATAGGGCATTGGGTTCGTATGAGAATTTTTGCAAATCGAGAGATATAAGGAGTTCGATCTATCCAATGCCCAAACCTAAAAGGGTTATCAAATAATATTAATTTGAATGTCAACATTTCACTTCAATAAAATTTTAGGTTTGACCCTTGGTACTTAGTCAAGTTTTGGAAAGAAATAATTCAAGTATCCAACATATGCCAATTCCAAGTTGCACTCTCAAATTCCTGTACATTCCCCTTTGACTCAAGTTATGCTGACAACCTCATGGTGACATGGAAAAATCTTATTGGCCATAGCCTCGCTCCACTATCATTGATGACATCATCATGGATGATGTGGTGCACAGGTTGCTGCCATGTGGCATGATTCTATATGTCTAGGAAAATCATAATATATGCACTTCCTTCAACGATTCCACAAGTCCTATAATGGGATCTCTTATAGTGAAGTGAACCTTGAAGTTCCTATTATAGCCCTCGTGCCCTTTGTTTTGTTGTCAGAATTGTGAATTTATTAAATTTCACTAAACAAGCTTCAAGTCTTGAGAGAAAGTAATGTAATACACATGTATAGGGACGTGAATCTATCTAGGTTCATTGGAGCCATCAAGGGGTCCTTGTATCTAAAACATGAGAAACCGATTTTTCTCAAGGTCTCATACCCATAAGGGATTTCAAACATGACTAACTTCTAGGGTTCTGTATGTACGAGGACTTATGCAAGAACACAAAACAAAAAATTTGAGATTTTCCTAGACCCATGGACGAGACCATGAATTAGAACAAATTTTATTTCACATCGAGTCCATAGGGAAGGGCCAAGGCTCAGGTCATATGGGCATCATAACACTAATAAAATACCACATTCCAATCTCAAAGGTCGCTACATCACTATGGTTTTGGGTCTTTTAGACTCGAGGTAATCCAACCTCCTCCTTAGATCCAAAGTATTATTCAATCAAAATACTTATAATTTTAGGCATGCCAAAATAGGTCAATTGGGGACTTTAATTTTGATTACTCACACACGTTTTGTTGTAAACCCGACCTCTTAATTCATTCTACTTTATATATCCTTGTTAGAAAAACAGGATCGCAGAGAAACAAAATAAAAATAGTTGCGGAAATAAAACACAGAATATACGCAATTCAATAGAGACACAAATATACGTGGTTCACCCAGTGTAGGCTACATCCACCAAAGAAATTTCCAATCCTTCCTTTCTTATTATCCAGCAAAATGAAGGGATACAACCTACAACACACATGTTGTAACTTCCTCTTCTTTCTCTCACAATCTCCTCTCTCAAAATACAATATTCGCTCTCATACACAACCACAATACAATTCCTCATAAATGATGTTTCCTTCTAGGGAAAAAAACCCTAACATAACTTCTACTGTCAGATCTGCGATCTTAGAATAAACGATCCATATTGAGTATGAAATCACAATATTTTACAAGGAAAATTTCCCAAAAAATTCTCTTTGGGAGCACTGCCCCCCCCTCCCGCCCCCCCTCCCCTGGATCCCCTTGGCTCCAAATGTTGGGGGGGCAAGCCCCCTCATAGCCCCCCATCGGGAAATGGGGTCCAAAAAAAGCTGAAACAAGACCTTTGAATTATGAAGATAATCAGGCTCCAAAACCAACACCCCTTTGAGTGTTGAATGATGGCTTGGAATCTTTGTGTTTTGTGAAATGCAAAGATATCCACATGTACCACACTCTAAATCAACATAATCTTTATATCACTTTAGGGAACAATGGGGGTTATAAAAGGGTCATGTGGAAATATCAAAGGATCACGTTCATGATGCAAACATTGACGACATGGTGGGTGCATGGACCAATCCTATCTTTCCACATGGTGATGCTATGTCTACAAAATAATGTCATAGGACATGTTATTGTTCCATGTTCTAACACTTGGCACCATATTAAGTGGTTAAGGCATGTTAGGTCCTCCCTTTTTATTGAAATTTTCTTAAATACTTAGCTTTGGGTTCAACACTTAGTTAACGGAATTTAATAAATTATTGAATTAAAGAATAAAAAAAGTGTACTAAGGCTATAACAAGAAGGTTTAGTCAACTCCAAAGTTTATTATGCATGCTTAATTATTAAAAACACACTTAAAATAAAGCTTTTACTATGAAAGGTTTTATGTGGTGAACCCATTGTCATGTGACAATTCCTTAATGTTTGATGTGGTGGTCAACATATGCAAATTCATACCCATGTGGCCCATGTATGGTTTTCACGTAAAGCTCTAGTAGAGGCTATAGTCTCCATGATTCTTGTTTCCACCTCCCCATAACCTTCTTTCTTTTATGATTTATGTGCACAAATATCTAGACTTCAAAATCCTTTCAATACAACTTTTTAATCTACGAGGTCTTTTAGGCCAAAAATATTTTAAGTACTTTGCACTTCATATTACCTACCTTTCCCATGTACTCGATCCATTATTTAACTATCCGCTTTCAGGTTCAAGTTTCGGGCATATCTCGATCCTTTTGCACTTCAAACAACATAACTTACTTCATGAACTTTGAGCACTTCTTGTTCTAAAACATGCATAGGCTCTTATCATGGAATCAACCTTCATATTAGCTATATCGAGATAGATTCTATGTTCTTTGTCTACTTATTTGTAAAAGATCCTTCATGGACTCGATGTATCCTTTAACCTAAATATATAATTTTTGGAGGTCTAGGAGAGAAAGAGTATTTTCATAATTTTTATTCATTAACTTACACAAGTCTCTCCATGGACCCGATGCTAATCAAAGTTAGATCATATAAAAATTCTAGGTACAAAGAAAGATGAGAAAATTGGAGAGGTTAAACCATGCAAATGCATAGATCTTGTAATTTTCCTGGACATATAAGATCATGCCACACAATGATTCAACTCACACCACATCATCTATGGCAATTACAATAAGAACAACATGGAGGGGTCTCGGTGAATAGGATCTTTCCACATATGCATGATGATGTCAACAAATAACAAAGATTGAGTCACGAGGAATCATGTTTGAAATCCCTTTTAGGTTTAGGGTCGTCAACATAATTTGTTTCTTATGTTTTATGATGCAAGGACCCTCTCATGAACTTGACACATTATTTACTAAAATTTAAAATATTTTGGGCTCGTGAATTTGAATAGATTCACACCTTTGTACATGTGGATTACATTACTTCCTACAAGCACTTGGCACTTGGTTAAGAATAATAATAATAAAATCTCAAGTTTGAGAACATAAAAAAGGGTATTGAGGTTATAACAGGAGATTTGAGGTACCTCTAGTACATCCTCTTCTATTGGTTGTAGAGGTTTTAGCGAAGGTTTTAACTGGCGGGCAGAGGTTGTAGCGAAGTTTTTTTGCAGTTCTTTTATCATCAAAACACACCGGTGTGTATATATAAACGAGAAGTACCAGAACCGGTGCACATACATAAATGATATGCACCGATGGACACACATAAATGATGAGCACCAGTGCACATACACAAATGAGACACACCGGTGTGCACAAATAAAATAAGAAGCACCAATGCGCACACATAAATTAGAAGCACCGATGCACACAAATAAAATAAGAAGTACCTGTGCGCACAAATAAATGGGAAGAACAATGCACACACATAAATGAGAAGCATCGGTGCCCACACATAAATGAGAAGCACCAGTGTGCACACATAAATGAAAAGCACCGATGCGCACACATAAATGAAAAGCACCGATGATTTTTATGTTTATGCATTCATTGGTTTGTATTGTAATCACGAACATCAAAATATTTTGAAATGATACAAATATCATCATACATTATGTCATTTAAAGCAACATTGTTTTCTCACAATTTTTATCACTAGTGCGTATAACTCATTAAAATGCACCGTTTTGTGAGTTCAAAAGAATGCAGGGAAACAATATGTATATATTTTAATTAATTATTTTTTTTACAAATTTTTAATTAATCATCTCAAAATCAAATATTTGTTATAATAATATTGATTTTTATATTTTTGTTATTGCGTTTTGATATAATGATTTCATTAATGCATTATCTAACATATTACACCTCTATTATTTGCAACAATGTAAATCATCCATATATTAATTAATCATCAACACAACATTTTACAACATTTGATAATGCAATAAAATAAGAAACCCATTTTATTAAATATGAATAAGTGACCCATCGTCATACAAAATGGGACAACGTAAAGGTTCACAATAATAAAAATGCAACCAATATGTAATTTTTACACTCATCAGTAACATGTCCTCATGCAATTGGGACAATATGTCGAGTACATTAAACAAAATCCTTAATTTTAATAGCCAAATATTCCAAAACATACAAATTGCAGTAACATTCAACTATATTGATTGTCATTCGACATTGCTTGAACTACTATCAACGCTCGAGCTGCATGCATGCCTCATTTCTTCATCACTTGTAGGCGATATTGTACTTTGGTTATTTAACGTAATATTTTCTTGATAAGCTTGTTTTTGATGTTCCACCTCTTCATGTTCCATCTACAAACATATAAATAAAGTGTAATAACTCTCTCTCTCTCTCTCTCTCTCTCTCTCTCTCTCTATATATATATATATATATATATATAGTAGAATGGACATGATTGTGTAAATAAGAAAGTGTACCATAGCAGTGACTATTTCATAAACAATACACATTCTTTTGAAACCATGCTTCATGTCATCTCACAAAATCTCTTCTGTTGGATGCACTCCATACTTTGTTTCCTGCATGTTTAATACGCCATGACAAAGTACAATCGATATAATTAATAAAAATGTTTTTTGTTGTTCAATTAATTATAAAACAAGGGAAGTTAGGAAACATAGCTACTTAGAAATTGTTCAATTAAACCTTGATACTTCAACATATACTCACAGCCCATACTTAACCCAATGTTTATCAATTCTTTAGTTGGCTCTTCTTTGTATGTTAACACCTATTAGAAGACATCCATGGATGAGTATAAATTAATTATTTAAATATAAATATCATAACAGAGACGACATTTTAATTAAGATCTAAAAAGTGAGTACTCACAAACTTTGTGATCAACCCTTTTATTCCTCATTGTTCTGTCTTATGTGCTAAACATGTTCTATTTATTTTTATTTTCTACAACAAAACAATTGAAAATTAGTATTTCATGTGATAATTAAATTCAATGTACATAAAAAAATAAATGAATGATTACATGCCTCTTATGCACATTGTAATTGTTGGGATGGCTCCTCCTACAATGCAATTATGTTCATTTCTTTTATCATCTCCTTGTACACTTTTTTGGACATCTCCACCAACATGTGCTGATTTTTCCCTTGTAATTTCCATGACATGCCTTAACCAACACACATCATTAATTTAAACCTACAAATAATTCAAAGAAATTAAATTTTTAATATAACTTAAAGGACTTGTCTTGTTCTTTTGTTGGGATGAGCTACCATCGTGCTTGCTACAATAAGTTGTTTTCCTTGAACTTTTATCAACCATATTCTATAAAAAAAGGACGGGAATCATTAGATATAAAAAATATGATTTTTTTTTACAAAATAAGATTAATAGAAGCATCGATGCTCTATAAATTAACAGAAGCATTGGTGCTCTATTAATTAATAGAAGCAATGATGTTATATTAATTAACAAAAACAATGATGCCTCATTACTGTTTATTGCTCACTTCCGAACATGTGAAAAAAAATGTTTTTATTTTAAACTCCATGGTGCCGTTGACAAGAAAATGAGCACCGGTGTGCTTTGTTATTGGGGGTGCACCGGTGTGCTTTGTTAGTGAGGGAGAAATGATGCACTTTGTTATTAGGTATGCATTGATGTGATTTGTTATTGGGGGTGCACCAATATGCTTTGTTATTGGGGGAACACCGATGCACTTTCTTATTGGGGGAGCACCGATGCACTTTCCTATTTTGGAGCACCGTGATGCATTTTAGTTCTTATTAAATAAAAAACAATGAGCTCTGGTGCGCATGGTTGACTTAGGAGCACCGATATTGTTGACATGAAAACACGCACTGATGCGCTATTCATCTACAATGTGCACCGCGAACTGCAGAAACATTTTTTAAAAAGAAACTTATAGCGATAGGATCTGGGATCCAATGCAATGAGTGATTCCAATGCAACAGATACCAAATGCCCCATATACAAGTAAATAAACCCTACAAAAATATGTTTTTAAAAAAAAAATTCTATTTGTGAAATATAGAGAGGAAAACGAAGAGAAACAACTAGGAAGCTAGGGATTCTAATACTGAATGTAACTATGAAACCTTTTTATTTTATTTTTTGTAATGCACTGAAATATGTTTGAATAAAAAAGGGGAAATATTGAGACGATGAATAGAATAAAATAACATACTTGAAATTTCTCCTTTGCAAATATGTATGTAAATTTGCCTCTTCAAAAAAATCTTCCCACTCTAAAGACTCTGCTCGTAAATCTCTCTTGCACAAGTCTCCCCTCTAAATTTTGAAAAAATAATGAAATAATGATTAGGGTTTTCATTTATAAACACATACATTTTAAAAATACAAAATTCCCGTAAATGAGGTTTAGCTTGAGTGGTTTGTGCTGAGGGGTGTTCCCCCCCCACCCAGGTTCAATTCCCGCAAGTGACATGTTGAGCTGTTAAATGAGCAAACTATCGAAAAAGCATCAACTTTCTACAAAATCTGGTTTACTTCGGGTACCATCCTCGAAATGAGGGGAAGTGCCCAATGGGTTTCCCTAGGCTCTATTCCAAAGCAAAAAAAAAAATTCTCGCTCATTTTTCCATTATATGTTTCGACGCATTGATTTGATTTGGTATTTTTTTTTTTAATTTTACCCTTTAACAGTGCGCTCGACAATAATATGTGCCAGTGCATGTTTTTTACTAGACCACACTGGGGCTATATTGGTTTCTAAGTGCACCGTGGAAGGTTTATGGTTTTTAAATTAATTTATTTTATTTAAAAATTGATTTTCCAGTACATTTGTTATATTAGCACCGATGCACTTTGTTATTGGGGTGCACTGATGCACTTTGTTATTGGGGACGCACCGGTTCATCTTGTTATTGGGGGAGCACCAATGCTCTTTGTTATTAGGGAAGCACCGATGCACTTTGTTCTTGGGGGAGCACTGGTGCGCTTTGCTATTGGGGGAGCACCGGGGCACTTTGTTATCGGGGAGACCTGCGATGCATTTGATTTCTTATAAAATAAAAATTAATATTTTAGTATTTTATATTAATAATGGTTATTGAAAGCATTAGGGTGTTATATTTTGGAGCACTGGTGCACTTTGTTATTAGGGGCGCACCGATGCGCTTTGTTATTGGTGGAGCACTGATGCGATTTGTTATGGGGGAGCACTGACAATATTTTTGTATTATATATTAATAACGGTTATCAATGGGCTTTATTTGCTAAGCACCGAGGCGTTATGGTTGTAATATCACTAGTGCACACAATCAACTTAGGCGCACCAGTGCACATTGTCGACTTGTTGTATCGGTGCACATGGTCAATTTAGGTGCACCAGTGTGGTATTTTTAGATGCGCACCAGTGCACATAGTCCTGAAAGGCACACCGAAAAAAAACCTCCACAAAAACCTTCGGTCACCTGCCTCCGCTATAAATAGCTAAGGGACAATTGTTTCAGGGAGGTTTCGTAAAAACCTCCGCAATAAGGTGTTCTCCTTGTAGTGTTTGTCAATGTCTAAGGAAGGTTACTATGGATCCTATTCTCATGGAGATCCACCACCACAATGTTTTTCAAATTGCTCAACTGAAAAAGAATTTGACCTCTCATATCATTATCGTTTAAATCCATATTGAACACCCATTCTAAACTCACCATTGGAGAAGGGAAATCTTTGGTAAGCCTATTAAAAGTCAAGTCAATGATTATCATATTCTCTAAGTTACAAATGCAACCACATTTCATGAAAATAACACCACACAATAATCATCATTTTTGTGTTATCAGTGGAAACATAAGGACATGCAACTTCTTCTCCAACTTTACCAAGTAAAACATTTGACCAATCACCTTATTATATGTCATAGACAAATGGATTAGGCAAACTAATAGTAAACATAGACAGGTTTGGATATGCCAAATGGTTTCTAGGAACACACTACCATTAAATAAATGCGTTCGACATAACCAATGTTACATATGAACCTTGTTTAACTCAACCAATTTATAATATTAGGATTCTATGGCTACAAAGGGTTGAACCTAGGTCATTAACACAAGGAACCCTCGTGTCAAACGCTCCATGGATCAACATGCATCCCCTCTCATAATTTTACTACGATTTGAGTTTAGTAACGAGGATAATTTTACCCTTATTCTGGAAAGGATTATAGAAAATTCGTTGAGCAAGGAGGACAGAGTAATAATGTGGAAAAAATGGTTATTTAAATAACAACCCAATTGCATATTCATAATCTACCATACTAAATATAACATATATTGAGTAAAAAATACAATTATGTTGATAAGGTGATTTCTATTTGGTTGTTATCTCTATGATTGGAAATTATGCATGCTAAAACTTATCGATATGTGTTAGATGATAGTTAGAGAGTTGCATGTTATCCATCCCACATTGGTAAGTGGTACTTATATTTTTATGCCTTTCATTTATTACACACTTCTTCATCATTCTTAGAAGCTAGATTTGCACAACTCAACCTGCTCTTCATACTATCTTCGCCATTCACTAATTTTGGACCATTCAATCTCTTTAAAATTGCACAATCCTTTAAAGAAACCCCATTTTGAGTAAAACATTTTCCCAGGAAGTTAACAATTTCCCAGGAAGTTGACTTTAAAGGCCATTATAAAATTTGATTGGAGAACAAGCTTGATACTTTTCAAACTTTAATAAGACTATTTCGTTACATTAAAAACGATGGCTTTGATGCTTATTTCGAGTTAAAGCTCCTCGAGGCCTCATTTCTTCTACAAATTAAGAGTGTTGTAGTGAACAATATTCACATGGACATTTAATAAGATGCATTTTTTTAATGGGATAACATTGAGGATTATGTGACAATGTTTTTAATGTTAGATGAATGTGAATGCAATGGTAAATCATTTCACAACTAGATTCACTTGCAATGGTAAATTATTTGGACACTTGTGATGTGCTTAATAATAATATTTATTGTTATTTTCTTAGTTACCACAACTTTCCTTTAAAACCATCTTTCCTCATTGTCCCATGCCCTCCACAACCTTGATTGCTCTCCTTGACGCAATTGCTCCCTCTTTTAGTTAGGAGTAATATCTTGAGAATAATAGAAGTTTTGTGTTATGGTAACACTTTTCCTTGCTCTGAGCTCTCATTTTTCTACACAAATTTTACACATCTACTTGAAAAGAAAACCAAATTCTTTAGTTAGGATTAATATCTTGCGAACAATAAAAGTTTTGTGTTATGGTAACACTTTTCCTTGCTAAGAGCTCTCATTTTTCTACACAGATTTTACACATCTACTTGAAAAGAAAACCAAATTCTTTAGTTAGGAGTAATATCTTGTGAATAATAAAAGTTTTGTGTTATGGTAACACTTTTCCTTGCTCAGAGCTCTCATTTTTCTACACAGATTTTACACATCTACTTGAAAAGAAAACCAAATTCAAGTGCAAGTGTTGGGCCCTTTATTTTGATGGAGGACATAAGGGAACCAACTTAGCAGACCTAGAGATACGAGTTGCGCCACTTGGAATGAAGGTCGTTAGTAGTAATAAAGAGTATTATAGATAGTGGGAACTAAAACTAGGGTATCAGGTGCAACTCCATGTGATTGAAAAACAAAGCGGTGGAAGTGAAGACACCTTGAAAAAGCTATAAATGATATGAGTTAGTTCATAAATGAAGAATTGAAAATAAACTAATAACTTTTAGAGTTTGAATGAATACTCTCACCTCCGAGTGTGATTGTATAAATGTAAATGCTTCAACCTATTTGAAGGTTTTATTTTTGCTAGATATTTGTTAGATAGTAGATAGATGGTGAATATCAAATGTTAGGTCATGTTTTAAAGATATACTACTATTGTGTCTTGGTGAATGTGTGAACTATAAGGATGTATTGGATCATGCTAGAAATTAATGGAATGAGGCTCTACTTTCAACTTTTGGTGTTCTTTACGTTGTATGAAAATGATGTCCTTTTCTTGTGATCTTTAATTCTTATGTTGAATTGTAATATTTTGTTTGAATATATGTTGTGCATTGAGACTTAGGTGTATGAAAATGATGTCCTTTTCTTGTGATCTTTAATTGTTATGTTGAATTGTAATATTTTGTTTGAATATATGTTGTGCATTGAGACTTAGGTGACTGGTGATCTAGATGGTAATGTTTAATAGTTTATAGGGTATAAGGAGGTTGCTATATGATGTTAAGAAACATGCAATGATAATTACTATTTAATTTAGTGATTGGGATAGGAAATGGTTGCATTAGTCATACTATTTGAACTCTGCACAATCCTTTTTGTTTTGGCACAATGATTTAGGTGAGATATTCCCCTCTATGGGGATTGAAAATGCCAACACCTGGACTACAACAAACCCCTTATTGGACACCGATGTGGACCTAGGTCTCAAATTGAGCCAACAAAAGGTTTTGTTGTTGGGACCCTATCATGATGTGTGTGGAATTTTAACAATATGATTGATACATTGACCCAAAGTTATGTGGAAGAATGGTGGTTTAGATAAGTCAATCTCTTTGTGAAGCAACAAGTTATTGACCATTGATCCACTATTGATCCACTTTGTTGCATGATACGTATGAATATTTTTTGGGTAGAATTTTTGATGGTATTTTTCAAATGGTTGAGTATAATGGGGGAGAATCCATGACCTACTTGGAAATGAGGAGGGAGACTTAGTGGAATGTTCAAAACCTGGTTGCATTGTAGATATTTCATCATGAGGTTGTGACGACTGTTGTCTTTTGGGTTAAAAGTACAATAGAAGGTTGTATTGTTGAATTTGTAGTTGAGTTTAGTTATTCTTTTTCGTGACCACAATATTAGTTCAATAAATGAGCTCTCAGGAGGTTGGTAAATGAAGTCATGACTTGTGAAGATGTTTTTGGAGAATGAGGACTATATTCCTTTTAACCCACTAGTTATAGTTAATATGGGAGATGAGACGCCCAAAGAATCAAAGGGACAAACAAAAGAAATATGATGAATAGGTGAACATGTTTAGACTCATGGATTAGAGATGATGCAATATGAAGTGAGGTATGAAGATAATTATAATTAACTAACATGGGAGGACATGATCATTGAGCTACAAAATGGTGATGCGCTTGACGACATATTCCAACTGTGAGGAATGGTATAGAACATAGGTGGTGTTTCAAATCCTGGAATTCTTTTTGTTGTGATTCAGACCATGTAAACTTGGCTTTATCTCCCCCCTTGGTCACTTGAATTAAAGGCCAAGCTATATGGAGAAACCCAACATGAACCTGCAATAGAAGTTGGCGAGGCCCATAAAGTTGTTGATCTCTGTCAGAGTCATTGGGGGTTAGATAATCACGAATGTATTAGATCTTGGTTGGGCCCACATGCACCCCATGTTCATCCATGATGTATCCTAAGTATTGGATTCTCTGCATGTCGAATGGGTCTCTACATGCCAAATGAGAATTTCTCCAAGTTCTCATATAACTTGTGTTGTCACAGGGTGCTCAAGATCTATTGAATGTGATGCATGTTATTTTCCTAGGTCCGGTTGAAGATGATGACGCCATCCAGAGAG
>ML779941.1:1731170-1742318 GCA_009831015.1 Picea engelmannii
TCTCTCTCTCTCTCTCTCTCTATCTCTTTAATAGAGAACAACTCTATTATGAGTGTCCATGAGTACAATAACCTCTAGAACAAAAAGGGTTTGCATTATCAATAGGCACCATAAAATCATTGATGCATTTTCCAAATCACATAGGAATAGAAATTATTTCTTTGGAGGATGGAGAGTGCAGGGAAGGATCTATCACTTCTTGAGATAGATCATAAGGAAACATAACTAAACATATGAACACATTCCAAAAATTGTCCCCTTCAATCTCAAGATTATTTTGATCTTCAAATAAATATCCAACCTAGTCAACAATTGAGAGTGTTTCAAGAGTAGAGCGAAATTATGACCTTTAGCAAGATCTGCGCATGAAGAGAGCATAAGGAATTCCATGAGAACAAACAAACTTAGGAATATGGATTAGGAAAATCCTTAACCTAATTTTCAAAAAACAAATCTCAACACAACGATTTAAAAAAAATTCCTTAAAGAAAGGTAATGGACAAGTATGGGTACATACGCCCTTGTCTACTACATATAAACTACTACAAGGGCATAGACTATTGCAATAACACATACCTCTTATAGAGAAAACTCCTTATTGGTATGATAAAATATTGATCTCCCTTCATGTCTCATCTAACTTTTCTAAAATGATATAATAAAGGCATTGAGTAATAACAGTTAAATAGGTCTAAGGCTTAAATCATATTTTTCCTCATGTGAGCCACTAGACTAGAGTGTTTGGAGAAACCATGCTCTTTTTATTTCAAGCCATCAAGGATAGGTGTTGTTGAAGGATTCAATTATCTATGAGGTTCATATATCTTGTTGGAGGCCACATGCCAACATGAGAAGACAAGATTGTTTTTTTATACCCTTTTTTTGTGTGATTTTATTATCATATACTATTTTATTGCTTAAGTGAGAGCTAATTTGAAGACACAAATGTAAGGCATAGTAAAGGGTGGAATGGGGTGGTAGAGGACATCAAAGGGGAAAGGGGAGGTGGATAAAGTGGGAGGAGTTCACTTGATGGCTAAGTGTTGTGTGGAGTGGATTACTGTGGTAATTGGTAAAAGTTAAGGAGGGGTCATGTGGGGAAGTTAAGGAAAGTCCATGACTAGCTTGGGAGGGTTAGCCAAGATAAACCAAGTTTCACTCACAATAAACACCAACGCCTGGAAGAATATTTATTTTTGTCCAATTTTATGTAGTTTATATAGATTACATGTACATCCATCTTGTTGGATTAATTTGAGACCTAGGTTTGCATCAATGCCCAACACGGGATCCACTATAGTGTAGGAATTGACATTTTCAATACCCACAGACGAGAAGTTCTCACCCAAGAACTATGTCGAAACATAAAGAACTGTGTAGGGATAAAATAGTATGACTATCACAACCATTTACCATCGCAATCACTACACTAAATAGTGATTATCATTGCATGTTTCTTAACATCACATTGCAACCTCCTTCTACCCTATCAACTATTGATTGTGACCATCTAGATAAGCATTCATATAAGTCTAAGTACACAAAATTTGTTCAATGAAAATATTGTCATTGAACATAACAAATAAAGAAAATAAGTAAAATACATCATTGTCATACAACATAAAGGACACCAAAATTTGAAATGGAGGTCTCATTCCCTTAACTTCTAGCACAATCCAATATATCCTTACATAACATTCATTCATTCACCAAGATGCAATAGTAGTATAGATCCAAGAAATGACCCAACATAAAATATCCACTGTCTAAATGATATCCAATCAAAATCCAACTCCAAATAGGACAAGACCTTTACATTTATATAGTCACACCTAAATAAGGGAGGAGTCATTCAAACTCTAGAAGTCGATAGTTTACTTTCAATTCTTCATTTATGAACAAGATGATATATTTTCCACCCTTTGATCAGTTTCCTCAGTATTCTACAATTTTTCCTTTAATCACTTGAAGTTGTTCTTGATATCCTAGTTTTTGTTGCCTATTATCTCATATACTCTTTACTACTGTGAATGACCTTCATTCCAAGTGGCACAACTAGTATATATCTCTCTCTAATACGTTGGCACCACCGTGTCCTCCATCAAATTGAAGGGCTCAACAAGCCTTAACCACACTTGTTGACTAATCCTCAAGTCATGTCTAGCTTATTTATCCAAATGAAGGGCCCAACTCTAGGACCTACTCTAAAATATTTTCTTTGAATTGAAGAAATGCTTCCAATAATTTTGTCCATTTGCCTTCCAAAATGTGTATACTGGCCAAATATACTAATGCTTTATCATGGCTTGATTCCTTAGGATGGGTCTATTGGATAATGTACCCCTCATATTTGGTGAAATTGTGGAGTCTGTGTAGTCCAATGTATCTTTCAAGTGCCAATGATTTAAGTTGACAAAGTTGGGTTTGCACTTCTCAGGACAATCAAAATAATGGGTCCAATTCTTCATCAACCTTATGAATTTCCTTTAGTTCATTTCATTTCATCCTAGATCCATTAGTTGATTGAACTCATCCTATGTCTAAATAATCCTTTGTTGTAGTGCATCAACTGGTTTCTCCCTTTGCTTGGAGCTCTATATCTAATTTTGGGTTGTGTTGTAGTTATCTTTGCATTGTGCAGTCGCAACCTGAAGCTTCTCTTTCACCTCTTCTACTGATTAGGTGATTGGGTCAAATGGTTTCCATTAGATGCAATTATTTTGACTCTATATTGGATTTTTTCCACTACCAATGACTCTTGCAGTGCATTCTTACTTTCTTTAATGTGTTCGATTTCTTGTTGTACTTTGTCTATCACAACTGTTAAATGTTCTTTCAAGGGAAAATATCTGACACCTAACTCTTCAAGAGAGATATGACCACATGTGGATGAATTTATATCTAAAAATTTCAATTTCAATGGAAATATCATGTTTATGACAATGTAAGACATCATTCTCTATCTAAGTGTCATATAGCTACATATACAATTTATGATTCTCCTTGCACAACTACACATTGTCTCGCTCTATTTGTAAAACCAAAAATGTAATGTTGTTGGTTCAAGTCATTAGTAGGGACTAGGATGCCATCCTATGTTTGGGATGTACGAGAATGCCATGGTGTAATAATGTTTATTTGAGTCAAGGGTTGCTGATCATTCACGATTGATGTATCCCTATGAATACACACCTCATTGTAATCATGTTCTACACTCACACCTAGGCAGATGGTTGTGTTGCAGATTCTTTCTTGTACATCCACTATGATGTGTTGCACAATGTCAAAGTCTATTGACACCCCTTCATCAACTCATACTAGTACTTTTTATTTTGAGCTAGTAAAGTGATCATATGTAGGGTTGTTTAATGATCCATATGAATGTTTTTAGCTCTAGGAATATACTGTATGAGTAGCACAACAACTTGTATCATTGATTTTGATGTCAGTCCCATATTCATCTTCATATTTCTTTGAGTCTTGGGTGGACATAACAACTATTTCCTTCTTGTCTTTATTAGGATCCCTACCATCTCCTCCATTAGCGGTGTCCATGTTATGAGCCTATGTGCTTGAGTTTGTTGATTTCATTCCCATTGTGTCTTTTGTCCTTCTTCTTTACTTCACCTCTGGTATACTGACTTTTTATCAAGTCTCACGGTTTGAGCTTAATGGTGACTCTTCCCAATGGAAATATTATCTCTTTGTAATCAAGAACATCAAAAATATATTGGAAACATTGATTAAGAAAGGAACATGTTGAGTGATAGTCAATGAGATTATCTTTGGTGCTTGCAGTGAAGAACACTACAAGTAGAACATCTTCTTGCAGAGGTTTTTACGAAATCTCCCCAAAAAATCTATCCCTTCTCCGTTTATAGTGGAGGTGGGTGACCATAGGTTTTTGAAGAGGTTTTTTATCGGCGTGCCTTTAAGGTAGATACACATCAATGAGTACATAAACAATAAATCACCAATGCTTCAATGTTCAAAAGCAGCGTCATACTTTATAATAAAAAAATTACACACATTGAATAAATCACATCAATGTCGTTGAACATTACTCACCTATGCGCCTCTCTGTCGTTAGGCGCACCGCGAGCGGGTAAATAAATTTTTTTTACCAAACTATTTTTTCATTGTTATAGTGCATCTTGTGCTTCTAAACTATCAAGAAAGCACCATTGCTTACCCTCCTTCCAAAGACACCCTATTTTCGGTGCTCTACAATGACTTGGCTCCATTAGTAGATTCCACACATTTCCAAAATTTTGAAATTACCACAAATTTTCATTTCCTCTCAATAGAAAAATCATGCCTCCTCGGGACATAGGAGGGTAGGTAAATTATTTATTACCTTCCTATTTACACTTTCATCCAATTAAAATTTTAATTTAGCTTGAAATTTGGCACTTTTTAATTTATTTTTTTTCCAATTCCATGCAGTGCGCTTGAATGCTTCAGCTCACCTCGACACAGTGCATCTTGTGTTAAATTCACAACAAGCACCGCCCTTAGTGCATCTCATATACATGTAAACACCGGTGCCATTCAAGTGAGAGAACCACGATAAATTATAAAAACAAAGTGGTGCGTCCTTTGGAATGCCCCACAATCAATGCATAATTGGCTTCGACCACCACCAATACATTTCACTTAATTAATTACACCGCTAACTTAATGATTTATAAAATTTAACGTAGCGGTGCAACCATTTTAACCAGAGGCATCGATGTTGTTTACAGAACCACACCGGGACATATATTTCCTGACTTTGCATAACGAGGCGTCTAATTGGATGCCTCATTCCTTGTTCTATCCTTTACAATGCACTGCTGAACAAAACATTGGTGCTCCATTATCACGGTAGCACCACTACATTAATAGCAACACATCACAGCGCTTCAGTTGTGATAAATCAATTTAACCTAGCGGTGCCCATAAGTCCAATAAACACACTGGTGTTGTAAAGACAACGACATTGGACCAACTTTTTAATATTCAATTAGAGCAGTGCGACTTATTAGACACACCGCTACAATCCGTGGTGGTGCAACAATAAAAATGGAGCATTGGTGAATAAATGATAAAAGTACACACTGTGACAAGTTTTGAAAAATAAGCATTGTGGTTTGTCTTCTGTAAGGCCCTGTTTGCAGTGTGTTAGTAATACAACACACTGCTACATCATGTCGATGCTCTCATAAAACTAGTGCATTGGTGCTTTCAATTTAACAAAGGGAACTGATGATTTTGCGTGCCATAAATTTTAGTGTTTCAGTGATTCTTTGTTAACGAAATGAACCGGTGCGGTTAAAAGCATTGCACCGAGAAAATATTGTACGATTTCACGTGGCAAGGCATTTCATTGGATGTCCCATTACCAATGCTCTATACAAGAGAATGTACCGCAAAATGTAATTCCGGTGCTACAATAACATGTTTGCATTGGTGCGTTCATATTAACACATCACATCACTTAATTTGTGATGAAACAATTTAACCTAGTGGCGCCTTTAGGTATAAACAATGCACCGATGCTGTAAAGAGGACGACACTCGACCGATTATTTCAAAATTTGCATGTGCAGTGTGTCTTATGGGACACACCACTAAAATACATGGTGGTGCAATAAAAAATGTGGCACCGATACATATTAGTAAAATACCGTATGACAATGTTGTTTGTCTAATATCGAGCACCGTCGGTGGGGCATATGTTCTATTTGAGGTGCATCGGTTACTATTTTAGATTTTTTGGAAAAAAAAAATTCAATTTTAGAAATTTTTAAATACACTCCATTTATATATGTGTTTGTTTTATAATTTCAATTTATTTTATCTATATATATGTGCCTAATAATATTTGTATGTGAATAAGAGACAACGACAATGAGAGGAGGAGCATCAATAACAATAACAGGTCGAGATGCACGCATTTGTGTATGAGTGGGGGGCTAGGGAGAGGGAGAGGGAGAGGGATCTTTTCCCTCACCCTATCTCACAACTGACACATGACCTTTTGATGGATGCTATACTCCTTAAGTTTTATCAGGAGGGTACATCCCTAAGGGGGAACTCTTTGCTGTTACAATAGTTGATCCATCACTGGGATCATGGGTGACAAGGGTTCAATTTTGTTAAGGTTTAAGTTATTATTAGGTTTCTTTTCAATTTACTAGATAACCATAGCATAAATAGGATCACTGAGAGAAACACAATCACAATATACACAACATTTATAATGGGAAACCCTCATGGGGGAGAAAACCTAACAAAAAATTCCTTAATATAGATAGCCAATACAATGGCAAGACAATAAACCAAACACTAGAGAATGTACTTCACTGAGCAATGCACCTCTCTCTTCCTTCTTCTCCCAACTGTAGCTACCAAACTTGCACACTGAGTGAGTGATCAAATGTGGCACAACCTTCCTTTATTTATACAAATTGGCAGGTGCTGGAAAGGTGTCTCTTCACTTGACAGGGCCGACTTGTCTTCTTAGTGGTTAAAAACACTTTAATTTGCCTGGGGGACGACTTCTCAATTTGCATAATATATTTAGGGTTTTACCAATCCACAAAAGGGGATTTGGTCAATTACAATTCTCTACATGATCAATCCACAAAAGGGGATTGATATAATGAATAATGCGTCAATAATAAATATAATACTCTATGCAGTTAGTACCAGGGATGATTTTAAGGATGGAAATTTATTTTAAAATATAGAAACCTTGGCGAATATTACTAATCCTTCAAATGTCAACTATAAATGTTTGGCGATATTTTTTTAAAAATATTCAAATTTCTAAGTATTTTATATATTTTTTATAAAATGTTGGCGATTTTTAAAGTAAAATGATTTTATACTATAGAATTTGGGCGAATCATTTTTAAAACAACGAATCTCGTTTTTGGAAAAACCATGGAAAATTAGCCCATGAGCGAAATTTAACCCCTAAAATCATCTATGGCAGTTACAATATTTCAACACTTCCCATTAACAAGAAGGGTATTCTACAACATCATGAGGAGAGAGAAAGAGTGAAACAAAATCAACAACATCTGGAACATCGACTGACATATCTGTAAATCATCAGAATTTTTTCTCATCATCGATATCATCATCCACAACAGGGAGCTGGAATGGCATCATCATCATCTGCATCAACATGGATTAGTATAACACTAATACGTCATCATCATCAATAACAACACAAGGATGATACAACATCATCAACAAGAACATCACATCATGAAGGATGGAGCGTCATAAACAACAATAACATCACAGAACAAAGGCTGGAGCATCATCAACAACAACAACATCACAACACGAAGGCTGGAGCATCATCAACATTGGCACTAGGCTAGAAATATTCAGCACGAAATTGGCATCTCAAAAACATCAGCACAAAGCTGGAAATCTTCAGCATGAGGCTGACATCTCAACAACATCAACACGAAGATGGAAATATTCAACATGTGGCTGACATCTCAAAAAATCAACACGAAGAGGGAAATCTTCAACACAAGGCTGGCATATCAACAACATCAACACGAAGCTCGAAATCTTCAGCACTAGGCCGGCATCACAACAACATCAACACAAAGATGGAAATCTTTAGTACTAGGTTGGAATCACAACAACATCAACACAAAGCTGGAAATATTCAACACTAGGTTGACATCACAACAACATCAACACGAAGATGGAAATATTCAACACTAGGCTGGCATCACAACAACATCAACACAAAGCTGGAAATATTTAGCCCTAGGTTGGCATCAACACTACTCCCCATTTCGAGGGAGGTCCTTTCAGACTATACCAATCTTATCTCGAAAGTGATCAAACTTTACATGAGATAGAGGCTTGGTCAACACATCTGCAACCTGTTCATCCATGCTAACATACTAGAGATTTATGGCTCCTCTCTGCACCATATCACGTATGTAATGATATCGGATCTCTACGTGTTTTGACTTGTCACGGAACACATGGTTCTCTGTCATCTTTATGCAACTTTGGTTATCACATAGGATCACGGTTGCTTCCATCTCCAGATCGAATAAACATGTCAACAACTTCCGAATCCATATCGCTTCACAACTGGTGGAACATGCAACAATGTATTCTCCTTCTATCATGCTGAGAGCAATGCTTGATTGCTTCCTACTCTGCCATGAGACCATGGCTGACCCCAGATTGAAACAACATCCTGAAGTGCTATTTTTTTTAGAGACACTTCCAACCCAATCTAAATCGGTATAACCACTCAGTCTGAAGTCATGATCTCCATTATAACTGATACCACAATCTAATGTACCCTTAAGGTACCTCATCACATGTTTTGCAGCAACCAGGTGAACATGTCTGGGCTCTAATAGAAATTGACTCAGGGTGTTCACATCAAAACATATATCTGTCCTGGTGTTCGTGAGATACATCAATGATCCAATGACCTATCTGTACAACATAACATCAACCATTTCTGACGAAGTGTCAACCAAGAGCTTCAACTTTGTTTCCATGGGTGTATTCATGGATTTTCACTCCAACATATCAAATCTCTTCAATATTTCAACTGCATACTTCCCTTGGTTAAGGAATATCTTCTCTGGGCTTTGCCAAACCTCAAGACCTAAGAAATAATGCATTATGCCAAGGTCTTTCATCTCAAATTATGCATCGATCTTCTTCTTACAATCAACGATGAGATTTTATTCTCCAGTTAAAAATAAGTCATCCACATACAACAACAATATAACAAGCTCATCATTCATAACCTTGAAGTAAAGGTTAGAATCAACTTTACTCTTGGTAAAGCCCAAGCTCGTCAGGAAACTGTCAATCCTTCCATATGAAGCTCTAGGAGCTTGCTTCAATCCGTACAGAGCCTTCTTAACCTTGCAGACACGAGTCTTCCTGTATTCAACTTCAAACCCTTGAGGTTGTTATATATACACTTCTTCTTCAATGACACCATTCAAGAAAGTTGTTTTCACGTCCATCTGGTGTAACTTCCACTTCATCTTAGCTGCAAGAGCTATGATGGTTCTAATTGAAGTGTATCTAGATACATGAGAAAACGTCTCTTCATAGTCAATGCCTTCCTTTTGAGAAAAGTCACGAGCATAAACCTTGCTTTATATTTCTCAATACTTTCATCAACAACATGTTTTATTTTGAAAATCCATTTGGAAGATACCACATCCTTGCTCTTTGGTTTGAGAACTATTTCCCATACATCATTATTTATAATGGATTGGTATTCTTCTGTCATGGAATCTGCCCATTCTTTCTTCTGAATAGCTTCTTCAAAGCAAGTAGGCTCCTTCTCTAAGAGATCACACATCAAAGCCATATAACTGGAGAATGGATTGGGTTTCTTGACTTGTGTCATGGTTCCTTCGAGGGCACCATACTTCTCTCCATCTTGAATAATTTCCCTTGCCCATGCCAGATTTCTCTTGTGGGAGATCATCATCTGGGGAGTTTATTGGGATTCTATTATGTCATGATCTTATAGAATCTCCTCATCAGGGGAAGTTATGACTTCCCTCACTGGTTCTGCAACTCCGGGAGCCACATGTTCTTCTTCATATACTTCTTCAAGATGACATCTTCTTGATTTCTTGAGTGCTTCATCTTAATCAAAGGTTACATCCATGCTGATCTCAATATGATGGTAACCTAGTATATAAACTCTAAATGCCTTGGAGACCTCACAATATCCAACAAATATTCCATTATTTTCTGAAGGGTCCAACTTGGTTCTCTTTTATTTCAAAATGTGTACAAATACTAGAAAGCCAAATATTTTGAGATGGATTACTTCTGGCTTCTTTCCAGAGAACATATGTTCAAGGGTCTTGACACCAAGTGCACTATGGGATAATCTATTCTGTACATATACTATTGTTTTTGCTGCTTCTGCCCATAAGTGCACTGGAAGATCTTGATCATGGATCATAGTCTTCACTGCTTCCATTATAGTTCTATTATTTCTTTCTGATACACCATTTTGTTGAGGATTGTAGGGAGTGGTGAACTCCCTCTTGATCTCGACATCTTTGCAAAAGTTTGCAAACTCTTTTGAGGTGTATTCTCCTCCATTATCTGACCTGAGTATCTTGATCTTTCTTTCAGAGAGATTCTCTATCAAGGCTTTGAATTCCTTGAATTTACTGAACACGTCATCTTTTGATTTCAAAAAGTAAACCCACGTTTTGCAAGAATAGTCATCAATAAAAGACACATCGTATACATATCCACTGATGGAGGTTGATGGAATTGGGCCACATACATATGAGTGAATGACCTCTAGGACTCCTTTTGCTTTACTGTCTCTCTTCGAGAAAGGGTTCCTGATGTTCTTTTCTTCTGCACATCCGTTCCACACACCTTCATGGTCAACCTTGAATTCTAGTAGACCTATGACTGCATTGCTTACATATGGTAATGCCTTGTAGTCGATGTGAGCTAGTCTTACATGCCAAATTTCACATGGATTCTCAATGGAATGGGTCAAGGCTGCTTCTGAGTGACCCTTTAGTTTATACAAGCCACCTTCTTCTTTTCCAATAACAATTTCTTCTTCCATGGTTTTTCCTTTGGCCCACATAAGAACTTTTCCATCTATGAAGGAAACTCTAAAGCATTTCTTTTCTAAAGATGAGATAGAAAGTGAGTTCTTTGTCAAACCTGGTGCATGTTGATTAAGGTTGGTTGCCATTGATGTCAACCCTTGAAGAAAGTACCACAACACAAAGGTTTGGGTAATGGACCCAAGATTGTTTGATATAAAGATGACTCATTATTGTCTTGTCACGGTTGATAAGAATTAAATATGGATGAACTCCAAAGTGGTCCCCTTATGGTGAAAGCCCTCACGGGAAGACGCTTTGCGGAGTAAGAGAACCCATGCTTAATTGTGGAATAATGAGATGAAGGACAACGCATTTGTCAGGTAAACTATCCTAGATGGATAGTTTTTGTCATTCCATTTCCAGTGGTATGTGGAACATCACATAACTCCTCACGGTTAGAGAGTTATGGCCATGAGAAGTTGGAGACCCCAGGTTTGGGTAATGGACCCAAGTTTGTTTGATGGATAACGGTATGAGTTATGATATATTTT
>ML779941.1:1743674-1853791 GCA_009831015.1 Picea engelmannii
AAGTTGATTATAGGTTGTTTGGTACAGGTTGGTGCATGGTTGATGCACTTGTTTATGGTACAAGTTGATTACAGGTTGTGGTACAGGTTGATGCATGGTCCAGATTTATTGGTACAGGTTTACAATGGTATATCTCATAGTGATAGTGTGATAGTAGTTCCATCATTCTACTTCTAGTTTAGGGTGGTAGGACGGGGCAAGGACAGGTGGTTGTAGCCACCTTTCGATTGTAGCCGGAGAACATAGGGGGTTGTATCCTCCTTCTGGTTGTAGCTAGAGAATTGGGGAGTTGGAGCTTCCCTTAGGTTGTAGCCTGAGAAACTAGGGGGTTAGATCCTCCTTCCAGTTGCAGCTGGAAAACAAAGGAAGTTGGTGCTTCCAATGAGTGTAATTCTTCAAGACATATAAGAAAAATCATTCCGTGGTTTTCTCCTGATTTGGGTTTCCACGTAAAACATTGGTGTACTATGTGTGTGTATGATTTTTCATTTGTTCATTGCTTATTTACTCTGCAGTTATTGGATGATAATGCTACATTGATATAACACTTGGATTATATGGTTAAAAATGATTAAATTTCTCTATTAATGATTCACCCCCCCTCTCAGTAATCCAACAGTACATGTAGTACATCCTTCATCTTCGTTGGGGTCCCTGAATCAAGTTTGTAATTTGAATCTCTTACTCCTTTGATAGGGTATTGCTAATCATCTCCAAGTGTAACATTCTGGGGAAACTTCTTTTCTGTAAGGCAAGAGAGAATGTCTCTTTGACCTGTCATGTGCTTGGAAGCACCACTGTCTATGAGCCAAGTGTCCTCACCAGGCGACACTGATCCTGAGAGGGCATAGATTAAGACATAGTCTTCAATCTTTTCTTTTATCATCTTTGTGGGTGGCTCTTCATTTTCAATTGTATCGACATGGTGCCTCTTGTTTCTATTATTGTATTCTTCTTGTATAGCTGTACAATTCTTAGCAATATGTCCCATCTTGTCACAATGGTAACATTGGTAGGATGAGAAATCTTTTTCTCTTCTTTGACCTTTCTGAAACTTCTGGAATCTCCTTGGAGGGTGAGATTCTTTATGTATGAATTTTTTTTGGGGGTGAAACTCCTTATGAGTTTCTTTCTGGAAGTAAGACCTCTTTCTTCCTCCTTTAGTATGAGTAGCTAGGGCTTGATCTTCATCTCTTGATAGTAATGCTTCTTGGTTAGCTACTCTTGCTTCTTCTTGAACACATTCTTCCTAAAGACTGTGAAAGTTTAATTTCTCCTTTTTGGCACAAATAGTTTGGATGAATGCATCCCAAGGTCTTGTGATATCATTAAGGGCTGTCATTATAAGTTCATCTTCATCTAGAGTATCACCAATTGCTTCTAGTTGTTCTTTGAATTGTGATATTCTAGAGAAATATTCTTGAATTGTTTCTCCTTTCTACATCCCTGTACTTTTGAGTTGAGTTCTTAGATTCTTCTTTAATATAATCTAGTTAGGGAATCAAAAATTTATTTTGGAGTCTTCTTTGAAGCCACTTGAGGAATCAAGTGATCTTTAATAGAATCTGTAATGATTCTTTTGGCCCTAACTGTGTCCTTTTGGTGTTTTTCTTTAGCTGCAGCATCAGTAGGTTCTAGTACATCTTATTTAATGAATATTGCTAGGTAATTCTATTAAAGAATGAGTGGGTTCCTATACTTCCAGGCACAAAATTTTTCCACACCTTCCAACTTGTCAACAATCTTAGTGCTTGCAAACATCTTTACCTAGAGCTAGGAAAATGACCAAAAATTGAAAATGCTCAAAATTTAATTTTGAACTTACCAAGAGGTGCACTTGGTTGAGGCGAGTAGCCTGGTGTAGTTAGATTTTAGAAAATCCAATTTTTTCCCATTCAAACTTAACCAACGAAATTCTGGATTGGTACTTCTGGTACTAGTTTTGGTTTCCTGGTTTTCTGGTACTTCTGGTTTTCTGGTACCATTGAAAACTAGGGTTTCACTTTTCGGGAGTTCTATCCATTGAAAAAGTGCGCTAAAGGTGCCAAAGAGTTCCCTAGGCTAGGGCACACTTTTCTAGATGATTTTTAGGCTGATATTCTTCTTCAACAAAAAACCCTAATTTTCTTGTATGGCAACAATGATGTTTTTCTTTATCCAATGAAAGATTCTCTCTTCAGTTTAGCTCTGATAGCATGTTAAGGTTTAATCTATTATTAGGTTTCTTTTCAATTTGCTAGATAACCATAGCATAGATAGGATCACTGAGAGAAACACAATCACAAGATACACAACATTTATCCTGGGAAACCCTCATGGGGGAGAAAACCCAACAAAAACTTCCTTAATATAGATAGCCAATACAATTCCAAGACAATAAACCAAACACTACATAATATACTTCACTGAGCAATGCACCTCTCTCTTCCTTCTTCTCCCAACTACATCTACCAAACTTGCTCACTAAGTGAGCAAATGAGTGATCAAATGAGGCACTAACTTCCTTTATTTATACAAACTAACAGGTGCTGGAATTGTGTCTCTTCACTGGGTAGGGCCGACTTGTCTTCTTAGGGGTTAAAACCACTTTAATTTTCCTGGGGTCCGACTTCTCAATTTGCATAATATATTTAGGGTTTGACCAATCCAAAAAAAGGGATTTGGTCAATTACAATGCCTGACATGATCAATCCAGAAAAGGGGATTGATATAATGATTAATGACTCAATAATAAATAGAATACTCTTTGCAGTTACAATATTTCAACATGGTTTGGTCCCGATCTATGGTATCATCCCACAGGGGAGGATGTCTATTTCATCGTTGGGTTCTATAATAGGGGGGAGGCTTTTCTCGACTTCCCTACACTACCTTCTGGTGTTGAAGGAGATACCCAACTGACATATGTGCATAGATATGTCCATCCAGAGGTTCATTCCTCTTCATATTTCTGGCTTCATGGTGGTCAGTTGCGGATAAGTTCATTTAGTAGAGAGGAAATTAGGTGTCTGTGCCTTATTCTCTTGGAAGTGTCACAGTATAGCTCTGATACGTAACACATTAGTTTCTCTATGTTGTATTGTGTAGATGGTTTATTATAGAGGCCTTGATTGATTAGGTGGTCATAGATTTTTTTGAGACAATTTTGTTGTACATTAGATCATTGTCGCACCATTTTACATGGGACGAGATTCTTCCCATTCATGTCAGAGTTATTTACACTATTCTTTGAGAGGGTTCATGCCACTTGACTAGTAGTACCCCACTTTTATTCTAGGCATATGCTTGATGTGCGTATGCACATGTGGTCGTAGTTGGTGCCCAAGAAGGGCTAGTTCAAGTTTCCCATTTCTCCGATTGGTAGATATGTATGTGATTTGTTGACTAGCGAGGACAATCCTGTCCTCAATATTGTAGAGTACTCGTACATGGGGATGGATTGGAGAGGATGTCCAAACATCGGATTTACAATAGTCGAGTTGACATATGAGAGAGGTAATATTATTGTTATATTTTGATAAATCTAAATGCATATTTTAATGTCTTATTTAATCCACATGTAATTTATTGTAACATTTTGTTTGAATTATCTTATTATTATTATCTATTGTTTTGCAGATATTGGCACATATGTTGGGGATGATCCTCCCAAACATGAGGATGAGGTGATGGATAAGGTAGAGGACCAACCTCCAATATAGAGACACCACATGCCACACAGGCCAGATCAAAGAGTCCGAATAGAGGTGGAATATTAGCTATGCAGTGTCATGACTAGTCATGGAGTGGTAACTGCACTCGTTAGAGACATATTATTGGTACATGATCTCTCTACAATATTGATAGCCTTATGACTTCTAACCCACATTATAAAGTTAACAAACTAATATCTTTTGGAGAATTTCTCTTTTGCTTCCTGAGATCGACTCTCAGCTAATACCTGTGCAGTTAGGCACTAGGCCTTTCTTCTTTCTCATGACCAAATGCATGATCCACAAGCTTATTCCCTTTATAAATTTCATAGATAATAATCTTGTTAACCTGCAAACAATTTCCAGTGAAAAATCTTCCACAACCATCGATCTCCTACTCACAGATGATCTGATTATCTCTACGTGGTTGGAGTGGAAGAAGCTTAGAAGCTCTAACATGCTACTCCGATGAACTCTTAATCGTGATCATTGTTTATTTGTTCGACAGAAGGTCTGATGAAATCTTAGAGTATTACTGACACCCTTTGCGAACTGTTGATCTGCTTCTGGATGGACGATGAATATCTTTCCTCAGACTTCTTCTACTTTTGATTCTTGTCGTTGATCGTCACTGGAAGGACGATCAAGATCTCACCTTAGAATGTATTTTGACGGTGCTTTATATTCTGAAGGGGCAGGTGCTGGAGTGCTTTTGGTGGTGCCTGAAGGTAAGTTCATTGTTCCTTTCTCTTACCGTTTGCAGTGGGACATAGATTACACTAATAACATATGCGAATGTGAAGCATTGATCTTAGGGTTAGAGGCTGCCAAAAAGATAAATATAAGAAACTTGGAGGTATATGGTGATGCAGAATTAATAGTCAAACAAGTAAACCGACAATACCTAGCCAAGCATCCCAAACTAAGAGCGTATAGAAATTGTTCTTGGGATATCATGGAAATTTTTTTCTCATCCGTAAATATCCATTTTATCCCTCGCGCAGAGAATCTACATGCTGATGCATTAGCAAAGGCAGCTTCAACCTTCTCTCCCCCCACGACCTTCAAGCTGAAGTATCACATTGAAATCAGATACAAACCCTCCATACTAGACAATATCCGACACTGGCAAGTCTTTGAAGATGACGAACAAATTAAGAAATTCCTTACAGCAGTAGGCAAATTCTCTGAAACTCATGCTGACCAAGAAAATCAAAATGACTCCATGTGGATCATGCAAGAAGGGGAAGACCCTGAAACCTTCTGAGAAAAAATTGCAGATCATCGTATGCTGGTCCTTAAAAGCAATTAGATTCTGAAAGGATTGATTCCTTTGGAAATACTTTTTGATCAAAACGATGTACCTGTAAAGTCCACTTTGCAGCCCCAACCAGAAGAAGTGGAGGACTGCGATATAGGAACTGAAAAAGAATCCCGGGTGGTAAAAATATCGAAGTTCCTCCCTCCCAAAGCGAAAGTTAAGTATAAAGACTTACTCAGGCAATATAAAGATGTTTTTGCCTGGTCCTATGATGAATTGAAAACGTATGACACTTCCATTATTGATCACAAGATACCTTTGAAGCCTGGGGTCAAACCGTTCAGGTAAAAGATTAGGCAAATTAACCCCATTCTGTTACCTGTGATAGAAAAGGAAGTTAAAAAACTTTTGGACACGAAAATAATCGTACCTCTAAGATACTTGGACTGGGTAGCTAACCTAGTCCCAGTCAGGAAAAAGAACGGAGAAATCAGACTGTGTGTGGATTTCTGAAACTTAAACAAGTCGCCTCTCAAGGATAATTACCCGCTGCCCAAGATGGACCATGTACTAGAAAAAGTAGTTGGAGCGAACCAAATGTCTATGATTGATGGGTTCTCTGGTTATAACCAAATCTCCATGAATGAGCAAGACAGGGAAAAGACTGCTTTCACCACACCATGGGGTACATTCATGTATGACAAAATGCCGTTTGGTTTGATGAATGCAGGGGCTACATTCCAGCATGATATGGACATCACTTTCATAGGAGAAAGAGACAAGTTCGTAGTCATTTACCTCGACGATTTGACGGTTTTTTCTAAAACCGATGAAGAACACTTGACCCATCTAAAACAAACTTTCGAAAATTGCTGCAGGTTTGGTCTATCTCTGAACCCAAAGAAATCACATTTCGCTATGTGAGAAGGTAAGCTTATGGGCCATATCGTATCTAGATATGGGATCAGGATTGATCCTAAGAGGATTGAAGCAATAAATACTATAAATATTCCCAGAAATGTAAAAGAGATTCAATCTTTCTTAGGAACTATAAATTTTTTACGAAGGTTTATCCCCAATTTTGCTGAGATTGTCAAATTGATCACAGGAATGTTGAAGAAGGATAGCGGAGTAAATTGGACGAATGAAGCCAGAGCATCGTTCGCGCATATTAAAAAATTCATAAGTGAGGCACTTGTGTTAGCAAGCCCAAATTATATGAAATATTTTCTTATCTTCTCGTTTGCTTCTGAACATACTATCGCCGCGGTGCTCCTACAAAAGGACGACGAAGGATTCGAACGACCGATCGCGTTTTTTAGCAAGAGCCTTAGAGACGCAGAACTGAAGTATGACATAATAGAAAAACAGGCGTACGCAATGGTAAAAGTGATAAAGGCATTGTGAACTTATGTACTACATTAAAAAATTATCGCGTACGTGCCTACCAGTTCTGTAAAAGATATATTGGTACAGCCAGACAATGATGGAAAAAGAGGGTGATGGCTTGCTAAAATCCAAGAATTCGATTTGGAAGTTAAACCGACCAAATTGATAAAAGGGCAAGGCCTAGCTAGACTCTTAGCTGAATCAAATCTCAGGGATCTTGATATCAATTGTCTGCAGGGAATCGACGAAGACACAGACCTAAATGAACCAGATGAAGAAACGAGTCCAAACCAGATCAAAGAGAAGTTCTTATCATCGGGCTGGTATAGAGACATAGTGTTTTTCTTACTGAACCTAAAATGCCCAGATGAACTATCACCTTCTAAATGCAGAACCTTAAAACTCCATGCAGTTAAATATTGTATATCCGAAATCCAACTATATTGGAAGGATCCACTCAGGTTCCTGCTAGTCTATTTAGTAGAATCAGAAACCCATCGGGTTATAGATGAATTTCATAAGGGAGTCTGTGGGGGGAATCACGCATGGAGAGCTACAGCCTACAAAATCTTGAGGGCTGGATATTACTGGCCAAAACTCTTTTCGGACGTCAATGCCAAAGTGCGTGCCTGCAACCCTTGTCAAATATTCGCTAGTAAACAGAAGCTCCCTGCACTGCCACTGGTTCCAGTCAAAGCTGAAGCTCCATTTCAACAATGGGGTCTAGACTTCATAGGGGATATTAATCCCCATTCCAGTGCTCAACATAAGTGGATATTAACAACTACAGATTATTTTACTAAGTGGGTGGAAGCCATTCCAACCAAAAGGGCAACAGACTCGGTGGTGATCGATTTCTTGGAAGACAATATTTTGTCAAGATTCGGTTTTCCCCGAAAGATAGTTACCGACAATGCCCAGGCCTTTAAATCTATGGCTATGATCAACTTCTGTCAGAGGTATAACATCGTTCTCGGCCATTCCACTGCATATTACCCCTAGGGGAACGGATTGGTTGAATCATCTAACAAGAGCCTGGTGAACATAATTAAGAAAGTACTGGATGAAAATAAGAGGTCTTGGCATGTGCACTTAAAATACGCATTATGGGAAAACCGCATCAACACTAAAAGGTCTATCGGCATTTCTCCGTTTCAAATGGTCTATGGGACAAATGCTGTTCTACCTATAAACCTAGCGCTACCCGTGATGAAATTATGGCAGGATCAAAACGAAGAACCCAATAATGTAACCAGGAGAATTAACCAGCTGATTGAGGTTCAACAACATAGAGTTGAAGTTGATGAAAAGATGCAGAAGTACCAAGATGATATGAAAGCATTGTTCGACCTTAAGGCAAAGGACAGGGAATTCCTTCCAGGTGATTTAGTACTAAGATGGGATGCAAGAAAAGAGGAAGCCGCGAAGCATGGTGAATTTGACCACCTATGGTATGGACCATTCAGGGTCTCGGATCCAGAAGAGAAAAATTCCTTCCTTCTAGAAAATATAGACGGAGAAGTCCTCAGCACCCCTGTTAACGGGCGATATCTAAAGCATTACATGACGTAACAATCGCCAGATTCAAAATAAAAATAAAAATAAAAATCGTAAATAAATAAATTTCATTATATATGTTTTGTACATACATATATTTTCATTTAAACATTTGCTTTTGATTTTCGGATTTTGTTCGTAAACTCTCGACACATTTCCAATAAGATTCGTATTTTCTTTTTACAGGATTCCAGCTGCATACGAAAACTAGCAGGGAAAGTAATTTGCAGGTCGGTGTCAGAAATAGAGCGGCATAAAACAGGTGATACCTACAATAGTTTCATATTACGCAAAGAAAGTGAAATGAAAAGGTAAAAAGGAACTTTCTCAAAAACGTATGTTATGAAAGACTGTTAAAGGAAACCGAGGTAACGTCATTCAAACTGCAATATCGGCTAAAATGTTAGATAACAGGATCATTGTTTGGCTTGATAATCTATGATTTAAGATAATTTGAATGATACACCCAATCAAAAAAATGGTCAGTCAAAGTAAACTATCCCCAAAGATATCTACAAGAGTCAGTCTCAAGTTGTTTTATCGCTACCTGGCATCCTGCTTGTCTTCGGGTCTAACTTTTGACAAGCCACCATCTTTTCGTTTCATTACGAAGGGATAAAAGTTTTTCGTTTTAGCCTCGTGAGTTTCAAAACAGATCGTGGAAAGAAAGTGAGTCTTCACAACTACTTGATCCCCTGCTAAGCGAAGGAACGTTTAGAGTGATCCTAACTTTCCTAAGTTTTTCAACAGCATCGTAAGATTAAAGCTTGCTCAAATGGGATGCCCCCTAAAAAATTATTTTCCTTTTCTCTGTAAGAACAAAGATGTTGTGAAGCTCAAGGGAAGGTTCGTACCGAGTAATCAAAATAAGTTGATAGACCTCTAATGAAAAAATATTACACAGATATCAGCCTTGATACAAACTGATTGCCCTCATCTTCGTGCTCAAAAAAGTAAATTATAAGACAGGTGGTGAAAGGAAATTCAGAAATGATTGCCCCCACCTAGTCCAAGAAGATGATGAAAGGAAATTCAGAAATGATTGCCCTCGTCTCAACATTTAAATGCATAAATATATTCCGAAGTGGTGAAAGGAAATTCAGTGCAAGGGGCCAGATAACTTCACCGGGGTACTGAACAGGCTCACTGGCAGTGAAGCAATGTCTGAGATATCTGTAAGGCTGTTATACATGAATATCACTCTACTCTGGTAACCCATGCTTTCTAAAACCTGATCCACATCCCAAATTCGGACGGGACTCCCCAATTTAAAAACATATAATCTCATTCTTTTGATGCAAGCCGAGAGCCACAAAGATCTGTTGAGTCTCCTAGGACTATTTCGATTGTCTTAATACATACCTAAAGTTAGTAGTGAGAAAGGGAAAATTGTGAAAGGGACTACAGCTGTGTTTGGAAAAAGTATCTGATTTTGAATTTTTTTTTCAAGGTAAAGAACAAAGTCTTTTTCCCCCTTTGATCCTCTTTTCTTGGAACCTCTCCGCCTGATTGAGCTTTTGACTCCATTTACCCAATATTGGCACGTGGTCTACTGTTCTTCCAGCCTCACAGGAAGGTGAGATCCCTAGTTGGAGCCTATGTTGGAGCCGCCCTTGTTTTTTAGCATGTCACAATTTTCATTTTGATGCTTGAAATCTAAAGATGGTTTTCTTTTTGCCTCCGAGAGATCGATGATCTCTAATATCTTGATCATGCGAGCAACTATAATTCTTCTACCCTCGAAACACGTCCTACTTTTCGTAAGAAGATTTCCTCTTTTTGTTCTATTTCGGGATTTCGCAGGTCGGATATTATAACTCATGAATTCACATGTCCCGAGTCACGAAACGACGAAGTCGTTTTAGGTTTTCACTCAAGAAATTAACAAGGGTAAAATGTTTTAACTCATGATTAGACGTCGTCGAGGTTTCGCGCCTCGGCGTTCGCCAAACCCAAATTTTTATTTTTACAGCCCCGAGAGCTGAGAACACGAGGTCCTTTCTGGATAACCCATGTCAAGGATTAAAGGCAAAAAAACTAACCGTGGTTAAAGTTGTTCTCGGCATTTCGCCACTCGACACTATCTTTTTCGAAAGTTACGGCTTCTAAAACCTGACTCACGAAGTCACGATGCTAATTATAACATGATTAATTAATCACTTAATCCAAGATTATCTTCCCCTTAATTAAGTCTTGTTATCGCAATCTTGCGGTTTCGCAACTCGGCATATAGATCTCCCAGAAACTTATCTTCGAAGTTCCGAGTTGCGATATGACGAAAGTGATATTTATAAAATTAATCAAGCCCCAAATCCCGGTTACCTTTAATTAAACCAAAATCGGTCCTCGCAGTCTCGGGAGTTGGAGACTCAAAATATTAAAGGAAAATCCACAATATAATGAATAGCGAGAAATTGATTAAAGTTGGCGAGATTTGGATTAATTAAGTTAAATCAAGACTTATCCCACGTTTCGATGCCTGCACGATTTACGAGGGGGCTCTCTCTCTCCATACGCCAACTGACTTTTAAACCGCCGAAATTTATGACATTAATGGGGAAATAGGGTAAATCTATGAATGTAAGATCGGATTTTTACGGCATAAATTTATTTGTAATTATGATTTGACAGGCTTGTTTTGAAAGGTACCGAGTTTTCAAATATATGAAAGAGCTGCGTTCCATTATAACAAATGCATTTTCATAGCACACAGAGCTCATCACTTCTGAGTAAACTAACTTCTGTATGTATACGCAGTTCTATCGCAGAAGAGCTAAGACGCAAGCTTCAACCATGGCTCCGCGGAAAGCAGCGAAGGCGAATGTTGAGGTTACAGGACAAGGCTCAGACAATGTCTCCGATACTTCGCCCCGAAGTGTTGACTCGGTTCCTAACTGGTCATTTGTTTCAAACATTCTGCAATCAGAATTGGTAGATTATTCCGATGACTCCGACGACAACGAAAAAGATGATCTAAACACCAAGTACAAAATAGTCGTCCAATCCAGAATGCACAGAGTAGTAGCCAAGCCACGGTTTCTTCCATATTATGACATGGTCTGATGGGCGTTGGATCATGTGGACATACCGACCAGGACTATCATGAATGAGCAGAGAGTTACCATAGGGACTTTTAGGCCTGAGCATCTGCAAACCATGTATAAGCTACCCACGACATTCGACTACACATACGACGCTGAGTTCCTGGAGGAATTCAAGGAGAAGGAGTGCACACAGTATGATAAAACCATGTCCGGTTTGATAAAGGATTGGGTTTCACGCACCGCGAAGTTCAGAGATAATGACCAAGGCGTTTATTCAATCGCTTCGTTGGAACTACAGTATAAATATGTGGCCATGATGACATGCCGGTTATACGAGAGAGAGGACACATCACATTTTTACCTTGCGTGGGTGCCTCTAATGTTTCAGGCTGCAGAAGGTTGTTCTTTTAATTGGGCAAAGATACTTTCGGATAGCTTGGCCAATCGGGTCACAGAGTATTGGGAGCAGAAGGAAAATGGGAGGCCGTCCTCATTCTTCATGTCCGCATATATTATGGATGAAATTTGTTCTATGAAACCATTTCCATTAATGAGCTGGGGTTGGACTTCGGTCGAAGACAAACCCATACATGTATATCATGAAAAGCTATGGGAAAACAAAGCTGAAAAGTTCGCATATGAAATTTTTAACTGGGTAATGGTACCCCTGCATATCGCCATTTTTGGTCACCCACCACCTCGTATCTCGGACAACATTGCGACAAATCTGAGCAGCATAGCGGACTAGTACGTGGAGGCAGAGTTTTCATACCTCAGAGTTTTCGGGGCCTCTGTTCCCCCGCAGGCGCTGCCATTGTTCATTCCTGACAAGCTGGCTTGTCGCGAGGTCGCCCGACAGACGGTAATTGGCGGTGTAAGTAAGGAGCTCAAAGGGTATTCAAAGAAGGTATGTCCGTCTTTTCCCATTCGTTTGAATTCTTATTCTTTATTAGATTTCGGGCATGCCAAAGCCGAAGCCGCTGCCCTGGAAGACCTTAATTTGGTCTCCATCGAATACAAGAAGCACGATCCACAGAGGGTCGTGAGCAATCATTTGGATAATTGCGGGCTAAAATAATTTGAACATGAGAATTCACCCCCAAATGATATTTTTCGAGGAGTGAGGTCCTATGAGGAAATTCTAGTCCGGATTCAATCCTTGGCACCCAAGGATAGAGCCGAGGTATTGAAATTCCAGGAACACCGTCGTAGCTGTCTCCCCGCTGTGCTGCGCGGTGAAGGTCCAGGTATTTCAGAAACGAAACAAAAGGATGCTGAAGGTTCTAAAGATGCAACTCCTGACCAGGGAAAACACCAGGACAAGGAGGAACAAACAAAGAATCCAGAAGCAGAGGAAAAGACTCCGGACCCACCAAAGAAACATAATCCGGAGACCGAGATAAAGACCCCAGAACCACCAAAGAAACAGAACCCGGTCGATACCCCAGGAAAATCGGTGAAATAGATCGGAGCACCCATCACATCTGTCACCCCCTTGCAGTTGACGCAGGGAAATATAGAAGAAGGATGGATATTCAATGAGGAGCTGAGGCCCATAAGAGCAGAAGAACTCCCTCCGAATGAGTTTTTCTTTGATAAAAAGAGAAAAGCAGTAGTAAAAAGGGAATTCTACCAGGAAGGAGAGTCGACTGCCAAAAAGTATAAAGTTATGACTGATGGAAAAGATAAAAGGAATGAGCAATTCGCCACTGAGATCGCGGGGACGCTAGGAGCGTATGCCTCGGCGAATCAATTCTCGGTCGAACTTTTGAAGAACCAACTTAAAAGAAAAAAATTGCCTAATCAAGACTCTTGAAGCCAGATTGGCCTCAACCACGGAAAATGCTAAAGGTCAGGCGAGTGTGGAAATAGAGCAGGCCAGATTGGCTGATAAAAATGAAATAGAGGTGCTCAAAACTAAGCTTGAGCAAGCACAGCTAGTGGTCCGGGATGGTCGGATGCAGGCGAGCCAACAAAAGAATTTGATTGAAGAGTTGCAGGCTCGGGTAGAACTCGTCGAGAGCAGAATAATAAACATTGGGATGTTCAAATCCCAGGCAATCGAAATTCGGAGCAGAATCTCTGCGGCTCAACAGAATTTGCTTGCCAAGGTGGGAGCGATCCGAGAAAACTGTCTGTTGGTCAATCAGGTTTTCGAGAACCTATCTGCTAGAGAAAGGGATGCCGGGGCGGCTCGAGTCGCCTTCCAGGAGGCGGTGATAGCCACCAATAACAGAGTTTCAACAGGTGCTCCCAGGCTCACCATCTCAAAACAAACCCGATGAAATATTCTGTTAAAGGAATGGGAGCATAACATCGCTGAAGGCAAGCAACAAGCCCAAAAGATAACCAATTCCTTGGAGGAGGTTTTCAATTCTATAGACGGCGAGCTACTGGGCATTGACAGTGGAGGCGACGTCGAGACATTGATGTAGATAAATGTGGAACATATCTCAATTGAGCTGAAGGAAAAGGAAGAGAGAGATTCGACTGATATCTATTAGATGATTGTGGTGGACATAGTCCAAGTTGATAAATGCATGATCAAACCCAGTGCACAACTATGTGCCATCGACATCATCAATAGACAGATGGAGGATAGGCTACAATAGTTAGCCTGTGAATGCTACTTCTTCGAAGCCAGTTGTCAAGCTGAACCATCGCGGCTAATATCTCAGCTTGTGGAAAGATGTATCGCCTGTACCGGGCTCACGCAACGGCAAACACCTGGCACCAAGTGAAGACAGAGTAGGAGAAATGGAGCGATTGCTCTCTTCTCTATCATAACTGAAATTTTGTGACTGTTGAGATTCTACCTACTTTGTAAAAAATTGTATAAATATATCCCTGAAAGAAAAAAAGGAGGCTGGACCTTTTGGAGTCGTTTGTAATAGAGTTTTTACATTGAGAGTTAATACAAGCAGATCTGGAGATTCTCAATTCCGTCACTACTGTATTGCAAGTTTGCTTCCTTGTATCTCAATTTTTCCATTTTATTTCATATTCTCAACTGATGTGCTTCATTATACTTTAGTACAACCACTACTATAGCGAATGAATTTGGGTTTTCTGTAATTGTTTATTGTCTTTCCTCTGCACCAGCTATCAGCGGGTGTAAGACCAATCTGCATTTTCATAATTCTACATGTATTCTATGCTACGTCGGTTACTTCCTTACTAATTTCCTCTTCTGTTTATATGTGAGATTTCCCTTTGACAGGATCCTTGCGTTATATACAGCTAAATGTTTTTCTCCCACTTCACACCTTTTATTAAAATATAATATAGTTACGGGAACAAGCCTTAGATTTGCATCCATTTTTTATTTCTGCAATCGTAAGTTCTCTTTTATACAACCAAACTGAGACATCACTTAAATCTCTTTTAAAGTCTTTCCTACCTTCACTGTTCCCCCATGACAGTTCCTGTACCAACTCAACCTAACGTTGAACCCAGACTATCGAATCAAACGCACATTGCCTTAAACCTCTTCGACACCATTCTTAAAACAACAACTAACCAGGCCAAACTTGAACAATCATGGACAACCATTGAACGAGATATAACTATCCAGGAACAGTTGGAAGATAGACAACGCCAACGTAGGAATATTCCCTAGTTTCCTTTACCGAAAGGTTTACGCTTCCCTCTTCTACACCTATTACCCATTTTCAAATGCCTTGACACTGTACTTTTAAGCCTTAGGTACAGACTCAGGAACAACAGAGGCCTCGATTGATTAGGTGGTCATAGATTTTTTTGAGACAATTTTGTTGTACATTAGATCACTGTCGCACCATTTTACATGGGACGAGATTCTTCCCATTCATGTCAGAGTTATTTACACTATTCTTTGAGAGGGTTCATGCCACTTGACTAGTAGTACCCCACTTTTCTTCTAGGCATATGCTTGATGTGCGTATGCACATGTGGTCATAGTTGGTGCCCAAGAAGGGCTAGTTCAAGTTTCCCATTTCTTCGATCGGTATAGATGTATGCGATTTGTTGACTAGCGAGGACAATCCTATCCTCAATATTGTAGAGTACTCGTACATGGGGATGGATTGGAGAGGATGTCCAAACATCAGATTTACAATAGTCGAGTTGACATATGAGAGAGGTAATATTATCGTTATGTTTTGATAAATCTAGATGCATATTTTTTATGTCTTATTTAATCCACATGTAATTTATTGTAACATTTTGTTTGAATTATCTTATTATTATTATCTATTGTTTTGCAGATATTGGCACATATGTTGGGGATGATCCTCCCAAACATGAGGATGAGGTGATGGAGAAGGCAGAGGACCAACCTCCAATATAGAGACACCACATGCCACACAGGCCAGATCAAAGAGTCCGAATAGAGGTGGAAGATTAGCTATGCGGTGTCATGACTAGTCATGGAGTGGTACCTGCACTCGTTAGAGACATATTATTGGTACATGATCTCTCTACAATATTGATAGCCTTATGACTTCTAACCCACAGTATAAAGTTAACAAACTAATGTCTTTTGGAGAATTTCTCTTTTACTGCCTGAGATCAACTCTCAACTAATACCTGTGCAGTTAGGCACTAGGCCTTTCTTCTTTCTCGTGACCAAATGCATGATCCACAAGCTTATTCCCTTTCTAAATTTCGTAGATAATAATCTTGTTAACCTGCAAACAATTTCCAGTGAAAAATCTTCGACAACCATTGATCTCATACTCACAGATGGTCTGATTATCTCTACGTGGTTGGAGTGGAAGAAGCTTAGAAGCTCTAACATGCTACTCCGATGAACTCTTAATCGTGATCATTGTTTATTTTTTCGACAAAAGGTATGATGAAATCTTAGAGTATTACTGACACCCTTTGCGAACTGTTGATCTTCTTCTGGATGGACAATGAATATCTTTCCTCAGACTTCTTCTACTTTTGATTCTTGTCGTTGATCGTCACTAGAAGGACGATCAAGATCTCACCTTAGAATGCTATCTTCGAAGTTGAGTCTGGAACGAGACTCCAAAAATATGGATTTGATGGACGTCTTTGATCTTCTCGCGATCTGCTCAAAATAACGATCTTAATTTCACGTCAAAACACTATACTTGGAGGTGGGTTGTACCTCAGTTTCTGAAATGACACTCTGATGGATGGTGCAGATTGACTTAAATATGCTGAACGACCAGATCTTTCTCTCGGGATGTTAAATTCAAAGTGAAACTTTGGATGGAGACTTCGATGGGAGGACATTGAAACAATGTCAATCTCTTATATTTGGGTTTGATAGGATATCAATGAGAGCTCTTGATATGATCTAGATCAATTCCCAGATTTAATCACAACCGTCGGATTCTAAATCTCCGTAACTCACAGATTTTGTACAATTGGACTTTGATCACACGTTCGAACCCTACAATTTTGATAACCTGCAATTCTAATCATGAAATGCAAACATAGAATTCAACTATCACACCATGGAGGACACAAATTCATGAACACATATTTATTTCAATGATCGAAGGAATGAAATATAACAATGGCACTTTGTCACACTTTCTAACCTCTGCTAATACAACAATAATCAATACAAACTTAGATCTCTTGGGTAGCTCACAACAAAATCCTGAGCTAGCCAAAACTAATTCCAAAACTTGAATTTTGTTCCTAAATATCAACAATAAAATCACTAATAATGTAAACTATTAAATATAAGATATTTTCTAAGATATATTCTAGAAATATCTAGCTATTACAAAATAGAATAAAATATTAGGGAACCAAATGCCTTGGTAAATGTTTTGTGACCCCTTGGGTCAATATCAAAATTTACTTGGTAGATGCTCCTGCATCAGACTCCTAGGGAAGGAAATAACTGTTCATGAGATATTCAACATTTATTCCATACTTGGAAATTTCTACTACTGTCATCCAAGTACCATCCTCCTCTGGTTGATTCTTCCACTTAATCAAATACTGGAAGTAGTATTTACCTCTATTCTTTCTTGCCACTTTTTTGTCTAATGTTGCTTCAATCTCTTTCTGAATTTCCTTAGGCAATTTTTCTTTCCATTCAATGGTACAATATTCATCACTTACAGGTTCATCTGTAGAAACATATTTTATGTCCTTGTAGGGACACAAATCTGCCACATTGAATATTGGAGAAATTCCAATATCAGTTGGAACCTCAATCTCGTAAGCATTAGTAGGAAATTTCCTCAATATTCTGCAAGGTCTAATATTTTTCAGCTTCAATTTATTGTAAGTCCCCAATGGATACCTCTCTTTCCTTAAGTATGCCATGAACAAATCACCAAATTGGAAATCCACTTGTCCTGTTTATATTTAGCACTGCTCTCCTGCAACCTTTTCTTGACACTTTCTTGCAACTCCTACATGTTTACTGCAAAATCCTCACCATAATCACTTCTTAATTCTTGTTTTCCCAACTTCCTTCACTCATATACTCCTCTTGGATGCATTCCATACATAATATAGAATGGACTCATTCCCGTGCTTCTATTTGGTGAGTCATTATATGCAAATTTAGCTTGAGCAAGCATCTGGTCCCATTCTTCAGGATTTTCATGCACAAGACTCCTCAAAATATTCCCCAAACTTCTATTCACTACCTCTGTTTTCCCATCAATATGTGGGTGATAGGCTGAGCTAAAAATGATATTAGTACCCAGTTTCTTCCACAAGGTTCTCCAAAAATTACCTACAAATTTTGTATCACGATCTCAAACAATTCTTATGGCTAAATCATGCAGTCTCACTATTTTTGAAAAAAATAGATTGGCAATATTAGTTGCATCACTAGTCTTCCTACAAGCAATAAAATGAGCCATTTTTGAAAATCTATCTACCATAACATAGATAGAGTCATTCCCTCTTTGTGTATTTGGTAGTCTCAATACAAAATCCATGCTGATTGAATCCCATGGTCTATTTGGAATAGGTAGTGGCTGATACAGTCTTGTGTTCTGACTCTTCCCCTTAGCATGCTAACAAATCCTACACTTTTCCATAAATTTCTTCACCTGATTATGCATACCTAGCCAAGAATAGAAAACATTTACCTCTACAAAAGTCTTGTCTTGACCAAAATGTCCTGACAATCCTCCACTGTTCTTTTCTTTAATCAGATTCTCCCTCATTGAACACTTAGGTATGCATAGTTTACTATTCTTGAACAACAACCATTCCTGTAACATGTGGTCCAACCACTGGCTTCTATTGTTGGAAACTGAATTTTCACAAGCTGCATAGGGATCTTTGAAATCTACATCATCCTTATACATCTCCTTTAAACCATCCAAACCTAAAGTGTTGACTTGAAGTTCTTGCAAAAGTAAATTAATTCTACTTAATGCATCGACAACTTTATTAGTCTTACCACTTGTTTGTTTAATCATGAAGGTAAAATTCTGCAGAAATTCAACCCACTTGGCATGTCTTTGGTTGACTAATAAACTATAATGCATGATTGTCAGTGTACATAAAAAACTCTTTGGGTATGAGGTAATGTATCCACTTGTTAAGTTCTTGGACAATTGCATAAAATTCCTTGTCATAAGAGGAATATTTCTGTTTTGCTTCAGTTAATTTCTCACTAAAATACACAATTGGTATTTGCTCCTGACTCAATACAAATCCTATAGCAGTCCCACTAGCATCAGTCTCAACTTGAAATAATTTATCAAAGCTTGGAAAAGCCAATATAGGCTTCTTAGTAATCTTTTTCTTCAACAATTTAAAATTTCTATCAGCTGCTTCTATCCACTTAAATGGTTGTTTTCTTTCTTTGATAGTTTCTACATTAGGTGCACATATCTGACTGAAACCTCTAATGAATTTTCTATAAAAACTTGCAAGTCCATGGAAACTTCTTACCTCAAATGTATTTCTTGGGGTTGGCCAATTCACAATTGCTTGAAACTTTTCTGGGTCCATCTTCAAACCTTCTTCAGATACTACAAACCCAAAATATATCAACTCCCTTTTCACAAAGCTGCATTTCTTCAAATTTATCAACATTTTTTGTTTCTGCAGGGTACTCAAAACCATCTTAAGATGTCTTAAATGTTCCTCCTCTGTCTGGCTATAAATCAGAATGTCATCTAGATAGGCTATCAAAAAATTTGTAATGAATTCCTTTAATACCTCATTCATCAACCTCGTAAATGTACTAGGAGCATTTATGAGACTAAAAGGCATCACCAACCATTTATACAATCCACTATTATTCTTAAAAGTAGTCTTCCATTCATCCCCTTCTCTTATCTTAATTTGATGGTACCCACTTTTAAAATCAATTTTTGAAAATTACCTTGCCCCACTTAAGCAATCCATCAAATTATCTATTCTGGGTAATGGAAATCTGTACCTTATGGTAATTTTGTTAATGGCCTTGGAATCAATGCACGTGTGCCACACACTATCCTTCTTTGTTTTGAACACTATTGGTACAACACATGGACTCAAAGTTGCCTTCGCCAAACCTTTGTCTAACAACTTCTGTACCTACTTGTTTATCTCTTCATTCTCTTGAGGGTTCAACCTTTATGTTTCTTTGTTAAGTGAACTTGCTCAAGGTATCAAATTAATATGGTGACTAATACTTCTCACATGAGGTAAATAATTTGCCAATTCATCTACTATTATATCCACAAATTCGTTAAGCATACCTTTAACTTCAGTAAGAAAATCATCCATATTTTTAGTAGTGAGTATTACCTTTGGCTTAACAATAAGAGAAACATGTACCACCTCTTTATACTTGACTTCTTGAAGTATATCTTTCCCACTCATTAACAATACACTAGGTCCAGGTTCTTCTTTGACTAATTCATCCTTTAAGGGAAGCGACACATGCTTATGCCCATCTTTCTCTAGGGAATAAGTGTTCCTCCTTCCATCATGAATGTATTTCCTGTCATACTTCCATGGCCTTCCTAAAAAAATACGGTAGACATCCATGGGCATTATATCACATAACATCTCATCCTTGTAAGTACCAATTTTAAATTCCACTTTACACTGTTCATTCACTAGAGTTGATGTCCCTTCTGCAACCAGGACACTCTGTAGGGAGTGTGATGTGCCATCCTATTCAATCCTAGATTCTATACCATCTCCGTGGAAACCAAATTATCTGTACTTACACTGTCAATGACAACTTTGTAACACTTCCCTTTTGACTTACATACAGTCCTAAAAAAACTTTTTCTTTGTGCCGACTCACTTGTCTCTTTCTTTGATTTGACCAATATCCTTTTCAACATTAAGGATTATCCTACCTCAGGAGTTTCTTCCTTTTCCATAGTATTAATTGTTTCTTCCCTAGCCTCTGCAACAATTTCACTTCTCTGATTTGCTTATTTATTTTCAGGACAATCCCATGACGTGTGTCCTATCATGCCGCAAGTGTATCATCTAATTTATCTGCCTCTTCTAGCTCTGCCTCTGGAGCCAAATATCCTGCTTTTGAATTCTCCTCCACTTGATGGCTTATTACTTTAGCTTGAGATGCCTCCTTCATATTTTGGAGCTTGGAATATTTCTCTGTGACTGGATTGTCCTTTTCCTCTTGTTAGACCTCTTCCTCTAGTTTTCTGGCTCTGTTTTCTAGCTATCTTCTCCTTTGCTTTCAAAGCTGCATGATAAGAATATACTATAGTCCTTAGGGTTAGGAGTCTGATTTAATCCTAGATGTCATACCTTAAACCATTGATGTACCTTGCAAATTTCTTAGCATCATTCTCCACATGCCCTGCCCTGATGTTTAACCTGTAGAGTTCTTATGTATATTCCTTTACCGACATAAATTTCTTCCTCAAGTTTTGCAATTTTCTAAATAGGTTCAATTGATAATCTTTGGGCACAAACTTGGATTTAAATTTGGCCACCATCCTGTCCAAATTCCTTATCTTTTCTTTTCCTTTATTCCTTTTGTCAACCTGGAATTCATCCCACCATAAGGTTGCATGCCCTTCTAGCCTAGTCACTACATTCTTAACCTTCTTTTCTTCATCTTTGTCCTCATAGTCAAAGTATTTTTCCATTTCATTGATCTAATCAAGCAATTCCTCGACATTCAAGTTTCCCTCGTACATTTGGACCTCCATTTTTGGCCTAGTTCCAACCTTTGTAACTAGCCTCAACAACTACTCTTCAGTTATTTCTCCTCCTTGTGCTTCCCCTTCTTCTTTAGAGCTAGTGTGTTCATCTTCATTGACATCCCCTATGTTAGGTTCTTGTCGCTAATCTACTTCCATGGATTTCATTCTATCCTAGACTCTACTCAATTCATTTTGTAGCTCTTTAACTGCCACATATGTCGTCCTACCTCTTATGGGTGGCATGGCTACTGAAGAAAACTTACTTTACAACTATGATACCACAAATGATAACCTTACGAATCCTAACCCACAGTACAAAGATAACAAACTGATATTTGTTGGAGAATTTATCTTTAGTTTCCTTGGATCAACTCTCAGCTAATACAAGTGTAGTTAGGCGCTAAGAATTTCTTCTTTCTAGTGACCAAATGCTTAATCCACGAGCTTATTCTCTTTCTAAATTTCATAGATAGTAATCTCGTTAACCTACAAACACTTTTCAGTGAAAAATATTCTACAACAATCGATCTCCTACTCACGGACGATCTGATTATCTCCATGTGGTCAAAGTGTTCTATTAGAGTGGAAGAAGCTTAGATTATCCAACAGGCTACTCCGATCAACTCTTAATTGTGGTCGTTGTTTATTTATCCGAAGAACGGTCCGATGAAATATTAGAGTATCAATGAGACCCCTTTGCGAACAATTGATCTACTTCTGGATGGCGATGAAGATCTTTCCTCAGACTTCTTCTACTTTTAATTATTGTTGTTGATCATCATTGGAAGGATGATCAAGATCTCACATTGGAATGCTATCTTCGGAGTTGAATATGGAACGAGACTCCAAAATGCCAGATCTAATGGACGACTTTGATCTTCTTGCAATCTTCTCAAAATAATGATCTTGATTTCACGTTGGAATATTGTACTCAGAGGAGAAGGTTGTACCACAGTTTCCAAAATGACACTCCAATGGATGGTGCAGATTGACTCAAATCTGTTGAATGATCGAATCTTTCTCTCAGGATATTAACTTCAGAGTGAAATTTTGGATGGAGATTTTGATGGGAGGACTTCAAAACACTGTCAATCTCTTATATCTGGGTTCGATAGGAGATCAATGAGAGCCGTTGAAATAATCTGGATCAACTCCCATATTTAATTGTAGCTGTCGGATTCTAAAGCTCCGTAACTCACATATTTTTCACAATTGGACTTTGATCACACGTTCAATCTCTGTAATTTTTATCACCTGCCATTCTGATCATGAAATGCAATTATAGAATTCAACTATCACACCATGGAGGACATAAATTCACGAACACATATTTATTTCAATAATCGAAGGAATGAAATATAACAATGACACTCTGTTCCTTCGAGTTCTTTCAGACCTCTTCTAACCACACAATCTCACCATTCTACAAACTTTCTAACCTCTCCCAATACAACAATAATCAATAAAAACTTAAAGCTCTCGGATAGGTCACTACAAAATCCTTAGCTATCCAAAATCAATTCTAAATCTAGAACTACGTTCCTAAATATCATCAATACAATCAATAATAATCTAAACTATTAAATCAAAGAGATCTGCTAAGATATCTTCTAGAAATATCTAGCTATTACAAAATAGAATAAAATATTAGGGAACCAACTCCCTTGGTAAATGTTTTGTGATCCCTTGGGTCAATCTTGAAATTTACTTGGAAGATGCTCCTACATCAACTATGGAGAAGTTTTCCTTGTGACATGATGTTGTTGATGCGTCATATTGTTGGTTCTATCAACTTCATCGAGACATTGAGGGGTTATGATCATGATCCCACTCCATATAGCTCATCAATATATCCATCCAATATTCTACTCCACCACATGGTCTTCCTCCTCTTTCTGATTCTACTCCAGATGAGTTAGTTGCACCATCTACAGACTCTCTTGCTCCCCCTCCACATGTGTCTGAACCTGCATCCATGTTTGATCCTCCTCCTCCTCCCGCTTCCCCTCCACATGTGTCTGAACCTACATCCACATCCGATACTCCTCCTCCTCCTCCTCCTCCTCCTCTGCTTCCCCTCCACATGTTTCTAAACTCACATCCATGCCCGATCCTCCTCCTCTTGCTTCTCCTCAACACGTGTCACTATATTCCACTGATCCTCCTCCTCCTCCACTTGTGGCAACATCCAATGATCCTTTTCCTTCTCCTCCACATGTGTCGTCATCCATCGTTCCCCCTCCTCCTCCTCTTCCTCCACATGTGTCACAAGCTTTTGATGCTTTGGACACAATGTTCACATCGAGTACTCCTACACATCTTGATGATCTTGATAGAGAGACATTTGATATTGAAGTTTTGTCGACATTTATTTCTGACATAGTTGGTCTTGATAGAGGCTCTACCTCTGGTAGAAGAGACACTGATGCATATGGCTTTGGTGGTGGACCTAACTAGTAGTGGTACTAATTGAAATGTACATTGATTATTTTATATTTGATTCGAGATCTATATATGAAATGTTTATTGTAGATTTGGTTGAGATGTCTGTTTGACATGTATATTCATATGTATATCACTCATATATATTATGTTTTTCATTTAATGTTGTGGTTGTTTTTGTTTGATTTATAAAATGTATTATGAGTATGCTAATGACGAACATTGTTAATGATTTCTCTGTTTTTAAGTTAAATTTGAGATGTATCACTCATTTAAATTTACAGTTTCCATATAATGTTTAACTTTACTTTTATGAAATCGTTTAATTTGGATTGTGATTGCAAAAAGTTAGAACCATTAATGTCATATAATGTTTAACTGTTTGTCAAGGTAAATTGTTTTTTTTTTTTTCCAACAAGATACAATATGTTGATTAAACATGTTTAGAAACAAAAATACTTAAATATGATGAGTGAAATGATTTTGATTCAAATATTTATGTCTTTTTCATATATTATAATAATAACATTATAACATAATTATTCACTAATGATGATGATGATTATGTAATAATAATATTGTTTTTTTTATTTCATTTTTATTATTCAAAGATTACAAGACAAAGTTATAATATAATTGTTTACTCAAATCACAATTATTATATTTTATTAATATTTAATTTTTCCAAATATTTTATTAATTTGTAATAATAATAATAATATATTTTTAAGGTCATGACTAAGCCATACAACAAATTGGAGTATGAGACCCCCTTGTTTGTGGGACAAGGGACCCCCTCCATGCAATGATTTGAATGCAAGTCTACAAAGGTATACATACCCTACCCCCATCTGGATTTGAACCTGTGACCTCCAAGGAGGAAACACATGAAATTTATCCAACTATTATAATATATAAAATTTATTCAACTAAATTTAAAATACTAAATATAGAGTATAATAATACATTTTGATCTATACACTTTCAATAAAATGGTTTCACAATTTTTTATTCTAATACAAACTTTATGAATCTTCTATTAAAAAATAATATCACCCAACATTTTATAATTAGTATTTTAAGAATTAGTAAAATTGACAAAGGTTTCTATACTTTTAGATAAGTATGGATCATTGAAATTTTTCTTAATTCTAACTAGGCTCTAGAAAAGACTCTTTTAGAATTTCCATGTCCTTCCTATATTGACACTTATTTCAAGGAGAATGTAAAAATAATTATTAATATAAGTTTATATGATTATAAAACTAAATGATGGAGTGTAATAGGTGAAGGCCATGATAATTGCACTAGTTAAGGTTGGGAATGCCATCAAAGTTGGTAATGCCAACACCACAAGTGTGATTCCATAACTCATAGATGTTACACAAACTTATTTTGTTGGAATTGTCCTTAGAAGTTCCATCAAAGTAAGTATATATTTATTTGAATTTTGATTTTTTCAAACAATAAAATTTTGAGGTTTGGATATTTTTTAATATCTTCATTTTTTTTGTTAAACAAAATATAATTTAAAATAAATATTTACTACTTCACGTCATCGACTTTGTGATATCTCAATTAATGCTTAGTAATTCAAAGGTTAACATAAACATATGTTAATACAATACAACATAAATTTGTTATAATAAACAATAAAAATATATCAAAACCACTTCTTATGCTTGTATTAGTTAATGTATTTTCAATATGGTGGTTGTAAATGGTTGTTAGCTTTTCATATCCAACATAATTTAAAATGAAGAAAAACAATCATAATTGTCCATTATAGATACCCATAATAAAATGACACATCCATAATATACATGTCCAGACAAATCATTTACAAATCAGTCTTCGTTGCCATCACCCTGATTATATTCCTCACTTGACATTGTAGCATTGTTTTTCTAAAAAATATGTTTAGATATTGGATCATGTCTCAGTATGAACCACCAATCCCCATCCAACAAATATGGGTAAAAAAACACTTGGTTGCAATGTTTTCGAGAAACATAAGGCTCCTTACTTTCAACCCACATTTTTTTAGAGTTAATACATATTATCCCACTACCATGATATTCCTTTACATTTATCTGGTCGAAGGTATCCCACCAATTGCAACAAAAAATAACACATCGAAATGATGAGAAGTCCACTTGCATGATCTCTTGTATCTTTCCAATGTAACCTAACTTCCCCTATATTAGGTTTTGATCACAGTGGCTAGCACAACTAGATTGGTCAAACTCGGCCTCCACTCCAAAATCTTGTGTGATGTGTCCATCGTTAGCATACTCAATGTGAAAATGATGTCTATATTCCCACATAGATGGGAACAAATTCACTTGTAAAAACACAAACAAAGGACAATGTCATATGTATGATACGCGAAGCATTAATAAAAACATAATATGTGTTACAATTCAAATGTGAAATATTATAAATAGAATGTGGCACTCATAGAGGTTATTACAGAGTTGTTGCACCTGATCCATATGTTTAATGCATCCAAATCTTCTCCACGTGGGTTATGATCAGACACAACATATTTCTCTTGTATTTAGTCAACCACCCAACTGTTGGGACATATTTTTGGCATATTTTCTTTTAAATGATCAGGATAACACATGATTCTACCACTCAATCATCTGAATGCTTTCTTGTCACTACCCCATTTCCTTCTTTTCTCTTCATACAACGCGACCCATGGTCATGTTGCGTCTGCGTTGTAAAAAATGAATTTATTGATGGCATCAATTTCTAAATTCAGTGATGTATACAAAAATTTAAAACAAATAACATGAGATCAAATATATATTATTAAATTAAAGAACAAATTTATTGATGGCATCAATTTATAAATTCACTGATGTATACGAGAATTCAAAATGAATAGCATGGGATGAAATATATACTATCAACTTAAATGTAAGCAATTTCTCTGTACTAAATTGACAAAATATAGTTGAGTTACTCTTTATCAAGCACCTTTTTTTGTCTATTTGGAGAAGCTCCCCTTCCCTTTTGTCCTCATCTTGATGGTCATCCCAAACGATTTCCCCTGCCATGTCGTTAATTTGCTTGATGTACTCACTAGCATAATAGAACGATCCATATACTATATACCCCTATACCATAGAGCCCTATATTTTTTCCCTTTGTCAAACAAACCCCTTCAATTTTTGTACCTCTCTAAGAAGAACATCCAATGACATGAGAACACCCCAACTAATTCAACCTCATCAGGTAGGTGAATTAGAAGATGGAATTACAAACAATATCAACTATCTCTCGATGCCACTGTGGAATTCTAGCCATATGAATCTCCCTTGATGTGATCAAACGTACACATGTAGATAATTTCGATATGGCACATCACAGGTCCTGGGGAGATTCATGGTTTACACAACCACACACGAGCAAAGGATAATGACACTACAAAATACACACACATATCATTAATTTCTATAAAACTTTAAGTGCATAACATATTTTTATAGAAGTTGGTATAGAAGAAGAATTATCTATTCAACATACATACCCTTACAAGCTTCAAATGGTCATGCGATTTGAATCCTGACAAATTCCCTTCTACAATGAAGCAATGTCGTAGAGTCGACCCATATAAATAAGGTGCCTTAACACCCAATATAACATCCTTCGCTAAGAGAGATCATCTTTCTTCAATATCTATGGGACATCACCTTCTTTAAAATACCAAGAAGGACCAACCTCTCCTCTAGTTTCTTTTCTTGGCCATTGTCTCTTTTTAGTATTTGAAGCAATACGATCTCTCCTAACAACCTGTTAGTACCTAGACATTCTAGCCTAAAACTCAACCCTTTTCCAGGTCTAATCCCCTCAACATGCTCTATATTTATCAATGATTATGAGAACTGAGTTTATTCACTGTAGAAAAGCAATGGTTTCGGTAGTGAAATCAACAGGTCTCTTAACAGGGTTTCTGCATGAAGTTTGTCTTTCAAAACATCAAGTTATTGGCCCTTAAACTTGATTCCATCAAAACTTTGACCTTTCACCAATTTTGTCAAATCCTCTGAATTCTTGCATAAATCTTTTTCAAAGTCTCTTGGAGCCTCAATTATCATTCAATGAAGTCTCACAATTTGTTTTTGTTAGAAATTCTTGGGTCTCTTCAATTATGTTTGAAAAAGCCAAGTTTCTCTTGCTACATGAAATCAAACCAAATATTAAAAATAAAAGGATGAAATTATTAATAATAAAAACAAATGTAAATTTGTATTATTTAAAAACTATTTTATATGGTTTTTAAATAATATTTTATATTTATTTTTTGTTAAAAAGGCATGGTTATTTCAACCCACTGCCTAAGTTGAATTGGAACTAAGTGCCAAGTGGAAGGCATTATTTTTTGGGGTGATAAAATATTTTGACTTTATAACCATTTGAATCACCATAAAGCCTAAAATCTGAGTCATCATTCAAATGTCACCAAATTCCATCAAACGAGTGCGGCAACAACAATAAAGTTGAGTCATAGTCATCACCAAATGTCATACAAGTGTTGAGTGCACCAATGGGAAATCATACCAAAACGATGCACTACACATCGATGAGCTATGAAACCATTGGTGGATATAAAGACTAACATAGTATTTTTCCCTAGCAATGTGGGATAACACCCACTGCATGCAAAATAAAGTATCAAGAATGTCCATCATTGCAAAGGGAAAATTCCAAGTGTCGAGGAAGTGCTCACACGAGAAAGTTGAAGGGAGTGTTCAAATGCCACCAAATCTACTACAATGCCAAGTTCCCTCTCCAAGTGTCATAGCGCCTGCTTGAGATAAAATTATATGAAAGGCGTGAATACAAAATTACAGAAGCATGTAATACCATTGATGTTGATGTTACATTGTCTACTTGAAAAATTGTGTCTGTAGTTGTGAGTTTCAGCTCTGGTAAGTTGAGAAAGGCTTTGAACATTTTGCAATTTACATAGATGTTTTCTCTTCACATAACTTATAAGTTGTCTACCTGTGCACAAGGAATCTAATGCCCAAAGATATTGAACATATATCGTCTGTTGCATATAAAAAATGAAGATCAACAATGTATATCTCTTGTTGATGATATAAGTGAAATTCCACTGTTTATGTTAAGATTTCATTTCCAGCTGCAAAGATAAAAGGTTCCATAAGGTACCAAATTCTTATTCATTCAAATATTTAAAGTAGAATTTGCATATTAAAATGAAAACAAAAGATGAAGACATCGTGTAAATTACTTCATTTACACAACAACTGGAGGATATGAAAACAAAAAATGCATAGGTGGCAAAGCATTTAATAATCAACCTCAAACCCTGATTTGAAGGAAACATTTGAGGGTCAAATCTAGCAATTCGAATGCATGTGGCAACATTTGAATATTCAAGGCAGAAGAGTGATCATTTCTAGATATTCAAGGCATTTGATCCTAGCATTTCGATATTATCTACTACAAATCAGAGATTTAGTTTATAGAATTCAGTCCTAGAAGTTGGGAAGAGTTTGTTTAATGTAATCTCTATATATTTTATTATTTTGAAATGGAAAGGGGATCTTCCTCTGAGGAGGAAGCATAGGGATTTGAGTGAGAAGATGCGAGGTCTGAGCACTGTAGTGAAAGAGATTAATTTTATGCAACATATCATGCTCAAGGATTCAAACATTTTGATGGTTAGATCGTGTATCTATGTACCTTTATTTTCTGTCTTATTTGAATATAATGAGCATTTCTGCAATGCATTGATGTTCACACATATTCAACTTTGATTACAATGAATATTTCATTGTCAATTACTTGTTTTTGTAATTTTTATTCAAATATTTGATTTAGACTCAAAATATGATTTTGAGTTTGAATATCTTCTAATGAATATATGAGTTGAACATTGTGACACTTATGTATTTATGTCTGATTTCTATTCCTCCATATCAAATTGTCCATTAATTGTAATGCCCTTGGCTATATGAGGTACTACCAATATTTTTAGATCTATTTGATGAGCTTTACCAAATCCTCAACCTATCCAACCCATTGAATCCACCTTTCAATCGAACAAACCATTGCAATAACTGAGGTGCCTTACCTTTTCCCTATTGCAGTCTAGTGCAAACTTTAGGGATAACACAACCAATGTGTCGCTTTTATTCCATGATATGTTCCTCCATAAAGAATATGACACATTTTTGAATATATGCATGAGATCTAGTAAGTGGCCAATCTTAAGATGCTCCCAATATGGAAGCTCATAAAATACAAATTTTCTTTTCATCCCAATGTGCATTTTCTCAACATAGGTGTCAAAAAATCTAGGATAATTGAACATATGTTCCCCATTTGAATCAAACAATTCTATCATTTCCTTCTCCTTCTCTGTGTTATATGCCCTAATCCATTCTGTCAGTGTCATTATTTCAGTTCTCTGGGTTCTCTCTGGTTTACCATTGAAAGCAGGTGCAACTCTTCTATAAGGGTGGTCTTCTGGGAGGAATACCCTCGAGCACTCATACACAGACTTTCATAGGTGGTTGGACCAACTAGCCTTTATAGAAGGTCCACAACATTTACATCCATGATACTATTTTGTTACAATACTTATGATGTTATCATATACAGAGCATGTTAGTGTAAATAATATAGTTGCACCAAATGAAGTATGCCAAATAACATTACATATATAAACAAATCAATCAACATGCTTACCAGAGCAAACTCCTAGTCTTGGATAATTGTGCATGGTGTACACACATATGCTATACAACATACAAGACCTATCCCTCGGGACGGGTCTTGATCCATCATATACATGTATCCCTTCCCATAGTTTCTTAAATTCATCGATCAATGGTTGGAGGTAGACATCTGTTCTCTTCACTTGTCTTCTACCTGGGACTATAAGAGGCGACATAAGATGTTCATTCTTCACGGACAATGATGGGGGGATATAATTATTGATCACTACTACTGGCAAAACATAATAGTTGGTGTTTTGAAGGGAATATGTGTTAACTCCATCCATAGCTTTGCTGAATCTTAGGATCTATACTTCATCCTTGAATTTATCAGGACGCGTATCATATACATGATTCATGTCTATTGAATTTGCTAGGATTCACATAAATCATGGCTCACTTCTATGTGAGGCATGCCACCCATGCAACATGGCTAATTGTTTGCAATGAAAGATCCTTTGAATCCTTAGAATTATAGGCACGTGCCTCAATATCTGATGAGGAGGACCATGTGCCTTACCCTTTTTAATTTTATTTATGGTGTGCCTTTCATTCCCACATTTTTGACATATCTCTTTGTCCGCATATTCATTTCTGTATAGAATACATTCATTCATACATGCATGTTATGATATGTACTCAACACCCAACATTTTCAACTTTTTCTTTACCTCTGCGCAGTTATCGGGCAAGACATTATCACTTATAAGTTCCCGATCTTTGAGTAACTTGCAATTAGTGGGTAATATAAATGTACACTATCATTAAGCATGAATAAAATCAACCCTTTTATTCCTTCATTGTGTGACAAGGTTCCTTAAAAATTTAGGGGACTTAATGGTTAGTTACCTCAAAAGTGTTGAGAAACACATGTCTGACATACCATACATTGCTTTCAATTTGTAAAGTAACATTGTTGTCCCTACCTGGGTAGACTTTGCAGATCCCTATACTCAACCAAATAGAGGGGTGGTGGAAGCAGATTTCATGATTTCAAAAAGGGTATCTACGACATCAACATCATCCCCTAGTTCATTTTGTTGGAATGCATCTAAAAATATTCCTACCATGGCTTGGGTATCCCGCAAGAAATCATCCATGCCAACCTCTATATCATTTCCTTCATCCCTAACATGTGAAGAACTAGTGTTACTATCAAGGTTTTGAATTGGTGAGTCAGAACGTAGTGTGAATTGAATAGGTGGTTGTTTCAACCATTCTCGGTATGCTTCCTCTCCGAGGTGTTTTCATTTAACAACAAGCTCACGAATTGACATAATAGTGGGATGCAATGATAGATGGTAGACAAGTTGCTCGCCATCAAAATCTTGATTGTAAAAATATTGAACATTACAGTGATATTGTAAACATATTGAACATTACAGTGATATTGTAAACATATTGAACATTACATCGATATTGTAAAAATATTGAACATTACATCGATAATATTAATAACACAATGCATTTAATATGTTAAAACATTATACCAAACACTTATTAGAAGCATGGAATTTTTTTCCCCAATAATAAACATGAAACAAAACACTTTATAAAACACATGTCGAATTAAGCAATACATTTACACTAGTTCCATTGAAAATCCAAAAATCCAATCACTCAATCATCTTTTTAGCGTCTGTTTTTGGGCGGTTTTTTGGCACATGATTTTCACTGATGGTTTTCTATTTTCAGTTAAGGAATTAGGGTTGTTGATTAATTTGGGTTATTAGATTAGGGTTGTTGATTAATTTGGGTTATTTAATTAGGGTTTTGGATACTACGAGATACCATATGTATATTGTATTGTAAACAATGTATGAGATGAATGAACATAGAATACACTGGTTTTCTCGGTTTGGGTTTCTAGGGGAAAAATATCTATGTAATGTGTGTATTTTCCATTGTATCTTTTTTGTTCTTTTATTGAAAATATGTATGCATTAAATAATTGTACAAGGTTAAAATCTACAATTACTTACACACTGTACTGGTGCGTTTTTAACTGTATAACACACTGACTTAAGCAAATTAGAAAAATAACGTGCACTTACTATCAATACGTTGAAATTTATCATGAAAATAAATCAATGTGTTAAGTGTACAAACCACATCGGTGTGCTACTCACTGTATAGGACATCAAAAATATAATTTTTGAAAAAAACAACGCGCATGCTTATCATCAATGCATCGAAATATACAAAGAAAAAATGAGCGATAATTTCAGTTTTGCGTATATAAATGAAAACCCTATTCATTCTTTTATTTCATTGCTGAAATTTAGAAGGGAGTTTTGTGCAACAAAGATTTATCAACAAATACGTCAGAGTGGGTGGATTTTTTTTGAAGAGCCAAATTCAAGGGGGATTACTATAGATTACATAGAAATCTACATAGGACAAATTTCAGGTATATGATTTCATTCTATTAATCATGTTAATCGTTCTCCTATTTGATTCAAACAATTTTCAGTGCATTCCCCCCCAAAAAAAAGAGTTTCATAGTTATCTTCAGTATTGGAAGCCCTAATTTCCTCATTATTATTTTTCTTTCTCTTTCTATATTTCACAACGAGAATTCTTTTAAGCAATTTTTTTGTAGAGTTTGTTTATTTACATCTGGGTGTTTCCTATTTGTTGCAATGAAACCACTCATTGTATTGGACCCCAAACCGTCCCGTCGTTGTTGTGTATTTTTTGAAAAAATCCTTCGTAGTGTCTGGTGCTCTCCGTACATAGTAAGAGCATTGATGCATAGTTGTATGTCAACATCACCGCTTAATTTAAATTAGAAATAATATTAAAAAAATCCTTTTTGTAGTCCGCGATGTGTTTTTTACCTAGATAAGCACTTAGGTAGTTGTTTTACAAAGCACATCATTGAATTTAAAATGTGAAAATTACTGTTTTTTATATGGAAACTGCCATGTCTTAAATTTGTTCACAGGTCGACAATGCATGATAAACAATACTCAGGAAGTTGTGTTTTTCTTAATTCATAAAGCACTGGATGAATACAAAAATTTGTAACACGTTTTCAATTTTGCAAAAACACTGATATACTATACTGGTGCGTATATATATAGTTGATGCACCTATGCGTATAAATATGGTTGATACCCCAATGCGTATTAATTTACTATGTGTACTGAGATCTTATTTATAAAAAAATTACGTAATTTTTATATCTGATGATTCCTAGTTTTTTTTTTTTTTTCCAGGGAGATTTTGAAAATTCGAAGAGACAAATAAGGAGGAAACCATGACATGTCGGTAAGCCTGTCCAAAAAAGTGTAGAAAAAGATGGTGAAAGAAATGAATATAATTGTGTCGCAAGAGGAGCTATCCCAACTACATTGTTCATCAGAGGTATGTAATCGTTTATTTATTATTTTATGTACATCAAATTTAATTATCACGTGAAATACTATTTTTCAATTGTTTTGTTCCAGCAAAAGAAAAAAAAAATAGAATCCATTCAACACATAAGATAGGACGACAATGAATAAAAGGGTTGATCACAAACTTTGTGAGTATTTACGTTTTCGTCCTTTCTTAATATTTCATATTTGTTGTGATCTTTATATTTAAATAATTAATTTGCACTTGTCCATAGATGTCTTCTGGAAGGTGCTAACATAGAAAAAGGATCCAACCCATGAATTGATAAGCATTGGGTTAATTATGGGTTGTGAGTATATGTTGAAGTGTGAAAGTTTAATTGAACAATTTGCAAGTAGATATGTTGTTTAACTTCCCTCGTTTTATAATTAATGAAAAAACAAGAAAACTTTATATTGATTATATCGATTGTGCTTTGTCATGTGATATTAAACATGTAGGAAACAAAGTATGGAATGCAACCAACATAGGAGATTTTGAGAGAATGCATGAAGCATGGCTTCGAAAGAATGTGTATTGTTTATGCAAGACTTGGTGCTAAGGTGTGTTTTTTGATTTACAAAATCATGTATATTCTACTATATATATATATATAAATGTAGATATATTTTTACAATTTATTTCTATGTTTGCAGATGGAAGATGAAGGGGCAAAACATAAAAAACAAGTCGATCAAGAAAACATTATGTTAAAAAACCGAAGTACAATATTGCTTACAAATTATGAATAAACGAGGCATGCACACAACTCAAGTGATGACAATTTTTCCATTGATGTATAACAACCAATATAATTGAATATCACTACAAGTTGTATGTTTTCGAATATTTGTCTATGAAAATCAAGGATTTTGTTGAATGTACTCGGGATATTGTCCCAATTGCATAAGGACATGTTACCAATAAGTGTAATAATTACATTTGGTTGCAACTTGATTATTGTGGACCTTTATGTTGTCCCTTTTTGTATGACAATGGGTCTCTTATTCATATTTAATAAAATGAGTTTCTTACTTCATTGCATTGTCGAATGTTGTAAAATGTTGTGTTCCTGAATAATTAATATGTGGATGATTTAGATTGTTACAAATAACATAGGTATAATTCGTTGGATAATGCATGAATGCAATCATTATATCAAAATACAATAACAAAAATATAAAACAATATTGTTATAAAAATAATATTTGATTTTGAAATGATTAATTGAAAATTTGTAAAACAAAATTAATTAAAATATATACATATTAGTGCACTATATTATTTTGAACTCACTAGACAATGCATGCCATTATAGAAAGTGGTTCTTTTTGAGGAGTCATACACACCAATGAACATTGATTATAATAACACACCGATATGAACCATTGAAAAAATGAACCGTTCCATAAATGATATAATGTTCAATAATATTTATCGTTTCAAAATCGTACGATGCTCATGTTTGAAATATACATCGGGGCACTAAAAATAATGTACGCATCAGTACATTACTTTTATTATATGCATCGAGGCTCTAAATATTATTTATGCACCTATGCCTTTACTATAATATATGCATCGATGCTTAGTAAAAATAATGGCACCGACATCTCACTTCGAATATTCGAAATTTCACTACCCTTTGATGCACATGGTAAAACAAACATCGTTATGTACTAATTATACAAGCACCAGGGTGCATGCTATATTAAACGCATCGGGTCTCAGGATAAATTGATCTCACTAGTGCTCACTATAACGTAAACGCACCGGGGCGTACAAAACCTAAAATGCACTGGTGATTCATACACAAACAAGGAGGAACTTGTGTGTAGAAATTATAGGAGCATCAATACTTTGCATACGACAAAAAAGGCAGAACCAGTGCACAATAGTTATAAATGCATCGGGGAATTTTTATTATATTAACGTGTTGGGGAATTTGTATTATATTAACACACTGGTGCATGTTTGTCAATGTTGCACTGGTGCATTTTGACAATAACAACACCAAAAAAAAAACTCCGCTACAACCTCTACCTGCCCAATTTATTTTTAGTTTTATGGAACATTTGTAAAACCTCCGCTAAAACCTCCACAATCAATAGAGGAGGTTTTAGTGGAGATTTTTTTGAAAGTTTTTCCAAATTTTGTAACACCAAAAACCTCCACTAGAAGGTGTTCTCGTTGTAGTACAACTTCCTCCATCTGGGGTGGTACCTTCATGGAGATCTTGGACCATCAAATCCATCTCTTGTACATTTACTATTAGGTATATGGTTGTTTCTTAAGGTGGTGGGTGGGTACAAGGGTTCTTTAGTGGCTTCTATATTAAAAACTCCACTAATTATGTGACTCCTTCTTGCACCTCCTCTCCAGTCCAAAATTTCTTTACTATCATGACTATTTGTGGCATTGGAAAAATTGGGTTTGTTGGAATTATAACACCAAAATTTTGGCCTCTCTTTATAAATAGGATGGGTGGTGGTTTTAGTGCTATTTATTTTCTTTTATTTGATCGATTAAGCACCCACTGCATCGCTAATGGCTCATGGTACAAAATTATAACTCTATCAAATTCTTCATATACTTCATGTAGTTTGTTCTTAGGGAATAGAAGAAAGTTCCTTATTTTAACATCAATATGGCGATGCTTGACCAACTTTGAAATTCTTCTCTAATATCAATAGCACTAAGAATAAAGGGCAAGGGGTTCACTTCTATATGATCCTCACCTTCCATTATGGGCATATGGGCCTAACATAACTATTATCCCTTATGGCCTAGAACTTCAACCATTTATGATAGTGATCAATAAGTTTTATAGAGAACTGAAATTGATACCGATCGATCTTTATCATTCAATTATACCATGAAATGAAGTCGCTATCATTAATTTCCAAGTTATTGACATTATTTTGTAACCACCATAGATTGTAGGTTGTTAAGGTCAAGCCCCTTTCTAGCTAAAGAAACCCAGAACCCTTCGACATAAACATATCAAAAGAAACTAAGAGGTATCCATAATTAAAAGCCAATGTTCTTATATAGACCTCATTAATGGATTATATGATTCATTTAGAAAGTACTGAAACCATTTCAGGTGATCACCTTTGGTAAAGGATGTCATAGTTGACAATATATCAAGATTTCATTCCCCCTTCTTTTGTTTCCTCATGACATGACATTCAATGATTTGGGATACCATTCAAACACATTTAGATTTGATGTATGTAACATCTGCACCTTTGATGCCTTTGTGCATCCCATGCCAGGTGTATAGGTAATCCTAATTGACCTTCTTGTATCTCTTATGCGATTTAAAGGTTTTTTGGACCCTGCGTCTATCAATTTAAAATACTATCAAATCTCAGACATGTTCAAGAGTAAAGGGGTAATTCTAGTCGAGCCACAAGTTACCCTAGTGAACCCCGCTCATCAAAAAATTAATACATTGTTGCATTGATAGAATAGAGCCAAAGGTGGGGACATTCAGTAGGTGTAAGATATAGAAGACTTGCAATGCTTGAATCTCATCTATGACTTCCATCCATTTTTCACCTATGCTAAGATAAATCTACTGCATGTACAATTCCTACTTGAATTCTATAAACAACTCCATGCTATTAAATTTGTGCTCCACTATTGGGGTATACTCAATATTTCCCTTATGTTGACAGGCCCTAAAACCAAATTTCAGACAACATGGGTTCTACCCGAAGAAAAGGCCCAATCAGACTTTTCTCTGCTTGATATAGTAAAACCCTCTAGATTATAAGGCCTAACAACCTTGCAATAATGGGACTGAATTAGATTAAAAAAATTAATTAAATATTTTCTTCATTTTATTAAATAGCCTAAGTAAAACATTCAAATATTAAAATAACTATGCTATCAAAGAAATTGCAGAAATACAGATAACTTATAAATATGTTGAAAAAATAATTTATAATTGTACTAGAATTACATAAATAGTTCCATTTCAATTGAAGTACAAATAAATTAACATAAAATAAAATCTAACTAAGCTTTAAAGACTATAAGTATGCTGATAAAAGAAAGTGAATGCAAGAAAACTGTTTGATAACAAAGAAATATGATATATGAAAAAAAAACTTCTTACAACCATTTCAAACTGCCACTATGCAAAAAAACTGAAGAAATTATTAACCAAAATAATCTTTAACCAATAAAATTTGGCCTCTTCGTAGGATTCCTTCATTCCATAAAAGAGTAATCCTTTAGATTGGTTTTTCCAGAATTCCAAAAGACAAAATCCACTCTTCTTTTTTTCATTCTACTTTAAATAACCTTTTACAAAACAATTTAACTAACTTTCCTAACTGTTAACCCTATTATAATCAAAGTTCTCCTCTTGGTCACTTGGGACTTTATCTTCCTCTTGATCAATTTGGACTAAATCTTTATATTTCTCCCACTCTCCAAACAAACTTTGACAAAGCTCAAGATGAGGAAAAACATGTTTTAGTGGGTCCCCTAAAGTTAATACTTATCTTTGTAATATTTTGGAATGCTTCTCAATCTTAGGAAATGAATATTCTAAAAAGGCCACTTTCTTTGTATCTTCAACAATAATTTTTTCTAAACGTTAATCTTTCTCTATACTTTTAATTGCCCGAGTTTTCTCTCTAATTTGATCAATATAATCTTTAATTTTTTTTCATTACTTACTCTACTAGATAAAAGTCTTCCGGAGGGCTGAATGAAGGTAGCTGACACTTCACTGTAATATCTTCAATAAAATCCCATATTTTTAAACATTGTATCTAGCAATATTCAATATTTCTATGACTATATTTGCTTAAAATTTCTTAGAAACTTAGATCCACTTCTATTTCTCGCATATTCTTTTTTTCAAGCAATATGATGTTGTTCTCTTCCTAACCTCTGCATTTTTGAATTTCATTGATAAAAGCAAGTTGATCATATGTCTTAACTTGGGTTTCTTTCCAGACTAGGTTCTTCTTATATAAAATAGAAAGTTGTGAAGTGTGCCCCTATAGTTTAAAACATTTAGCATAAAAATCCTTTTTAATACTTGTATTAGACTCAAATACTGATAATACATGATAAATGAAAACATCCATCATCTTCTTACCAATCTTTTCAAGTTCATACTACTTTTCTAATCTTTTGATTTCAGCGTAAGTATAGCTACTCATTTGCCTCTTGTTGTACCCTATCCATGGTTGCCTATGTAATTTCTAGCCCAGATGCCACCAGGTTAGCTAATGTAGCATTTCTTACACCTATAACATATTCTTCAGTCACAAAAGCCACATTTTCTCATGTTTTTGATTTCTCTTTCTGCGAACTTGCTCAAAAATCCTCTCATTACTTTTGTTGCATGCCAAAAGTTCCAAGTTTGCAATTTGTTCTGACATAATCATTAATGTATCATGAGGTACTACAATTCCAAGACTCCCAAGTGTAATTATTTTTTCAATTTCATAACTCTTGTCTTTAACAAGTGTTGTAGTTGCTTTATCAGGTCCCGAATCATCCTTATTGTTGCATATAGGGTCCCCTATTTTCATTTTGATTTGGTATTGTTGCTTTAAATATGTTTGCATTTCATTATTTTTCATCTTTTGTTCTTTCTCTTCAATTTATTTTTTCTTCTGCTCTAGTTCTTCTAGTTTCCTTTGTTCCTATGCTTCTAGTTGTTGTAGTAATTCTCTATTTTCTTTATCTTCTTGTTGTTTATTTGCTTCTGCCAACTTCTTTTCTTCTTCTATTTGTTGTTGTGCTTTTAACTCTACCTCGAGTTTCTCCTTTTCAACTGCAATTTTCTTCTATTCCTCTTCTTGGGATTTTCTAATTTTTTCAACTTCTAATCTCTGCTCAATCTTATCTTGTTTTTCTTTTGAGGATAAACTATTGAATATTATAACTTCTTTATTCTTTAATATTTCCTCCACTTCATTACATGAGTCAAGATCTTGATAAATTAACTCATCACCCCATCTTTCATGAGGATGTGGCCAAGACTAAGAAATATAGCTGCAATGTTTTAATATTAACCCTTGTGGATCATGATATTCCTAAATTGACCTTGATGAAATATTAATTCAAGCATTATATTTCCCTCTTGCTTGGAATGATTGGAATTTAAAAGCTTATAATGTCCAATATAAAAATTATAAGGGATAAACAATTTCTTTTTAACATATTTGACAAGCAAAGAGTTAAAACCCTATAGAATGGTTTGATATGCAATTTCATATAAAATCATTTTTTTTCACATGTATAGGCAACAAGTTAGGAGACGATGTTGCTCTAAATATCCTTAAGTACGCGTATTTTTCTTGTAGATACCAACTCCCAATGTATTTGAGTACCCCTTTTGTCTCCTTTGTAATTATAGAGCATTTTTTGAAAAATCAATGTGAACAGGGGAGTTAAGAAGTCATCACAAATAAGAGAATACAATATTTTTAGTTTGTTTCCCATAAGTCCCCACAATATTCATGTATAGGGATCATTGACCTTTTCCTTTTCCATCCCATCCCCTGAAATGTGTTGTATGAACATACATTGTCTAATAATTGAGGCCATATGAAAAGAAGGGCCTTTGTTATCTGAAGGGATTTGTGCATTTTTAATAGCCTTCTTCAATGCTAGTGATAATATGGCTCCCCAATTGAACCTAGTTCCCATGATAACTATTCCATATACTATATGTATCCAATCATCTTTAAAATGCATACATTCTTCTGTGCCATAAATTCTGCACATGAAAGCCATAACATATATGTATGGTTATTTGAGATTCAACATTTTATAAATACAATCACTTTTATGAAATAAACTTTTGTCTTCTATCCACCAACTTGACATAATATCTTTAAGATAATTTTCATCATGAAAGTTTGTCACAGAATATGTATTCAAATTCTACTCAGGTTCATAAAATTTGTAGTATGTTTCCATATCAACAACCTTAATGGAAGCTATAATTTCCCCCTTTTCATTCTTAATCACCCTTTCTTCTATGTCAGTGTGGTCAATGAGCCAACCAATTGTTTCAAAACATGGCAAGACATGTACATGGCCGCTATAGAGTGTAATCTTGACTTTATGATATTTTGATATACTAGGTAATCAAAGTTTCTCTTGTTAGGGTTACTTAATGGCACAATAAACTTTCCATATATCTCACCTCATCTAGGGAAATCACTATCCTTGAAAATCAAGTTCTTTGTATCTCCAAAAATAAGTTTGAAATTCTCATTTTATAGTTTAGGAATGTTGATCACTTGTTATGTAACCTCTAGTTCTATTTCCACAAATTCAGCCTCACTATCTGAGATAATTATTTTAGTCTTTTCAGAGGACTCACTTTCAATTTTCCTTTTGAGTTTTCAAGAAGAATATATGAGGGTTCTTGGGGAATTTTTATTTGGTGGCATGGTTCTTAAGCACAACAAAAATAATAAAAATGAAACAATATTTCTAGACACACTTATGTTTTATCATAAAATACCCAAAACATTTTCATCATGTTACTTATCTCATAAGCACGGGAAATCCATTTTCCTCAATGCAAGAATAGTTAAGAACAATTTGCCTGGTTCAAATACAAACTGAAAACTTGTAACACTTCAAAACTAATAAAAATTCAGCTGCCTGCAAGTCCAAGGTGAAGTGCAATACTCTCGGTAAAAAATCAACATTTTTCTCGTGATAATCAATTTCAAGTGGAAAAATTCGTTTTTTACCTCGAATTTTAGTGCATTTAATACCCATCACTTCAAAATCTTGCAAAATCACACATCTAATTGAAATCATCCTTTACATTTTCGAATTAGTTCAAATCTTATTTCGGGTCAATATTTCGCTTTGCATTCATGTTTAAAACGTTCAATTCGGAATAATTATGACTTTGACACAAGGAGCATTTGGATCAAACTTCAGATTTTTAATCAGATAAAACCAAGCCTTTTAGTTAGCAAATGTTTACAAATAATCCGAATAGGAAACAAGGAGTTTGCACAAAGTCAAAACTTTGTTTATTGAAATCATAAAATCAATCCAAAAAAATAAAACAACGCTCATAATTGAAGAATTTTTTGGGTCAAAACAAAACTTAACTTCAACCAATAAAACAAATAAATACTCCAGAATAAAGTTAAGTTGCCATCTGAAATAGGGAGAAAACAAAAGTTTTAAATCCATTCGAAATGCAGCTAAAACAAAAGTTTTGAAATGCCCCAAAATATTTAAATCTTCAAAATCATTGAAAGCCTTAAAACGTTTTAAATTTGAAACAAATGTGTTAGGTTGGAGATAAATTAAATAGAATTGCATTATCAAGACAAAATCAAAGTGATATCTCAATATTTTAGGGTGTGTTAAAGCCTTATCACCTTTAAATCTTCTTGTTTTTGAGGTTTTATGTCGATGGGGTCTTCATGTACAACATCCTTCTAGTCTAGTGTGGTGTGAATGTTGATCTTCGCCATATAATTTTTTTACTTTACATGTCTCGTTTCTGGTATATGTTATAAGTAGGACCTAGATTATCTGTTGGATCCTCACTTGCTAGTCTCAAGATTGGCACATGGCATAATGTATTCTCACTATATCTCAACCACTTAACTATTTCTCAACTCTTCAATTGTAAAAAAACTAAAAAGTTAGTAGAGTTATGCTTATATAGGTTAAATGCATTGAATAACGAAGTTCAATAACAATTTATTAGACTTGCGGCCATATCGGGGTGCATTTACCACCATATTTTTTTCCATAAGTTGAAAAACTAATGTCATGGCATCGCCCACCAAACCATCAAATCAATCCTACAACCTACCTATTTTAACTATGCTTTTATTACTTCACATTTATGACTTTGACTTTGGGGTAATTTCATTTCACAAATACTAACACATTATACAACATAATGTGTGATGTGGTGAGCTAGACTATGTGTTGATTGACACAGTGATGCAACCTAAAATATATGCATTCCATCTTGAATTCTTTACCATATTTAATGACTTATTATCCCCCCAACAATCCCTAACTCAACCTCAAAGGTGGTGTTCGACTCTTTAAATAAAATCTAATTTTAAAATTTCAAATTAAAATATATTGGCCAGTGACTAAACGGAAAGAGAGACTCTCTCAATGACGTGGTTGAGTTTTATTAGACTTGATGAAACTAAGCTAATTGGCTCATCTACAAAATTAAGCTTTATTAACTAGACTAAACTATGGACTATGACATACATAAAAATAGTGTACAATACTCCTCTAATAGGAGTGGTGTAACTTAAGTTGATGGAGGGGTGAAGACTTTTAGGTAGGTGGAATTCACCTACCCTCATAGATCATGACATCTAGCTAGGCTAGTTGGACAATTCCTAATTCATGGATGTTTGTAACTAGAAAATATGCTAGCCAATACATCTTTAGTTTCCTTAGATGCTTCAAGTATTTGTTGTCATAGAGTAGTACTGAGTTTCCCTTGTCAAAAGCCTTGGTTTCAATATGGTGATCATGTCGTGCCTTTTGTCACAACTTGTCAACAATCTAATGGTACTATGCTAAGAACCAATCTTCCTTCAATCCCATTAGTTTGAAGGGAGAGTGTTTTGTTAATTTCTTTGTTGTTGTCATGTATGCCCAAAGCACGGTTGGTATTCTCTCATCCCAATCATCACGTTTGATAATGCAAAATTTAGTAGCCTTGTCCTAAAATATTGTTGAACACGTTAACCATCCCATTTTCTTGTAGGTGATATGGGCTACTGGTGTGGTGTTGTATCATAAATTCCCGTGTCAAGGCCTTGATGGTGCAGCTCATGAAGTATTGACCTTGATCCATTGTCCAACTTCTATTACATCCAAACTTGGAGATGATATTTTCAAATATGAACCTGGGGGTCATATGAGTGGTGAAATCCTATGTTAACATTACCTCTACCCACTAAGTGAGATAATTTATAGTGGTAATGATATAACGAGCACCAAAATGTCAGGCGAGAGGGTTGATGGGCCTGATTAAGTTAACCGTCCATTTATTGAATGGTTTCAATGCAACTGCCCAGTGTAGAGATAACTCATCCCTCCTAGAAGGAATTCTCATTCTTTGACATATGTCACAAATTCTTACATAATATTTATAATCCTTAAAGATTATGAGCCACAATGTTCCCACCTATATTAGTTTATGGGATATCATGTTTCCCCCATAGTGAACCCTACAACCCTACTGTGACATTCCCACAATATCTCTAAGCATCCATGATTTATGATGCAACATTTGAATCTACTATCCAAACCCAATTGTACAATTTCCCCACAATTAGTTGGTATTCTGCAATCCTAACAACTAGTTGCTTCTTCCATACTACTATATATTCCTAGGGTGCAAGCCTTGTTTTTAGGAAGATGGAAATATATTCCAAGTAAAGGCCTTCCACCTTGAACAAATCATAGTCGAGCAAACGATCCTTGAGTGACCCGTTCAATTCCCTAGTATTGACCCATGACAAGTGAACTAATCCAACATTGTTCTTCCCTAGTTTCATAGCCACTTCGAAATCAAACTCCTGGAAAAGCAAGAGCCACCTACATATGCAACCCTCCAAAACCTATTTATTTACCAGGTACTCCAATGTATAATTATGTAGGAAGAACTTGAAATTCCCACACAATATATAGTGCTTGAGCTTATGTAGGGAGTAGACCATGGCCAACCCTTCTCTTCCAATAGTTGTGTAATTTTGCTATACTTTAAATAGTTTTCTACTAGCAAAATAGATTGGGTGGTATATTTTCCCTTCTCCAATTTGCATCAATATTGCTCCTTGATTAGTACCCAATGCATCTATGTGTGCATGTAATTTGAGAGTCCAACAAAAAAAATGATGATTCAGGTACTTACCTTTTTTTCCTTTAGGATGTCCAAGAGGTTTGACAATCTCTATTCTAGGAAAAATATTTTGTTTTCTCTAGAAATCATTCCATCTGTGCGGTTATAGTGGTGTAGCCCCTAATGAATCTTCTTACGCATCCAATGTATCCAAGGTTTGAATGAAACATGTGGACGCTAATTGGGCCTTCTAGGTTTATGATGGTTGCAAACTTAGTCAAGTTCAATAGAACACCATATTTACAAACAACATGACCCAATATTGTATTGAGTGACATGTAGAAGACGCATTTTCAAATATAATTGTAGCTGGAGAAATCTCTCAAACATGATGCACAACATCGATATGTAATCCTTTAACATAATGTAAACAATCAAATCATCTAGTTACACTTCCAAAAACTTAGGGATGTATTCACATAATGTGGCTATAACAATTCTAGAAAATAACGTCGAAGCATTCTTCACGTCAAAAGGAATGACACCATATTCATATGAACCCCATTCTATGGTTAAGGTCATCTTGTTTTTATCTTCTTATATTATTAGGACTTGATTTTACCATGATAACCCATTGGTGAATGAATAGGTTTATTTTCTTTCCACATGATCAACTACTTTTCCGCCAAATGAGGTAGGGAAGGGGTTGTGAATGGAAGCTACTTTCAACCCCCAAAAATAAACACAAACCCCGATACTTCCCACTTTACTCTTCTTATCCTAGATCACTACTGGATTGATCCAATCTAACTCCTCCATAGGGAATATTATACTAGTTGCAAGAATATTCTTTGAGCATGGATGCAACCTTGAATACAATTTCATTATCCCAATAATCTCCAATGGAAGCTAACCAAGGTTGGTATTTTGTGCCAATATTAAGTTATTTGATTTGCAGTGGTTCCTTGTATATGTTCCCCACCAAATTGTCTATTGTTTATTTTATGGACCTTTCACCTTATGATTCTGTGAATGTAATAGGCCACCACTTTTCTATATCATCTTCCTCCTTCGATTCTTGATCTACCTCAATTTGAAGGCCCATCGAATATCACCCTTATTTTTGGGTGGTTCTTGTAGCCATTGTTTCTACTATTGCACTTCACAAACATATCCTTGTGATCCCTTGATCTACCTTAGTGAAATATTTCAAGGCCCACCGACTATCATCCCAATTTCTAACTAAATCTTGCAACCATAGTTGTATTGATGTCAAACATAAATTATTTGAGTAGACATGACACTAAGAGTGTTATCTATATATGATAAGGTCTAACATAATCCTTGCTCGAGTGTTTCTCACTTTCACATATGTCATAAAATTTCCTCATGCAAGTACCATGCCTTGGGGATGGGGCCCAATGTGTATATGAACTTGTGAACCCACACAATTCCATACGTCATTCTCTAGTCCACTTCTTGATGCAATTATTTCCATGGTGTTATCATAAGATATAGAATCTTTGTGCAAATCCCTTCATAAGCTGCAAGACAAGTGTAACTTTGGAAGTATTTTCCACTATAACCTTAGCAGTTACTTCCCTCGTTTTGGTGAAGGATGAAAGCCAACACAAGGGAGGATTTCCTAGCAACCTCAAGGAATCCTATAATAAGACTGGATCAAGTCTACAACCTCCTATCTTGGTCACTCAATTATACCACCACTTAGGTCAATGTTATAAAGGCAATATCAAGGTGGTTTAATGGGATATGTTTCAAATTTGCAAGCATGAAGTATCTTGAACAATTAACGATATTAAAAAATTCAAAGCAAGTCAATTAAATGCCCCAATCACTAAAAATCAAGAAAGCTACAAATGTTATAAAACTTGTGATTAATATGATTACTTCAACAATATGCCAAGTTACAATAGCATAAATATAACATCTCTTAAAACAAGTAATTATGCAAAGAAAGAGGGATGAAAATGCGAGTTAAAATTAGGGTTTAAATAACAATCACTTGCTGAAATGTAAATGACATGAAACAAGCTCAAAACGTCCAAGACGTTAACCCTAGTAAGCTGAAATTTACAATAAAAATGCAATAAATGATATCAAGGTATGTTCCAAGGTGAAATATGCCCAAAACCCCATGTGTTAGTCTAAAACAAAGTTGGAAATTGAGGGTAAGTCCTAATCCAACCATAAAATTGACAAAATAAAGGGAAATTAGGGTTTAAAATCACTTGCAAGAGAGATAGACTAATGTCGTCTAGTTTCCTTGGGCATATGGAGTAAAAAATGCACTTTCTTGGAGAGAAAAGGTAAGAAAGAGACCTAAGAACTAAACCCTAGGGTAGTCCACTATAAACCCTAGGTATTGATCCTTTAGGAGGGAAAATAAAGGTAGTCCACTAAAAACCCTAAGAGGCCATCCTATGCCTTCTAGCAAACTTTAGCAAGAGATCAAAATTGATCTTTGGTAAAACCTGGTTGTCCACTACAAACCCTAGAAATTCAACCTACAAGAACAGAACCAGGGTAGTCCACTACAAATCCTAGAAATATCATTATGTCCTTCAACAATATTCAACAAAATAATTACAAGGGAAGGTAGTCCACTACAAACCTTCCCAGGGTTTCAATGACAAGGTTTATTCAAGAAAAATACAATATAGCTTGCAATATCACCACTTTGATAAGGCATTCACTTAATACATCAATAAATAAACCACCAAAGACTTATAAAGAGCACTTAATAGGTAAATCAATGAGAATCCATGAAGCCCTAACCATGGAATCATCCACAAAACTTGAAAGGCATCCATAAGATAATCTCCATCACAAGGCACATTAGTCATCCATAGTGAAAGAGAAAAATAGAAGACAAGTGTAGTGATGTTTCTCCACAATTTGATTTATGATTTAAAAAATGGAGTAATCCCTATATATATATGAAGTAACCAAGTGCTATGTCTCTCTATGAAGCACCTTAAACATGAAAATCCATGAAACAAGGTGGATAAGTTTTAGGCAAACCCCCAACAATTCCTCCAAAAACAAGATACAATGCTAAAACATGAAAACATCCTCCTAAAAATCCAATGTGGGTGTAAGAGGCTCCTATAAGGTGCCATCATCCTATAATGGGGTACAAAGACTCCAAAGGTCATGTTTCTCCCCAAAATGTGAAAAGTATCATCAAAAGTCATGCCTCCTCATCAAGAAGGTCACATCTTATCATCAAAAGGTGCCAACTCATCATCATAAGTGCTAGGTTGGCTCAAGCATATGCCAATCATACGAACGAGTGACATCATCCTCTAGATATGCAATGTCTAAGGTGAAAGTGAAAATGTCATCAAGGAGAAGGGCTCCATCACCTCTCTAAAGAGGTATACCATCATCATGACATGGCAGATCATCAATCCAAGCCACAACGTCCTCAAAGGGTGCATAACATCATCATGGGATCTAGGTGGCATGCTAGGTTGTATATGAAATTTCCAAGCTCATCAATGCAATGCCCTAGGTATAAGAGGTCCTGGAAGGTTTCAAAAGCCATGCAAAGTCATCATGTAAGTCAACACTCATAGTCAGAGCCCCAATGACCTCCATGTAGTGTGCAATGTCCAAGGTTGAAGCATCAAACCATCCTCCATATGACCATCTCAAGGGGTGCATCATCATCAAGCAAGGGATAGTAAAATTAGGTAAGAGCAACCATTATGGACACAAGAATCATTAAAATCATGAAAAGTAAGCCACAATTTAAAACAAATCCATGTAAGCAATTCAAATTAGGTATCTTCTCCAAACTTCACACTAGATTAATACCTTATGCAATTTTCCAAGTTTAGGTATGGGAGGACCATCAAAAGACCCTATTAGGTGTGTCGGTACTCAAGTAGAGGATTATTTCCTGAGAAACCCATCAAGTGTAAGTATGAGTGAGTGATATGACATAGAGTTTACTTCATGGTCATGGTGTCATTAACATGCAAGGCCACGTGTGTGTGGGGTTCATCTCCATGAACAACTTTGTAGAGGGAGCACTTGGTGCATTGAGTTACCCTTTCCTTGACAATGTTTCTTTCCACCCCTATTCCTACTTTTTTATATTCATTAATTTCTTTGCAAGATCCTTTTTAGGTTTATGCATTCATTTTACTAAGATTAAATTAAGTCCTTTTAATTTGATATGCATTCAGTGCATTAAGAATTGGGGTGATGACCTCATAGTGAGGGGTTAGAGCTCAAGCTAATATTTGGCTTTTGATTTATCATTTGTATCCCATTTCATTTTCCATTATTTTACCAGCTGCGTCAACCTTGGACATTCAAGCCCCTTGTTCTCATAGGAGGATGAAGCTATGAACCTTTTTGGGATACATGTAACAACCATTTCCAGAAGATAGGAAAATGAGAGGAATATAGATGAAAAATGTTAACTATGGTAGGGAATGGTACGTTACACCTATCAAGGCCTCCCAGTAGTACCCATGTTCCCCAAGAGTGAGAACACTTGAATAGAACACATAGGATGGCCACCAAGGTGAAACAAGGAAAAAATCATAACTTCCAAGAATCATGATCCATTATCTGACTTCCACCCATGATCTTCATCTAAATGCATACTCTATTAAATGTAACACTTTGTATGAAATACTGACTAATGTACCCCATGTGTGCTAGACCACTATCATGAGATGAACCTACTGATCAATCAAATGAGCTAAGAAATGATGAGGGAGAGGCATCTGAGGGGTTATTATCTATGGAGAATGTTGATCATCATCTATGGGATGATTGTCTATAATGTGGATCATGAAGAATGATCTCCTCTAGTTACCGCTTGGTGAGATGGGGTAACACATGCGACAATGGATTTGTCTTTCCCCAGTATGCTCCAATGAAAGTAACCAGGTCCTCTATTATTCTTGAAATATTGATAACTTGGTACTTGAGTGATAACTTGAAGTGACGTTGCAATGAAAGAGTGAGCCTTAGTGTTACATATAGTAATAAAACCAATTGTTCTTCCAAGACCATCAAGCTCATATATTCCATAAATTCCTCTACATATCCATTTCCACTGAATATGGAAGGCACTTGCAATTATGTATCGATCCCGTGTATTGATTTGATTATAGTTCAACATTGAGATGAAATATATTCTATGTTGTGTTCTACCAATCTTAGAATGCATCTTGACTATATGAGTTGTAGGAGAAAAAATTATACTAGTTAACATCTCCATCGATCATGGGATTAACGTAATCATCCTTCATTCCATCCATTAGGTTGTATAATTGATGAATTGTCACACCATCCACAATATTGTCCATTGGCTTTGTGTACCAAGTTTCCTTAATGTAATCGATAGGTTGTAGTTTTCTCATCTGGTCTTCTTCAAAGGACATCTCCCCCTTCAAATTTATTATAGATTCATTGTCATTATCCTTCTCAAATCCCAAGAGTCTAGGGTAGGTTTCATTTTCATGCACTATTTAAATGACTTCAAAGGCCACCACCATCTTCATGATCCCGAGGTTAACCTTAACGTTCTCAAGGTGGCTAATCAGATAAACCTTATAATGGTCCATAAATCATAATTATATGGGAGAGTACACTAGGCATTGAATTCCCATCATATCCCATGACTTCTTGGGAAGGATGTTCACATTGATCCTCGAGTGCAACATGACATCTCAAATTTCATACTGTGAATCTACGCACTCATTTTTAATTCTCAACTAGTTCTTGGTTTCTTCTTTTGCTTGATACACAAAACACACCTCTCTAATAGAGGGACATGGATATGCTCCTCTTCTCCTCCATTAATGAAATGATTGAAGGCTAAGAACAACTTCTTTATTAATTTTTCATTATCCAAAATCTTAATAAGAGAATGGAATAGGTTTTGAATAACCTTTGAAGAGTTTGCATCCTTAGTAGTTCTAGGTTGTAGTCCTTGTATTCTCTTCCCTGGCCACGAATGATTGATATGATTCTAAAAAATGGCATAGTTGTTTGTGCCATTTCTTATGGTAGAAATATCTTCTTTCATTATTTCCAAATATTCCCTAAAGGAAGCTTTATGTTTGGCCACATCAAAACCATGATCTCTAGGGGTGGATTTTTTGATATGGAAACGTTTCCTATTATCACCATCACCATTTTTGTGAGTTCCTCCTCTAATTATTACATTTATCCTTGGATCCCCATTCTTGATGATATTTCTTGGTTAAAAGTTTACCAAGTTTGTGTTCCATTGTCATGTCTTTGTTTCCCATTTCGCCAATAGATTTGGGAAATCCTCATTTGTGTGACAAGTGGTCTTGCAATGGTTGCATCAAACTCTTCTTGGTTTTGGATAATCCCTATACATATGACCAAACTCATTGCAATTATAACACCTTATACACCATGTTCATACACCACGTCATCCTCCTCAATAGACTCTGTTGCATCCTCCCCTATATCCTCCTCAAAATCCTCCTTCAATAGGGATATTACTTGATTCTTTTACTCTGAAGGAACTTCTCTCAAACTCTTCCACAAGTGTTTTAAAAGCACAACATTTTTCTATACTATGGGTATTGGCCCTGTAGAAGTCACATAGTACTATCATAGGGGCATAAATATTATTTTGTAGCATCAAACATAGATATTAGGGATGCCTGTAGACTCTGTAGATATCACAATATTCATTGGCTAGATTTCCCAAAAAAATAGTGGATGGTGGGGTTGGTGCTAGAAGCCACAATCTCAATCCTTGAGGGGTAATCATTAGTAGTATGTCCCTCAATCTTGCATACTATGCATCAAGTTTGTTCTCTCGCCACCTTAGTTTCATTAATATCTTAGATGTATTCCATCAAGGATGACAAATGGGATTGGAATTGTGCAAGCTTTGGGAGTTGCGCTAGTTGAGTGTGTAACTATAATGCTTACTCGAATAGTCCCATGTTGATTCCTGGGCTCAATATTCATAGCTTGGGCCAAGGCTTCCATTCCATAGTCCACTTTTGTTGCATAATTGACACTCTAATCAAAGGCAAGAGACCTTAAATGAACCATTATTTATGTTGGTCGGTTTCATGAATAGGATAATATAATCTACTGATCAAGTTGTGAAATCATTGATCGTACTCCCAAGCATTCTCATCAGTGATCTATTTGATATCCTTAAGTTTGGCACAACTTTGTTGCTCCAAGTTAGGAATTTGGAATTCAACTATAAATCCTACCTTCACTTCATTTATGGTTTTAGCAATATATTGAGGATCGATTTGTACAAAATTCATGTACCATTATAGAGCCCTCCCCCACAACATGGTAACTCTACAAGATTAGCATCAAGAGAAGTGGTTCTCTTTTCTCTCCATATTGACTCACATAGGGACTAGTGTTATTCTGCATCATTTTCACCCTTCCTTGAGAACTTGTGAAGGTGCAACACCATATTAACTATCACTATGGCCATATTACTAGTATGGTCTTCACAAAAATAGAACTCCACGGGCCTAGTTGACTAACCAAACTCATCCCACCAATCGAATTAGACTTAAAAAATAAAATTGTACTTCCACCAACAATTGTATCTCCTCTTGTACTTGGTTTTCAACCACAACTATTTCCCGAACCACTATTGGGTGGGGTTTCCAAATTAGAACTGAAAGAAAAAGAAACAATTACCTCAATTGTTGAAGGGTCCTCAAATTGTAATTTTATTACCCATCTTGTTGCCTTGACTTTGATACATTTGCCTCATGAACTCAATCCCTTCCTGGACATTATTACTTTTGAATGACCAAAATGGACTTTTTTTACTTATGCTTATCCAAATTAATATGATTTTCTTAATCTCAAATAGATGTAATATATGATAGTATATTAAGTGTTTTTTAGATTAATTGTGTAATTTGCATTACATGAGGTAATATGGTTTTACAAGTAGGGAATTAGTGCAACATTGATGAAGAAATTTGAGGTCAATATCAAAATAGGGTTCAACCCCCATACCATTGATCCTCTTCAATTGTCCACCACATTCCAATCTGTTGAGTTGGTGAGGAATCCAAGGGATTTGGTCCCCTCATCATTAAAGAGAGACCTTCAAGACTACCAACACTTGGAGGCAATAATAAAATCCTAAGGAAATTCACCCTCCTTCGAGATCTTGGGATTCAAACTAGTAAAGGAGGGAGAGTAGTCCTCTTAATTGGGCCATGATGAAAAAGAGGAAATTAAGGAAAAACACCCATAAATCAAGGATTTGATTGAGTGGCTTTGTTAGGTCTCTTTGAACCATTTTTTTAAAACTAAAACTGGGCAATTTATATTATCAAAATGACTGTAGCATAGCTAAACACCACACATAAAACATGCGTATTGTCCTCAAGTTTCAACCAAGTACACAGACCCCCAAAAAAATACAGAGTTTACATATAACAAAGTTGTCAACTTAACGAGAACTCTCTAGAGTTCTCATTTTTTAGAGGTCGCATATTTTACCCCCGTTTCAAAAAATGGTGCTACTGGTAGCACCTATTTTTTGCAGGATGGTTAAAATTGTGACTTGCTTGAAATCATTGCCTTGACAACCAATACTATTGCATAAAATTGACCCTCAAACTGAAAAAGTGATGCTACTGTTAGCACCCTTCTTATTTTTGGAGTTAAAATTGAGACTTAATTGAGACAATAGCCCTAATCACTGGTACTGTCATAGACAAATAACTTCAAATTAGTTTGTAAATTGAAAAGTGGTATTTTATTTATTAACCAATTTTATTTTTTAAATTTACATTAAAAAAGATAAATTGAGAAAAGAAACTCCACATACATGTTTCTTTTTTTCCTTAAAGAAAACAAAATACAATTTTCTATTTAAATTTTTTTGAAAGAAAAAAAAACACATTTTTCTATAAAGAACATATTTTTAATGAAAAATTCCATATTTTTAAAATGAAAAATTGTTTTATTTAATGAAAATACACATTTTTTAAATGAAAAACACCATTTGTTTTATTAAAAAAACACAATTTGTATTGAAAAAGGTTTAAAAATCAAACAAAACACTTATAAAAAAAAAATGTTTAAATTATTTAAAAAAAAATTGAAAGCCAAAATTAATAAAAGACAAATATTAACATAAAAAATTAAACTTCAAAAACATTAAAAACCAAACTTTAAAACAAAAAAGATTTAAAAACAAAAGTTAAAAAAGAAACCGCAACAAATTAAAAAAGTAAGAGTTAGAGGGGGGAGGGCGATGTTGGACATATCCCCCTCTCCCTCCCCCCCCCTCTCCTAGGGGGAGGGCGATGTTGGGCATCTCTCCCTCCCCCCTCCCACTCTTATTTTTTTAATTTGATGCGTTTTTGTTTTTTGTTTTTTGGTTTAAAGTTTGATTTTTAATTTTTAATTTTTTAAAAGTTAAATTTTTATATTAATGTTTGTCTTTACATGATTTTGGCTTTCAAAATTTTGTTTTTAAATAGTTTAAACTTTTATTTTTAATGTTTAATGTTATTTTTTGTTTTTGGTTTGATTTTTAAACTTTTTTATATAAATATTTATTCTATTCATTGGGATGAAAAAAAGGAACCTGGATAGTAAAATTGGAAGAGATACAAAGTTATCAATTTCTATGCAATCCATGGACCAAATCCAATTTGGAAGGGATATAACTTAGTGGTAGAGTGTCAAGTTGACACGGTGGAAGTCAACTTACCTCAACTTACCTATCTAAGGAGAGCTTAGCCAAAAATTTACGTTTTTTTAATAAAAAAGTGTTTTTGAATTTAAAAAATTGTGTTTTTCATTTTTAAAATGTGTATTTTCATTAAATAAGACAAATTTTCATTTAAAAAAAGGGTTTTTTTTTCCCAGTTAAAAACTAGTGAATTATAGAAAAATGTGTTTTTTTTTACTTTCAAAAAATTTTAAATAGAAAAATGTGTTTTTTTGCTTTAAAGAAAAAAAGAAACATGTATGTGGAGTTTCTTTTTCCAATTTATATTTTTAATGTAATTTTTTTTTTTACAAGAACTGTAAAATTTTGTATTAAAAAGGTGTGGCCAAGACCATCGAGGTACAAAAAGAAGGCAATGTTAAGCCTCGTAGTTCAACTGAGATTTGGTCCTGCGTTTACAAACACTGTGTCTACATACTTTCCATCTATCCTATATTTTACATTACTGTTGTGTTTTGAAGTATACAGGTTGTAGTAAATACCATTTATACATATAGAAAGACAAAACATTTCCTCTAAAGTTTAAAAACATCAACTACCCGGTTCCTTCTTGACATCCAGAGGATCATGCTGCTCCCAGTTTGCACCCACTGGCTCATTAAGGTCTGGAACTTGGTTCACTGTGGATTCTGAAATGTTTCTTGAAGCTTTCTTATTTCTAACATGGATAGTGGACTGCCCATTGTTCTTCTCCCACTGCTCCAGACGACCTTGTAGGTCCTCAATTTTGTTTCGTTGAGAAAAAACTTCATCATGCAGTCTTTCTATAAGATGGCGATGCTAAGAAAGAGTTTCCAACTCAAAGTTCATTGTGCAGATGATTGCTCCCAATTGGATTTTCATTCGATGAATCCCTGTGCATTCCCTATCCAATTTAGGTTGTCCTCGCCTTGCATCATAATCCAAAGAGTCTGTGTTCTTAGATGCCTTGAGAATATTATTCTTCATTTTCTCCATGTTACCAACAGGGAAAAAACAACGATAGGATGAGGTGCAAATGGGGAGAAGCGAGCTCAGGGGAGCACACCAGATCCTAGGAGGGTATGGGGAAAACCTTACTAGACTGTGGGACAAAGGTCCACCTTGGTGAAAGGAGAACTAGACGGAGAAACGATATGAACTGAAGAGGCCCAGGAAAAGAGGGAACCAAGAAGGGCAAGAGTGAACTAGTGAAGGAAAAGAGCGAAATATGAGAGAGGACCCAGAAGAATGAACTAGAAAAATACCAAGGAAATATTCCATAGAGGGCCCATGAGAAGCCTAAACTAAAATTAAGACTTGAGAAGCAAACAAAATAATATTCCATGATTTATAATCCCCCATTTCCTTTCTTCTTGCGAGTTCATAAATCACTCAGAGAGAGGGAGTCCCAATTCACAAAAATATTAATGATGCAATGATGAAAGAACCTGGAATCAACCCGTCTCACCTGTATCGTTGTACTTCGGCCATGCAAAATACCAAGTGAAAGCCTAGATCTGACGTCTAATAATCTCCTTAGTGTTGTTTCATCCCTTCTATACACTCGCCCACTCTGATCCATTGAAGGCTTCAGTCTGCTTTCCATGAGATCACCTGTGTGATGGGATTTACGTCCCCTTGCCATGATGGTAAGGAGGTACAATCCTCCGTCAATTATTTTAACCACATGCTGTGACGTTTCACCTGCTGCCATCCTTCTCCACGTGGTGAGGTGCATGCAATTTCTATTCCCACCACCCATTAGCCCCATAATGATGTAGGCCCTGGTCATGTTTATTTCCAAGATCATCATGGGGGGGGGTATACTCTCTTCATCGTCCACTCCCAAAAGTCCACGATCCTTTCCTATGGCCAAATTGGCCATTTTGTCAACCTCAACATTGTTAACTCGAAGGACATGAAAGTAATTGACCTTCAAGGACCTTGATAAAAGATGAATTCTATCTATGACCAATTTTAGACTCAAATTATTAGGATCTGATCCCAGGATAATTCTTTTGATGATCATCTTTGAGTCTCCTACTACATTCAAAGTTTGAATTTGTTGATGTTTTCCCAATTGAATGCCTTTAAGTAGGGCTTCGACTTCGGATTTATTACTGGATTCGTTCCCTAGATTCCAATAGAATTTCAAAATTCTTTTTCCTCCAGGTTCAAAGAGAACCCCCCCCACACCCCCCCCACACACACACCTACCTCCCCTAATTAATTGTTTAATGTAAATTTAAAACATAAAATAAAATTGATTAATAAATAAAATACCACTTTTCGATTTGCAAACTAATTTGAAGTTCTTTGTTTGTGAAAATATTGATGATTGGGGCTACTATTTCAATTAAGTCGCAATTTTAACTCCAAAAACAATAAGGGTGCTACTTGTAGCATCACTGTTTGATTTGAGGATCAATTTTCTGCAATGGTATTGGTTTTCAAGGCAATGCTTTCAAGCAAGTCACAATTTTAACCACCCTGCAAAAAAAGGGTGTTATCGGTAGCACCATTTTTTGAAACAATGGTTGATTTTGGCATTTTTGACACAAAAATATGGGTTTTTTGCACAAGGGTTCTCGTTTTGAGGTTCGAGTTCTGATTAAGTCGTTAACTTTGTTATATATCTTTTGGTAAAAAATCCTAGTTCTTGTTGCTACTATAAATTCTATAAAATATGCCTAAGATACTAATAACCTTTAAAAACATTTACTAATGAAAGATATGGCAGATTTTGGCCTCTTCCAAGCCTATGTTAGTTGGTTTTGATTCTTGATATCTGATCTCCATATTTTTAATGACCTGGTGCACACTATCCTCTTCCTTCTATTCCCCTTGACCTGAGTTTACAGATAATTGCTAATTGGATGCCCCATATTGAGAATATTTGTGAAAATTCACCACCAGGTTATTTATCATGTTGCATTATGCTTCAAGAATGACAAGTTGATGCTTAACCTGAACCAGAGTATTCATAATAGTTGCAATTTGAGAGATGCATTTTTGTTCATAGTCATGAACTTTAGAAGTAAGAGAGAAAATGGATGTTCTGTTGACTTGTATCATTTCGAGCTTTTCACACCATTTCAAGCAAACATGGAGACTTGGATAATAGAATTAAGCTAGCCAAGTTATTATTCCACTTTCCATTTGTCATTGTTAGGACTATCTTGATTTGTTCTAGAAAGGAAAAGTTATGACTTCCTTGTTATATGGCATTTCCTATACAAGAAAGACTAGGATTTAATAAAGTTGTGTTCCCCTAAGAGTTTTTAAGGGTTCCAGGAGCTCCCTTTCTCACTCAAGGTAAGGTCATAGGAACCCTCCTTTCATTGCATTTTCTATCCTTGTAATTTCTATTATGAATTTAGCTTAACTTATGTAGAACATAGTAGTTATTTTTATGTTAATTTTGTACTTTCATTTCCAATAGTATTCTTCTTTTATGTATTTCTTTGAATGCTTTTACTTTCTTATATTATGATGATCAATGCTTTTGAGTGGATTTTATGAATCTATAACATGATACATTGATGTTGTGATGATTTCTTAATCTAGTAGTTGCATATTAATCATTGATTAAAGGAACCTTTTTTCACTTTGATTAACTTCTCATCTACTATGCATTGGCCTTGTCTCGATATGTCTTCTAGCATAATGCAAGAAGAGATGAAAGTGAAATCCATTTACCTTAGACCATGAGAGGTGAATTGGAGTGAGTTGCCAAAGTTGTTCATTTGTCTTGTCACAATCTTATTAGATTTTTTATATCACATCCAACTTCTGTAATTTTCATATACTATGCACATCGCCTCATAAGTTTACAAGCTCCCTGGGTTGAAAATTTAAGGTGAAGTTGTGGAATATGGTATATATCACTACAATGTTGTGGCCCAAAATTCATCCTAAAATGAGTAGGGGGTGATGACTATTCTGGATCAACTCCGCTAACTACAAATTGTACCATGCATGCTTCTCCCACATATTCTCCTTTAACATTACCAAATCTACAACAATCATTCGATATCGAGATATATGCCTCTGACTATGCTATCAGTGCCATCCTCGCTTACCAAAGAAATTCAGTTTTCTATCATAGTGAAATATTGTCGAATGTGGTTAGTAGGTATCCCACCTATGACAAGGATATTTAATCCATTGTGAAAGCATGTCGATAGTGGAAGCATTACATTCTAGGAAAGGAAATGATCATCCACACTGATCAAAATCCTCTGTAATTCATGTAGACACAAGAAACACTACATAATGACCACCATTAGAAATGGTCCACATACTTGCAACAATTCCACGTAAATATTAAGTACAGGAAGGAAAGTTCCAATTGTGTTGTTGACTACCTCAGTCGGCCCTCATTTGTGGCCCTCACCATAGCTCTTAACTGTTAATGTTTAAGCCATTATTATAGTTCTTTGCATTTCAATAGATAACAATAACATAATGCAAGATCATTGAGAAATACACAATCACAAGAGACACATCATTTATACCGGGAAACCCTCTAGGGGAAGAAAACCCAACAAAACTTCCTTATTATAGATAGCCAATACAATGCCAAGAGATAACTTAAACTAATGCAGAATATCCTCTCCCAAAAGATGCACCACAGTCTCTCCTTCTTCTTCAACTGCAGTTCCGAAACTTGTCTCTCAATGAGCAAGTGAGGTGTGTGTCTAAGTGAGGTGCTAGCTTCCTTATTTATACAAATCTAGCACGTGTGAAGTGTCTCTTCACTGGCAGGGACGACATCTCAAACTGGGTGGTTACAACCACCTTTATTATTTTTTGGGGCCTCTTGATATATTCTAGGGCCAACTTCTTCTTTTTCCTTTTACAATTACAATATAACCAATCCACAAGTGTCGATCAACAGCTTCAGCTTCGCTTCCATGGGTGTATTCATGGACTTGCATTCCAACATGTCGAATCTCTTCAGGATTTCGATTGCATAATTCCATTGGTTAAGGAAGATCCTCTCTGGACTCTGCCATACCTCAAGACGTAAGAAATAATTCATTAGGCCAAGGTCTTTCATCTCAAATTCTGAGCTGAGTCTCTTCTTACATTCAGTGATGAGCTTTTATTCTCTAGTTAAGAATAAATCATCCACATATAACAATAATATTATTGGCTCATCATTCATAACCTTGAAGTAGAGGTTAGAATATGCTTTACTCTTGGTAAAGCCCAAGCTCGTAAGGAAACTGTCTATCCGGCCAAACCAAGCTCTAGGAGCAATCTTTAATCCTTATAAGGCTTTCTTCAATCTGCAGACATGAGATTTCCTGTCTTCAACTTCAAATCCTTCAGGTTTCTCTATATACACTTCCTCTTCGATGACACCATTTAGGAAAGCTGTCTTTACATCCATCTGGTGCAGCTTCCACTTCATCTTAGCTGCAAGAGCTATGATGGTTCTGATCGAAGTGTATCTAGCTATAGGAGTGAATGTCTCTTCATAGTCAATGCCTTCTTTTTGAGAAAATCCACGAGCGACAAATCTTGATTTATACTTCTCAATACTTCCATCAACAACGTGTTTTATTTTGAAGAGCCATTTGAAGGATACCACATCCTTACTCTTCAGTTTGGGAACTATTTCCCATACTTTGTTCTTTAATATGGATTGGTATTCCTCTGTCATAGCATATGCCCATTCTTTCCTTTGAATGGCTTCTTCAAAGCAAGTAGGCTCTTCCTCTAGAAGATCACACATCAAAGCCATATAACTGGAGAATGGCTTTGGTCTTTTCACATGTCTTGTAGTTCCTTCGGGAACACCATACTTCTCTCCATATTGAATAATCTCTCTAGCCCAAGATGGATTCCTTTTACGGAGGATCTTCATATGGGGAGGTTCTTGAACTTCTGATATATAATGGTATTCTAGAATTTCCTCATCAGGGGAAGTTACGACTTCCCTCACTGGTTCTGCGGCTCTGGGAACCTCCCTCACTACAGTTCTGGGGATTATGGGTTCATCTTCATATACTTCTTCAAGCTGGAATCTTCTTGATTTCTTAAGAGCTGCATCTTCATCAAAGGTCACATCCCTGCTGATCTCAATGTGATGGTGACCTGGTATATAAATTGTGAAGGCCTTGGAGACCTCACAATATACCACAAATATTCCCTTCTTTCCTGAAGGTTCCAACTTGTTTCTCTTCTCTTTTAGTATATGAATAAATACCGGGCAACCAAATATTTTGAGATGGCTTACCTCTGGCTTCTTTCTAGTGAACATATCTTCTAGGGTCTTGAGCCCAAGTGCCCTATGGGACAATCGGTTCTGCACATATACAGCTGCCATTGCTGCTTCTGCCCATAAGCACATAGGAAGATCTTGATCATGGATCATAGTCTTCACAACTTCCATTATCGTCCTGTTCTTTCGTTCAACTACACCGTTTTGTTGGGGATTATAGGGAGTAGTGAGTTCCCTCTTGATCCAAACATCTTTGCAGAAGTTCACAAAATATTTTGAGGTATATTCTCCTCCATTATCTAACCTGAGTATCTTGATATTTCTTTCAGAAATATTCTCTATCAAGGATTTGAATTCCTTGAACTTCCTGAACACTTCATCTTAGATTTCAAAAAATATATCCAGGTCTTACGAGAATAATCATCAATAAATGATACATAATATACATACCCACTAATGGAGGACGATGGCATTGGGCCACATACATCTGAATGGATGAGCTCTAGGACTCCTTCTTCTTTGTTGTCTCTCTTCGGAAAAGGGTTCTTGATGTTCTTCCCTTGTGCACATCCATTGCATACGCCTTCATGGTCACCCTTGAGTTCTGGTAAACCTGTGACCGCTTTGCATTTGTATGGTAGCGCCTTGTAGTTGATGCAAGATAATCTTCTATGACAAAGTTCACATGAGTTTTCAATGACATGGGTCATGGCAGCCTTTGAGTGATCCTTTAGTTTATACAAGCCATTTTCTTCACTTCCAATGATGATTGCTTCATTTAAGGTTTCTCCTTTAGCCCACATAAGAACTTCTCCATCTATAAAGGCAAATCTGAAGCCTTTCTTTTCTAAAGCTGAAATGGAGAGTAGGTTCTTTGTCAAACCTGGTACATATAGTACATCCTTCATTTTTAGTGAATTCCCTGAATTCAGTTTGTGGTTTGATTCTCCCACTTTGTTGGCGGGATAATGGTAATCATCTCCAAGTGTCACTTTCTAAGAAAAATTCTTTTCTGAGATACAAAGAGAATGTTTCTTTGTCCCATCATGTGCTTGGATGCACCACTATCAATGATCCAACTGTCCTCTCTAGGTGTTACAGATCTTGAGAGGGCCGAGATTAAGACATGGTCTTTGATCTTCTCTCTTATCATCTTTGCAGGTGGCTCTTCATCTTTGACTACATAGGCATGGTGCCTCTAATGTTTTCTCTTGTATTTTTCTCGTCTGGCTGGACAAAACTTCACAATATGTCCCATTTTGTCACAATGATAACATTGTACAGATGAGTAGTCTCTTTCCTTTTGTTGTCCTTTCTTCTAAAATCTCATTGGATGAGATTCTTTATGATTGAATTTATTTTATTGTTGAGGCTCTTTATGAGTCTCCTTTTGGAAGTAGGGTTTCTTCCTTCCTCCTTTGGTGTGAGTAGCTAGGGCTTGATCATCATCTCTTGCTAGTAACGCTTCACGGTTAGCTACTCTTGTTTCTTCTTGGATGCATTCTTCCCATAGACCATCAAACACTAGTTTCTCTGTTCTAGCACAAATCGTTTGGATGAATGCATCCGAAGCTCTTGTGAGACCATTTAGGGMTGTCATCACAAGTTCGTCTTTGTCTATAATATCTCTGATTGCTTATAGTTGTTCTTTAAATTTAGATATTCTAGAGAAATATTCGTGGATCGTTTCTCCTTTCTGCATCCTTGTATTCTTTAGTTGAGTTCTTAGATTCATCTTCCAGTTTATGTTCTTTCCTTCATACAGTCTGGTCAAGGCATCAAACATTTATTTTGGAGTCTTCTTAGATGACACATAAGGAATCAGGTGGTCTTTGATTGAATCTGCAATGATTCTTTTGGCCTTGATTGTGTCCTTTTGATGCTTGGATTTTTCTGTAGCATCGTCGGGTTCCAAAATTTCTCCTTTGACGAATTTTGCTAGGTCATTCTCTTCAAGAATGAGTCCAATCCTATACTTCCAGGCACATAAGTTTTCCACACCTTCCAGCTTGTCAACAAGCTTAGTTCTTGCATACATCTTTTACATGGAGCTAGGAAAATGACCGAAAAACAAAAGTGCTCAAAATCAAATTCTGAACTTACCAAGAGGTGTGCTTGGCTGAGGCGAGTAGCCTGGTGTGTTTCTATTTGAGAAAATCCAACTTTTTCTCCTCCAAACTTGATCTGCGGATTTCTGGACTGGTGCTTCTGGTTTTCTGGTACCTCTGATACTCTGGTACTTCTGGTACTTCTGGTACACTAGTTTTCTGGTACACTAGTTTTTTGGTACTTTGTGAAACTAGGGTTTCAATTTTTGGGAGATCCATCCACTAAAAAGGTGCGATGAGAGTGCCAAAGTAATCCTTAGGGGAGGGTGAACTTTTCTAGATGGTTTTAGGGCTGAAAAGATTCACCATTAGAAATCCCTAATTTGCATGTACGACAACAATGACGTTTTTCACTCTTGTGAAACATGCTCTCTTCAGCTTGGCTCTGAAACCATGTTAATGTTTAAGCCATTATTATAGTTCTTTGCATTTCAATAGATAAAAATAGCATAATGCAAGATCGATGATAAATACACAATCACAAGAGACACAACATTTATCATGGAAAACCCTCTAGGGGAATAAAACCCAACAAAACTTCCTTATTATAGATATCCAATACAATGCCAAGAGATAACTTAAATTAATGTAGAAGATCCTCTCCGAAAAGATGCGCCACACTCTCTCCTTCTTCTTCAACTGCAGTTTCGAAACTTGTCTCTCAATGAGAAAGTGAGCTGTGTGTCTAAGTGGGGTGCTAGCCTCCTTATTTATACAAATTTGGCACGTGTGAAGTGTCTCTTCACTGGCAGAGCCGACTTCTCAAGCTGGGTGGTTACAACCACCTTCATTATATTTCGGGGCCTCTTGATATATTCTAGGGCCGACTTCTTCTTTTGCCTTTTACAATTACAATATGACCAATCCACAAAAGGGGATTTGGTCCTTATACAATAGCCGACATGATCAATCCACAATGGGGATTGATCCAATGAATAATATATCAAATAATAATAAGAATACACTTTGCAGTTACATTATTTTAACACTCCCCCTTAACAAAACCGGTATTCTTCAACAACATCATACGAGAGAGAGGACAACATCATCAACAACATGAAGTGGGTGAGAGGAAAACATCATCAATATCATCTTGGAACACTGACTGGCATATCTATAAATCATTGGAAGTTTTCTTCATCGGCAACATTGTCATTCTCAAAGGAATGAAATCATCATTTGCATCGATATGTATTAGTATAAAACTAATACATCATCATCATCACAACATGAGGTTGGCTCATAATAATACATGACTGGCTTTATGTCACAACTGTAGGGCTAGAAGCTCAATACTCGTCTTGCTTTACATCACAACACTCAAGCTGGAAGCAAGATACTAGTCTGGCTTTATGTCACAACTTCTCAAGCTGGAAGCATAGTACTAGTCTCATCTCAACGTCTTGCTTTACGCCACAACACTCAAGCTGGAAGCAAGATACTTGTCCTACTTTATGTCACAACAATCAAGCTAAAAGCATGATACTAGACTGGATTTACATCACAACTATCCAGCCGAAAACATAGTGCTAGTCTCATCTCATCGTCTTGCTTTACTTCACAGCTGTCAAGCCAGAAGCAAGATGCTCGTCCTGCTTTATGTCACAACAATCAATATGGAAGCAGGATACTAGACTGGCTTTACGTCACAGTTGTCAAGACGGAAGCTCAGTACTAGTCACATCAAATCTTCTTTCTTTACATCACAACCATCAGGTTGGAAGCAAGATACTAGACTGGGTTTACGTCACAACTGTCAAGCCGGAAGCACAGTACTAGTCTCATTACATCTTCTTGCTTTACGTCACAACAATGAGGCTGGAAGAAAGAGATGTCTCATCACAATAACTACTCCCCCTTTCGAGGAAGGTCCTTTCGGATTATTCCAAGCTTATCTCTAAAGTGCTCAAACTTTACACAAGATAGAGGCTTGGTCAACACATCAACAACCTGTTCATCCGTGCTAATGTACTAAAGCTTTAAGGCTCCTCTTTGCACCATGTCACGGATGTAATGATATCATATCTCTATGTGCTTCGACTTGTCATGGAATATAGGATTCTCTGTCATCTTTTTGCAGCTCTGGTTGTCACATAGGATCGTGGTTGCTTCCATCTCTAGGTCAAATAGATCGATCAATAACTTTCGAAGCCATATAGCATCGCAGCTGGCAGAGCATGCAACAATGTATTCTGCTTCCGCTGTGCTGAGAGAAGTGTTGGATTGCTTCCTACTCTTCCACGAGATCATGGTTGATTCCAAACTGAAACAACATCCTGAAGTGATTTTCCTATAAGAAACACTTCCTTCCCAATTTGCATCAGTATATCCACTCAATGTGAAATCATGATCTCCATCACAGCTGAGACCAGAATCTATTGTACCCTTAAGGTACCTCATCACATGTTTTGCAACCACTAGGTGAACATGTCTGGGTTCTACTAGAAACTGACTCAAGGTGTTCACGACAAAACAAATGTCTGGTCTGGTGTTTTTTAGGTACATCAACGATCTAATAATCTGTTTGTACAGTGTGGCATCAATCAATTCTGACGAAGTGTCGACCAACAGCTTCAACTTCGCTTCCATGAGTGTATTCGTGGACTTGCATTCCAACATGTCGAATCTCTTCAGGATTTCTACTGCATACTTCCCTTGGTTAAGGAAGATCCTCTCTGGACTCTGCCATACCTCAAGACCTAATAAATAATGCATTAGGCCAAGGTATTTCATCTCAAATTCTAGGATGAGTCTCTTCTTACATTCAGTGATGATATTTTCTTCTCCAGTTAAGAATAAGTCATCCACATATAACAATAATATTACTGGCTCATCATTCATAACCTTTAAGTAGAGGTTAGAATCTGCTTTACTCTTGGTAAAGCCCAAGATCGTAAGGAAACTGTCTATCCGGCTATACTAAGCTCTAGGAGCTTGCTTTAATCCGTATAAGGCTTTCTTCAATATGTAGACATGAGACTTCCTGTCTTCAACTTCAAATCAGTAAGGTTTCTCTATATACACTTCCTCTTCGATGACACCATTTAGGAAAGATGTCTTTACGTCCATCTGGTGTAGCTTCCACTTCATCTTAGCTACAAGAGCTATGATGGTTCTGATCGAAGTGTATCTGGCTACAAGAGCGAATGTCTCTTCATAGTCAATGCCTTCTTTCTAAGAAAATCCACGAGCGACAAATCTTGATTTATACTTCTCAATACTTCCATCAACAACGTGTTTTATTTTGAAGAGCCATTTGGAGGATACCACATCTTTACTCTTCGGTCTGGGAACTATTTCCCATACTTCGTTCTTTAATATGGATTGGTATTCCTCTGTCATAACATCTGCCCATTCTTTCCTTTAAATGGCTTCTTCAAAGAAATTAGGCTCTTCCTCTAGAAGATCACACATCAAAGCCATATAACTGGAGAATGGCTTTGGTCTTTTCACCTGTCTCGTAGTTCCTTCGGGAACACCATACTTCTCTCCATCTTGAATAATCTCTCTAGGACAAGCTGGATTCCTTTTATGGAGGATCGTCATCTGAGGAGGTTCTTGAACTTTTGATATATCATGGTCTTCCAGAATTTCCTCATCAGGGGAAGTTACGACTTCCCTCACTGGTTCTATGGCTCTGGGAACCTCCCTCACCGTAGTTCTGGGGATTATGGGTTCCTCTTCATATACTTCTTCAAGATGGCATCTTCTTGATTTCTTGAGCATTGCATATTCATCAAAGGTCACATCCCTGTTGATCTCAATGTGATGGTGACCTGGTGATTCTGAAGGCCTTGGAGACCTCACAGTATCCCACAAATATTCCCTCCTTTCTTGAAGGTTCCAACTTGTTTCTCTTCTCTTTTGGTATATGAATAAATACTGGGCAGCCAAATATTTTGAGATGGCTTACCTTTGGCTTCTTTCTAGTGAACATCTCTTCTAGGGTCTTGAGCCCAAGTGCACTATGGGACAATCAATTCTGCACATATACAACTGCCATTGCTACTTCTGCCCATAAGCACATAGGAATATATTGATCATGGATCATAGTCTTCACAACTTTCATTATCATTATGTTCTTTCCTTCAGCTACACCGTTTTGTTGGGGATTATAGGGAGTAGTGAGTTCCCTCTTGATCCCAGCATCTTTGCAGAAGTTCACACACACTTTTGAGGTATATTATCCTCCATTATCTGACCCGAGTATCTTGATCTTTCTTTCAGAAAGATTCTCTATCAAGGCTTTGAATTCCTTGAACTTTCTAAACACTTCATCTTTAGATTTCAAAAAATATATCCAGGTCTTACGAGAATAATCATCAATAAATGATACATAATATACATACCCACTAATGGAGGACGATGGCATTGGGCCACATACATCTGAATGGATGAGCTCTAGGACTCCTTTTGCTTTGCTGTCTCTCTTCAGAAAAGGGTTCTTGATGTTCTTCCCTTGTGCACATCCATTGCATACGCCTTCATGGTCACCCTTGAGTTCTAGTAAACCTGTGACCGCTTTGCATATGTATGGTAGTGCCTTGTAGTTGATGCGAGCTAATATTCTATGCCAAAGTTCACATGAGTTTTCAATGACGTGGGTCATGGTAGCCTCTGAGTGGCCCTTTAGTTTATACAAGCCATTTTCTTCACTTCCAATGATGATTGCTTCATTTAAGGTTTCTCCTTTATCCCACATAAGAACTTCTCCATCTATACAGGCAACTCTGAATCCTTTCTTTTCTAAAGATTAAATGGAGAGTAGGTTCTTTGTCAAACCTGGTACATTATGTCTTCTTAGATGAGACATAAGGAATCAGGTGGTGTTTGATTGAATCTACAATGATTCTTTTGGCCATGATTGTGTCCTTTTGATGCTTGGCTTTTTCTGCAGCATCGTCAGGTTCCAAAATTTTTCCTTTGACAAATTTTTCTAGGTCATTCTCTTCAAGAATGAGTCCAATACTATACTTCTAGGCACGAAAGTTTTCTACACCTTCCAGCTTGTTAGACATCTTTTACCTAGAGCTAGGAAAATGACCGAGAAATGAAATCAAATTCTGAACTTACCAGGAGGTGTGCTTGGCTGAGGCGAGTAGCCTAGTGTGTTTCGATCTTAGAAAATCTAACTTTTGTTCCTCCAAACTTGATCTGTGGATTTTTGGACTGGTGCTTCTAGTTTTCTGGTACCTCTGGTACTCTGGTACTTCTGGTACACTATTTTCTGGTACCTCTGGTACTCTGGTACTTCTGGTACACTATTTTCTGGTACTTTGTGAAAATAGGGTTTCACTTTCCGGGAGATCTAGCCACTAAAAAGGTGCGCTGAGAGTGCCAAAGTAATCCTTGGGGGAGGGCGCACTTTTCTAGATGGTTTTAGGGATGAAAAGATTCACCATTAGAAAGCCCTAATTTGCATGTATGACAACAATGACGTTTTTCACTCTTGTGAAAGATTCTCTCTTTAGCTTGGCTCTGAAACCATGTTAATGTTTAAGCCATTATTATAGTTCTTTGCATTTCAATACATAACAATAGCATAATGCGAGATCAATGAGAAATACACAATCACAAGAGACACAACATTTATCCTGGGAAACCCTCTAGGGGAAGAAAACCCAACAAAACTTCCTTATTATAGATAGCCAATACAATTCCAAGAGATAACTTAAACTAATGCAGAATATCCTCTCTGAAAATATGCACCACACTCTCTCCTTCTTCTTCAATTGTAGTTCTGAAACTTGTCTCTCAATGAGAAAGTGAGGTGTGTGTCTAAGTGAGGTGATAACCTCGTTATTTATACAAATCTAGAACGTGTGAAGTGTCTCTTCACTGGTAGGGCCGACTTCTCAAATTGGGTGGTTACAACCACCTTCATTATATTTCGGGGCCTCTTGATATATTCTGGGGTCGACTTCTTCTTTTGCCTTTTACAATTACAATATGACCAATCCACAAAAGGGGATTTGGCCCTTATACAATAGCCGATATGATCAATCGACAATGGGGATTGATCCAATGAATAATATATCAAATAATAATAAGAATACACTTTGCAGACTCCCAATAGGCATGAGACCTCTAGGTGGACACAATTATACAATAGTGACTCTGACTTCGTAGCTACTTATCAGACCTTGAGTGTTGAGAAACAAGTTCTAGAATGCAACCTCCAAGATGTGCTCTTGTGATATCTCGACAATATTTGTGTTCCTTCAAGTGAGCATGCAAAGCTAATTTCGGAGGCACATTACAGTTAGGTGGCAGGAAACTTCGGGGTGGAGAAGACAATAATAGTACTTAAAAATCATTTCGACTGGCCTAAGCTTCAACATGATGTCGACCAATGAATTAGGTCATACACTTCTTGTGCCATTGCTAAGTCATCCATTAAGAAGTATGGGATATACAATCCTCTCCTTGCACTAGACAAGCCTTGGGATTCTGTCTCGATGGATTACATGTAAGGGTTTGCCTCCACCAAACATGGTCACAATTGTGTTTTTTTTTATCTTTGATCTATTCTCCAAGATGGCCATTTTGACACCCTATAAAAAGAATATCACAACCAAGGCCATTGCTAAAATCTTCTGTGTGCATGCTTGGTTTCATTTTGGGCATCGATGGACCATCATTTCAGATAGGGACAATAGGTTCCTCAACACCTTTTGTTCTAGCCTATGGTATTTGATGGACACCAAGTTGACCAAATCGACTACCTTTCATCCCCAAACAAATGAACAAACAAAGGTGATCAATAGGATGATTGTGCATATCATGCACATGTACAACTCCAAGCATTCACGTACATGGGAGGAGAGCCTCCCATATGTTCAACATAGCTATAACAAATCCCTTCGTATCTCTATTGGCCACAACCCTTTTCAAGTGTGCTTGGGGTTCCAACCATTGGCCTACATTGATGTAGCTCTTCCCATTCCAACTTCCCCAACAGAGTCCTACCACACTCAAACTGATGTGGAAAAAGCAGTCAAATTCATTGAATGGATCCATCACCTCCAACAATAGGTTCATGATATCTCGAAGAAGACCAATGCCAAGTATAAGAAACGACATGACCAACATCAGGTTCCTCACAAGTTTCAGGTTGGTGAAAATGTGTGGTTTTAGTTGCAGAAACATCGTCTCACAGGCCCCCATAGGAAGCTTAGACCACTCTGATATGGGCCTTACACCATCACCAAGGATGTGGGTGAAAATGATTTCAAATTGAGTATTTCTCATTTCCTTGGATTGCATCTAGTATATTAATCTACAACTACTTCGACCATATTTCCCACCTCTGTTGGACACTTTGGAGGTGGCTGAGAAATTGGCCCTTATAAAACTCAATCTTGAATGCATCGTACAAGATCCAGTGGATCATATCATGGACACTAGGATGAATGGAACCCACCAATAGAACATACAACTCTATCAGGTTGTCAAAGAAGGATAACTACCTCAACAAGGAAAGTGGCTGCCCAAGGTTTAGATTCAACAAAACTTTCCCCATATCCTAAGGGAAATTGATGCAATGGGGATCATTGATTCTTAAGGGGGGAGGAATGATCCATGTGGATATTGATGGGAACCCACCTCTTCCACCGACTCATCATGGTTATCCATCATGGTCGTTTTTGTTATGATTTTTGGATCCTAAACTTCTGGGGTTGTTTTGAGGCTCTAAATGATGTTTTTTGGCCATTTGGGGGCTTGGGGTTGCAATGGAATTCACAAGACTTGTCAATAACCATACTTCTTGATTGGATTGTTTTGACGAGCCACTAAACACCCCAAACAAATATTTCTTGTGAAATTTTCACCCCTAGGAAGTTGACACCTCAACTAACTACCTAAGGGCCCAAAAACCTTTTGGCGCTTCACCTCCTAGGGTTAGGGTTTTGGACCTTTAGGGTTGTTGTGTTCTACTAGAAGGTTATTCTTGCATCCCATTGTATTATCTTTTCACGTATGAGCATAGCCGACATCTCTTTCTCTTCATAGATAAGCTACCACCATTCTAGCCAGTTTGTGTTCTACAATATTCTATTATTTTATTCATTAATAAAAGTTGAGTTTCAGTATATTTTTGTGTTCTTTGTTATAGTTTTGTTTGTATATCATTTCATTCTAAATATAATCAGGATCAATGAATTATGATATCTATAGGATACATCAAACTAATACCCAAGGTGGAGTCAACCTACGTAATAAATAATTCTCCTAAAGTTCTTGATTATGTGAAATTACACATACCCTATTCTTTCACATCTAATTAATTTCAATTTTTTGATGGTTTTTGTTATCTTGTTGCCTAGAATATTCCCTTTTGTGATCATGCATCAAATTTATTTTCAAAATGAATGATGTAATTATAGGTTTGATTTTTTTTTTCACAAAAACATGAAATTTGTATTTATAAAAGCTGCGGTAGACAGAGAGAGGTTACATCATCGTGTGGAATTTTCCAAAAAAATCGAATTCCTTTCAGTCTGATATAGAAAATGTATGCTAGAGTTTTTCTGAATTTCTACATTTCTTGTCCAGTGCTTAATTACATTAAACTTGACTATATATATCTTGCAAAATAGGCCTAAAATATAAACAAAAAGACACTGTATTGGGCCATGGAATTGTCATCCTTTTTACATCCTCTTTCCCTATTTTTAATCCCTTCTTGCTTACCCATAACCTCATATTAATGCTTATTAATCCATTTTTATGCTTATATGTGGGATTTAGAAGCAAGGTGATTTCCATTGCATTTATTTAGTATTTCATATGAATTATGGTTAAATATTAGATAAATAACATATTTGCATTTATCATTGAGTTAATCTGCAAGGACGATGTTATAGATAGGTTATTTTGCAGAATGTGATATCGCCACAGGATGTATTTTGGTTCCCACTGCTGCAACTCCTTATAGTAGTTGTTGCAACTTTGTAACATTGTTGTAACTCTTTATATCAGTTGTTGCAACTCACCAAAAAACTATTCTGTGTTTCAACTCCCGTACTACAACTCCCATTGCTACAACTCCCGTTGTTGCAACTCCCGTTGTTGCAACTCCCGTTGTTGCAACTCTCATTGCTGCAACTCCCGTTGCTGCAAATCCCATGCTGCAACTCACATGATGCAACTCTCATCACTGCAACTCCCGGGCTGCAACTCTCATTACTACAACTCCCATGCTGCAACTCGTCCAAGGAACCTTGAACCGTCAAAACCATGAGCCAACACCGAAACCTTGAGCCATCGGAACCGTGAGCCATGTTGTCACATATTTTTCAATTATGGATTTATGCAACAATGCTATTAGTCCAAGAAAATCAAATATACAAAGATAATTTTGCAATTCGAAGACAAAATATTGGTTTGAGTAGTTACCAAGAATCTTGCAATTCTTGGGAAAAAGATCTTGAAGTTATTTATTATTTGCTAATTGTTAGCAAAATATCTTGGAGTTATTTATTAATTGCTAATTGTTAGCAAAGGATCTTGGAATTCTTGGGTAAAATATCTTGGATTTATTTATTATTTGCTAATTATAAACAAAATATCTTGGAAGTTATTTATTAATTTCTAATTGTTAGCAAGGATCATGGAAAATATTCATTATTTAGGAAATTGTTGTAACCATTATGGATTTATTAAATCCATTAGTGGATTTATTTAGATATTTGTTATTTCTAGTTTCCATTTAATTTATGTATAAAAGAGAGCACTCTCTCCATTATTAAGGGGGGGGGGGGGTACTCTTAGAGAAATATCTAAATGACAATGGAATAATTCAATGAGTTATATTTTAATTGTTTTTTTATAATTTCCATAGTGTGTGATTCAATTAATCGTTTGTTTTATTTCCTTTGCATATTTGTAATAGATTGATTTATTTTGATTATCTTTTAGTTAATTCATTTGATTTATTTCCCTTGCATATTTGTAATCGTTTGATTTCTTTTGATTAACTTAATTAATTTATGTTGTGATTGTTGATATAGAATAATATCAACACTCTATTCTATGGAGGCAGGGCTGACTCCAATAGAATAGAGTGTGTGTAGCTTAGATGGTTGCCTTCATTTCTTCTTGTGTAATTTCATTATGAATTCACACAAAATTTGTTTTATTTAATTGTGTAACTAGTTTCTTGGTTCAATTTGTTCATGTAATTAGATTAATCACGCGAGGTTGTGTTTATTTATGCTATCAAGTATTCATGTTGGATTTCATTTATTCATTTGTTTATAATAAATGCATTCTAGATTGGGTTGCATTCTTATATGTTGTTGAATAATTGTGCTTAATGCAATCACTATATTTTTTGGTCTGGGTAATTCCATGGATCATCTTGGGAAGGATTAGGCTATGATTTCGAGGACTTAGCTAATTTCTTTTCCATCAAGTGGTTAATCAATTTTCTTTCAACGTGTGTGATTTATTTTCACCACGTGGCATGAACTTCAATTTATGCAAAAGTAATTTAGAGTTTCAATTGTAATCAATTTTATTGCACACGATTGGGGTTTCTTCACGAGACAATTGATTCATACTCCCGATACCTATGCAACTTGTGTGTTTCTTTTTTGCAAGTGTGGTTTAATTTCCTGCAAGAGTGTTTGATATTAGATCTCTTTTGTGCTGTGTGTTTCTAGCCAATTCTTGTAGGTGGTTGAGAGCAGGGGACTAACACAATCCAACACTTACCAATCCCCGCAGGTGGTTGAATGCAGGGAGATGAGGAGGCCACCACTTCTTGAGTGATTTACTTTCATGTCAATATGCTTTCATTTATGCAATGTGTGTTTCTATTTATGCAAATGTGGATTTCTGTAGAAGCTTTCCATAGCTGGAGAATTGTCTATAGTCCGAGCAAAAACATAATCATTGATACTATGACTACAACACATAGAAAGAATAGTTGTTCCTGCATATACAGTGCACGAAAATTCAAAAGTTCCATATGATCCCTAGATTGATAATTAAATGCACAATCTTTCTAACTATCTTCTTGAGAAATTAAGAAGGTGATTAAAAGACCCAACATTTTTGGTGTCATTGTCGGGAAACTGTCAATGGTGTAATGCTCTTTCTAATATCGATTTTGTTTACTTTTGTTGTTTTGGTAAGTGTGTATTTAAAATGTCTTTGACACATGTTTCCTTTCATCTTGTGAGGTGTATTTATTTGTTTTTAGATTGTAAAATAAAAGGAAAATAACTCCCAAAAAAACTTGGTGCACTAAGAGTCGGTCATCGTGCTAATCTCCTTTTCAAGTTGGCAAGAAAATTACAAGTGCTATCATGTAATTTCCTCGACCTCTTGATAAGAGGGCTAGAGATATTTAGTAGTCTAGAGGTCCCCACTAGACTATAGTCTCATGAGAAAATGGGGGCTAAGAGGCTCCAAAGTAGTCACTTAAAGAATAATGTTATAATTTTAAAGTGACTTTGGGAAAAAAGGAGAATTAAGTGGAAAAGCCAAATGAATAAAAGAAAGGAAAATAAATTTAGAAGGTGTTCAATTAAATTAAGTGGAAATTAGATCAAGGGTATTAAATAAAAAGGAGGGAACCTTACTCCTCATTCTAGTCCTTTCATTTTTGCATCTTGAGCTCTTGAGCTAAGATGTTTTGAGGGTTTTGGGAGAACAAACCCTAAAGATCAACAAGGGAGTACAAAATTCTCCTATTATTTATCCAAGCTTGGTAAAGGAGGTGGAAGATCCATCCCTCACCATTATATTTAGTCACAGGTGGTTCATACATGGTAGAGAATGAGAAGTGAACAGCAGTGAGGGTTTTCCAGCAGGAGGGCACACTAATTGAAGAAGAGAAGTTTGATCTGAAGAGGAGAGGAGGAATTTGGAGGTGAATCCTTATGGGAAATTTTTGTTGGTCCTAGAGCACCTTTCCTAGCATAATTTTGGAGAGTTTTACCAACCTATCATTTATTTGGGATCTTGGCTCAATTTCTACAGGAGGAGGGCGCATTATCTTGAGGAGATCTATTCGTTTGGAGGGTAAAAACACTATTCTTCAGCAAGGGAACTCATCAAAGGTGTTTGTTGACCTCAGATATAATATTCCCTTTGATTTTGGTTGGTGTTGGGGATACAAAAGGAGAGGGTCGATATATCAAGAAGCTATAGTCTGGAACAAGTGCACAATTCAACCAGTTTGAGGAGTTTCCACTGCAGAAGGCCAAGAAATTGATATTGCACTTCTCCACTTGCAGGTATTGGGCCTTGGGAGGCTTGTATCTTCACTTCTTGAGTTTATTGGGAGCTATTATCATTCATGCTTCTATATTACAACTATGTTGTTCCATATCTGCAGATCTATTGCATGAAGATCTTCTTATTATCTAAACAAAGGTAAGATCTGAAGTTATTGGTTCTTCTCTGGTGTTAAATGCATGCATTTTTATATTTCCTTGTATTATTGTGTTATGTTCATTATCTATATGTTATAAAATCCATGAAAACACCTTCAATGCAATATTGATAAGAAAACCTGCATAACACACTCAAACACTCAAACAAAAAGTAAAAAATAAACGCCTTGTTCCTGGAAAATCAACTTGGGAACATTACAATGGTATCATAGCATTAAATCCTCCCAACTTGTGGGGATTAGCACATGCAAAAGTTCAGAGGAATATATATGGGAAGGCATAGAAGACAGACTGAGGAACCTGAGGCAGAAATGGGTGAATCAAGCGATGACAGTGAACCACAAGATCTAGCAGGTATAGAAAAGATTTGAAGACCTCCATAGACAACACTCAATTTACCCTTCAACACCATTTACAAGAGACTCAAGAGAGTATGCACAAGGGATGTATTGAGATGAGAGAGACCATGGAAAGATTGAAAGTTAACCGAGAGAATATTACACTTCTCCTTATGCATATGAATCATGGTAAGGATCGCCCAAATAATAATGGGAACATGGAGGCTAGTGGTTCTCAAGGGGGAACTAGACATCACAATGAGACTGGTCATCAATTACACACAGATGGACATATCTTATTTGGAGGAGGACCTTCTAGGGTGCTAACACACAGTATATCTACACCTATACCTTATATGCCCACTTTCCTGGAAGATCAACAACATGATAATTACTTTCTGAAAGTAGAAGATAACTTTGAGGAGTATGCAACATTGAGTGCAGGTTTCTGGAGGCAGGTCACCTTGGATCAGTATTGTGACATCAAATACAGGGGAAAAACAATAATCTATCATAAGGGAAACAATGACTTGGAGCACAGAGTAGGAAAGATGGAGATTCCTACCTTTGATGGATCATTTAGTTCTACTGCGCAGGCTTGGGTGTAGAAACTGGATGCCTATCTGCAACTTAACCCCATGAGGGAGTTGGATTCTATCAAATTTGCTACTATCTACTTGGAGGCAAAGTCACATGATTGGTGGTATCATGGCATGAATACCTTGGGACATAACTAGATTACATCTTACCCATAGTTCACACAAAGGCTTATTGACAGGTTTGACCGGGGAGATCTTGAGCTACATTTCAGGGAGCTCACTCAACTAAGGAAAGCATGATCGTCATATGGTTATATAGAGGATTTTCAGAGGGTTTCTGTAATGGTACTAGATGTATCACAAGCTAGAATGTTGACGCTTTTCACTGAGGGCTTGTTGGAACCTTTACGTGGATGGGTTAAGGATTTTAAGCCCCACAACCTACAAGAAGCCATATGGAGGACAATAGATCTAATGGGATCAATAACTAAAACCAAATTCACTCCAAGACCACCAACAAACAAGGGAAAAAGTATTAAAGGGGAGTGGATAAAGGCAAACAAAGGATGTATGGGGCTACTAGGAGAGAGTTGAGGAGAAAGAAACTCTGCTTCACATGTAAGGAATCTTGGGAACTAGGACATAAATGCATGGGAAAAGTTAAGGTTAACTACATTGAGGTGATCTCTGATGAGGAGGAGGAAAAAGAGATGGGCCACATTCAAAATATTGAGGAAAATCAACCTAGGATAGACAATGCAGAAGGTGAAGAGGGAGATGAAGCAGATTTCAGCCCAACAGGAGAAAATAAGATCACCATTGCATCCATCAGTGGAGTCCTTAAATACAATACCTTCAAGATGAGAGGAGTGGTTCAAGGACAAATGGTTTCTGTTCTTATAGATGGGGGATCCTCACATAACTTCATTGATTCAACTTTGGTGAAAAGAAGGCACATACCTACAATTGAGTTTGAGGGGTTTTGTGTGGAGGTAGCAAGAGGCAACACTATGCCTTGTGACAAATACATTCCAAGATGGAGCCTCTCCTTGGGTAGAAATGACTTAGCACAAGACTTTTATGTGATGGACCTACCTGACACCAATATTATATTGGGAGTCCAATGAATTAGTACTTTGGGACCTATCACTAAAAATTACAAGACCATGGAAATGTCATTCAATGGGGATAATGGAAAAAGGGTGACCTTGAAGGGAATGTCGGGAAATGCGCCTAGAGTGGTTACATCAAAGCACATGGAGTCCATTTTCAGGAGGGAATACATTGTCTATGCAACCAAATGTCTAATATTCGTTCGGTTGGACAATGATGGGCATCCTCAATACTCCCATGAAATATAGAAAATCATTGATAATCACAACAAGGTATTTGAGCCTATTCTACTAGGGAAACCACCAAATAGAGGATTTGAGCATATCATAGAGTTGGAGGAGGGAGAAAAACCTGTCATTAATACTCCATATAGACATCTAAAAAAATATGAAGATGAAATTGAAAAGGTTATTAAATAACTATTGGACATGGGCCAGATTAGGCCAAGTTCTAGCCCCTTTTCATCTTCGGTGGTATTAGTGAAAAATAAAGATGGAACTATGCGCATGTGCATTGATTACAAGGCCTTAAACAAGAAGACCATAAAGAACATGTACCATATCCCTCAAATAGATGAGTTATTGGATGAGCTACATGACACCATTTACTTCACCAAGATTGATTTGCATTCTGGTTATCATCAAATCAAAATGAGGGAACAAGATGTGCTCAAGACAACCTTCATATGCCATTAAGGGCACTATGAATTTCTTGTTATGCCCTTTGGACTAACTAATGCACCAACCACTATCTGGTCATGCATGAATCATGTCTTTAACAAACAATTGAGGAAGTTTCTTCTAGTCTTCTTTGATGACTTGCTGAACTTGGGAGGATCATCTCAAACATGTAGACCAAATCTTGAGCATCATGGAGGAACAATCTTTGTATGCAAAGGAATCAAAATGTGAATTTGGGATGGCTGAATGATCCATATTATTTTTGGCACGAAATGAGAGAAAAGATATAACACAAAAATATACAAATATATTGCAAGAGAGCCAATAATATAAAAAATATATATCAAAGATATAACCATAAACACAAATATACATTAATACACAATTTCTATTAATGAGAGAAATGTACAAAACTGTAGAAATATAGAGTGAAAGACTAACTCGAATGGTGGCAACTTATCTTTGAGAAGAGATGTGACAGCTACTAACATTTTCCAGAAGATGATTGTTACAATGAGGCTCCAAAGGTATTTTTAACATAAATAAAATCCAAAACCCTAACCCCGGAAGATGAAAAGCCAACAGTTTTGTGGACCCCGTTTTGGGTAGTTTGGTGTATCAACTTCTCAGGGGCATAACTTTGTCATATGATCTCTGTTTGGGGTGCATGATAGCTCGTTGGAAAGTTATCGATGAGGAGATTCATTTTTGGGTTCAATCAAATCATAAATATATAATTGAGGTGCTCGATCCCCAAAAAAATCATTTAGGCCCTCAAAATGACCCCAGAAGTTTAGGAATAGAAAAACTGCTAAAAATAGTAAATTGCCAAAAGACTGTTTTGAGTTAGTTGGAATAGGTGGGTGGTCATCGATATCCACCTGGATCAATCCTCCCCCCTTAGGAAGAAATGGTCTCCATTGCATTGAGTGCATATTGATGAGCTGCTTGCCTTGCTGGAGAAGTTGCGTTGCTTAGATTGTTGAAGGTTGTCACGAACTTGTGGATGTAAGGGTTGGACATTTTTAACTAGTTTGGATACATGAGATGAGTATGTTGAAAATGAATCCTTGTGCTTTTCTTCAATCTTGTCATCCTGCTTCTGCTGGACGAAAGGTGCTTGGACTGAGGCTACAATGGCTGCACTGTTCTTTTGTTCACCTTTTGAACAAACTGTGAAAAAGATGAATATTGTAGTATGAGATATTTCCTTACGACAATTTTTAGGTGGGACAGTAGTTGAAACTACCTCTTGTATCCTATAGAGATGACCCCCCAGAGTAAAAATGACACTACAGGGTCGAGAATCATAAATAACATGATGCTTCCACATATATGGCTGGCCAAAAAGAACATCACAAACATCCAGTGGGGAAGCATCACATAATACCTCATCCTTGAAGGGCTGGATGCTGTATGACAATATTCACTGCTGGATGACACAAAGGTATCATCCCTAGCGAAGCCACTTGAAGTTGTATGGTTGCGGGTGTGGTGTTTTCGACAATCCCAACTGTTTGATGACCTCTGTTGAGATGAGGTTCTTCTGGCTTCCGCTATCAACAATAAAATGTAGCAGGGTCTCTTTCACCCACATTTGTGAATGAAAAAGGTGCTCCCCCTCTTCAGGATCTGTTGGTTCTTCTGGTTGAATTATCGTGGTCACGACAATAGTAGTGGGGTCTGCGCCAATGATTTGTCTTTTTCCATTAGTTTATGAATCAGATTCTGAATCGGGGTTTGGATCCTTGTCTTTGAACTCGACCACCAATGAATATTTTGAGCGACATTCATCGGTGTTGTGCCAGGGGATTTTATGGAAGTCACACCGCTTTTCAGTGTCCTTCTTTGTCTTTCCATTACCCTTATTTTCATGTGGCTTGGATTTGTTTTTTGAAGGCTGGTTGTTAGGTCCAACTTTACCATTCTTTGGTTGTTGCGGATTTGTAGAACCAAAATCTCACTCGTTCTGGTGCTTAAATTTTTGCTCGATTTTAACAACATATCGATAAGCAATACCCAATGATGGGATGTCCAAAAAAATCATTTCAGTTTGGATGTATCTGTGTAGAGCCCCACGTTATTTCAGAACCAAATGTCACTTGGAGTATTTGATACCTAACTTGGCGCAAAATGTATGGAAGGTATTGGTGAACTCCGACACTGCTTGGCCCCTCTCTTGACGTAGTGTGGTCCATCTCATGTACTGGTCGTCATAGTTTCCAATAGGGTAATATTGTTCCTTGACTACATAAAAAAAAATAACCAAGTGGGCTTGACCCCATATATTCCAAACTCCTCTGTGGAAATTTTCTCCCAGTAAGTTTCCCACCAATGTTTGACATGGGGGAGATACTTAAGGAGTGTGAAGGTGATATTTTCCCTATAGGATAAATTATGAACATAGAAATAACCTTCTAGCAGATTTAACCATTTTTCTAGGGCATCTTCATCTATCTGTCCTTCAAATACGGGAATATCAAAATTAACTTGTATCTTGAAAAGAAAGGTGCCTCTAAAGTGGCCGCTTGACAAAGACAAACTGGTTTTTATCAACAAGTGTTGAAGGATGTGGGAAAAATTATCCATTATTTCGTCCCTCTATTGCGTGAGAGCTTGCTCAAGCAACATATTAATAGAATAGTCTTCTTTGTTATTTTCGTTTTCTTCCTCCATGGAGGGTTTATTGGGCATGCGAGAGAGATTTTCCTCAAGTTATACAATCTTTAGACCCAACTTTCTATACTCAGACCTCATCGGGGACATGCACTGAAAAAATGATCAAGAGCATCTTACTCTAATACTACTTATCCAGATTATTTTCGACACGAAATGAGAGCAGAGATATAACACATAAATATACAATGATATTGCAAGAGATCCAATAATATAACAGAGATATATTAGATATATAACCATAAACACAGAGATACAGTAATACACAATTTCTATTAATGGGCAAAATGTACAAAACTGTAGAAATATAGAGTGAAAGACTCGCTAGAATGATGACAACTTATCTCTGAGAAGAGATGTGAAGGCTACTCACAATTTATAGAAGATGATTGTTACAATGAGGCTCCAAAGGCCTTTTTAACATAAATAAAATCCAAAACCCTAACCTCGAAAAATGAAAAGCCAATAGTTTTGTGGACCTCATTTTGGGTGGTTTGGTGTATCAAATTCCCAGGGGCATAACTTTGGCATACAATATTCATTTGGGGCGCACGATAGCTCTTTGGAAAGGTATCAATTAGGAGATTAATTTTGGGGGCTCAATTAGAGCCTTGAACATTATTGAAATGATAGATCCCGAAAAAACTTCATTTAGGCCCTCAAAATGGCCCCGAAAGTTTAGGAACCGAAAAACTGCTAAAAATAGTAAATTGCTAGAAGACTGTTTTGAGTAAGTTGGAATAGGTGGGTGGCCATCGATATCCACCTGGATCAATGAAGTCCTTTACTTGGGACACATTATAGAAGAAAAAGGGGTACATGTACACCAGGAAAAAATACAAGCCATACTTGACTGACCAACACCCAAAACTCTTACTGAATTAAAGGGATTCCTTAGCATTTTCATTTACTACAGAAGGTTTGTCAAAGGATTCTCTCAGCTTTGTGCACTCTTGAAATATTTGACCCGAAAAGGCACATTTAGGTGGAGCCAGGAGGCATATAGGTGACTCTTGATAAGATGAAGAAGGTAATGAGCACTTGTTCGGTTCTCTCTTTGCCATATTTTTTCTCAGCCCTTCATATTGGAATGTGATGCATCAGGTGAGGGCATTGGAACAATTCTTATGTATAATAGGCACCCCATTTCCTATGAGAGCTAAAAACTAAGGGGGCCTGATCTCTTATACACTATTTATGACAAAGAAATGTTGGCCATAATGCATGCTTTAGCAAAGTTCAGACAATATTTGGTTGGGGAAACATTTGTTGTCAGGACCGATCATAACAACCTCAAATACTTATTAGACCAAAAATATCTCAATGAGAGGCAACAAAAATGGGTTAGCAAGATCCAAGCTTATGATTTTGACATTGAATTTGTCAAAGGGAAGAACAATGTGGTTATTGATGCTTTATCCATAAGACCTTCAATATATTCCATGACAGATATTTCAATTGAATGGAAGGCACATATTTTGGTAGAATATTCCAAAAACAGGTTTGCATGTGAGTTGATGGATGGATAGGTGCAAAATGACAACTTCAGAATCATAGATGACATAATATACTACAAGGGCCGAATTATTTTGGTTCCCGAGTTAGAGTTCAAAAGGAAAGTGTTACAAGCATGTTATGACTCACTTTTGGCAGGGCATCAAGGATTCATCAAGACATATAGACAGGTAAGGGAAATATTTGCATGGAGGGGCATGGAGGAGGATGTCATGTGCCAAATCAGGGAATTATCCATGGGTCAAGAGAATAAGGATGAGCACACCCATCCAACAAGTTTATTGCAACCACTTCCTATTCCAGAGCACAAATGGGAGAGAATCTCCATGGATTTCATCACAGGTTTGCCCAAATTTTAGGGCAAGGATTGAATCTTTGTGGTAGTGGAAAAATTAACTAATTTTTCCCATTTTTTCGCGATTTCCACAGATTACAATGCATCACATGTGGCTGAACTGTTCTTTAGAGATTTTAGGTTGCATGGGTTACCCAAAACCATTGTGAGTGACATAGACAATAGGTTTATGCGTACCTTTTCGTAGGAACTATTCAGACTGGTGGGTACGGACTTGACTCCCAACACTATCTATCATCCCTAAACTGATGGTCAGACATAAATAGTCAACAAATGGGTGGAAGGATATCTCAGGAATTATGTTTCACGACAAGATAATTCATGGGTTAAGTGGCTTCACTTGGGTGAGTATTGCTACAACACCACCTACCACATGTCTATTGGTATATCTCCTTTCCTATCTTTGTACAATTATGACCCTCTCACTTTTGTGGAGATTGTATTTGGGGATAATAGAGCACCCATGGTATAGGATTGAATCCAAAGGAACCAATATATACTCAAATAACTCAAAGATCACTTGCACAGAGCACAAAATCAATAGAAAGTATAGACATATAAGCATTGGGTGGAGCACACTTTTGAGGTTGGTCACCTTGTGTATTTGAGACTCTAACCTTATAGGCAAGCACCCATAAAGAAGAATGACTCGAAAAATATCAAACCTCATTTATTTGGGCCGTATAGGGTAATAAGGAAGGTAGGGGATGTGTCATATGATCTTGAACTAACCCCAGGGAGAAAGATTCACAATTTTTTCATGTGTCATGTTTGAAAAGGGCCATAGGAAAACACATCACTCCTAATGAGGGACTACCTCCAATGGATGAGGAAGGACAATTGATATTGATATATGAGGAAGTGTTGGAGGTGAGAGAGAAGATACTAAGGAAGAGGAAAACCAAGGAGTACTTAATCAAATGGAAGGATTTGCCTATAGAGGATGCTACTTGGGAGAATGAACATGTTCTACAAAAAGTAGGGTCAAAATTGCTTGTGGGAAAGAAATTCCCAGTAGGGGAGACTGTAATGTCCCCCACCTCTTGATAATAGGTCTAGAGAGACTTAGTAGTCTATAGGTCCCTAATAGACTACAATCTCATGAGAAAATGGGGACCAAGAGGCTCCAAATTATTCACTTAAAGAATACTGTTATAATTTTAAAGTGACTTTGGGAGAAAAGGAGAATTAAGTGGAAAATCCAAATGAAGAAAAGAAAGGAAAATAACTTTAGAAGGTGGTCAAATAACTTAGGTGGAAATTATACCATGGGTATAAAATTAAAAGGAGGGAACCTCACTCCTCATTCTAGTCATTTTCAATTTTGCATCTTGATCTCTTGAGCTAAGATGTTTTGAGGGTTTTGGGAGAACAAACCCTAGAGATCAACAAGGGAGTGGAATATTCTCTTGTTCTTAATCCAAGCTTGGTCAAGGAGGTGGAAGATCCCTCCCTCACCATTCTATTCAGTCACAAGTGGTTCATACATGGTAGAGAAGGATAAGTGCACACCCATGAGGGTTTTCCAGTAGGAGGGCACACCAATTGAAGAAGATAAGTTTGATTTGAAGAGGAGAGGAAGAGTTTGTAGGTGAATCCTAGAGCACCTTTCCTAGCACAATTTCAGAGAGTTTTACCAGCCTATCATTTATTTGGGAGCTTGGCTTGATTTCTATAGGAGGAGGGCGCACTGTCTTGAGGAGATTTATTCATTTGGAGGGTAAAAGCACTATTCTTCAACAAGGGAACTCATCAAAGGTTTTTGTTGACCTAGGATCTACTATTCCCTTTAGTTTTGGTTGGTGTTGGGGCTACAAAAGGAGAGGGATGAAATATCAATAAGCTACAACCAGGAACAAGTGTGCAACTCAACCAGTTTGAGGAGTTTCCACTGCAAAAGTCAAAGAATTTGATCTTGTACTTCTCCACTTGCAGCTATTGGGCCTTGGGAGGCTTGTATCTTCACTTCTTGAGATTCTTGGGAGATATTATCATTCTTGCTTCTATATTCCAGCTATGTTGTTCCATATCTGTAGATTTATTGTATGAGGATCTTCTTATTATCTAAATAAAGGTAAGATATGAAGTTATTGGTTCTTATCTGGTGTTTAATGCATGTATTGTTCTATTTCCTTGTACTATTGTGCTATGTTCATTATCTATATGTTATAAACTCCATGAAAACACCTTCAATGCAATCTTGATAAGAAAACTTGTATAACACACTCAAACACTCAAACAAAAAGTAAAAAATAAACGCCTTGTTCTTGGCAAATCAGCTTGGGAACATTACATATCACGACTACTAAAACATTGGTTGCATTGCTGCAATACTAGTTGTGATGTTGCAACACCGACGATTCAATCCCAATGATTGGCCATTATCACAACTCCAATTACAGTGGACTTGTGTCACTATTTTGTGTTGCTATTACACCAGCTACGACAATGATGGATGCAACAAATTCTTGAGGAAGTTGGAAAGAGGAAGAAGGCATTGGTGAATGAGAATTTTACTGAAGAAAGTGCAAGGGGAAGTACAAGCCTTCAAGCTTGATGATCCGGTATGAGGTTAATTTCCATTAATTTTATGTAGCATCTTAGGTTGTTGAGGCTTTTAGTTTTATTCCGTTATTCACCCATCCTACTTCCTTTATTCTCCCCTCTTTTAACCACTTATATTTACCTTTTTACTTCTATATGTTCTTCTTTTTCCTAATTGTATACTCTTCATATCTTCCCTTGTTTTCTCACTCTTAAGATTCCTTCTTCCATCTTATCTCTTTTTCCCCTCTTGCTTCCCTTTCCTCTTTTGTTGTTTCTTTTTAATTTTTATTCTTACTTTTCCTTGGTCTCTTCTCTCCTTTTCATCATTTCCTCATCATATTATTTATCTCACCCTCTTCCGAACATTTATTTCTCTCCCCTTCTATTCATTAAACCATACTTCTTCATTTATTTTATACCCTTTTTGCAACCCTTGATTCCCCGTTGATTACATCTGCCCACACTTAGAATATTTGATCTCATGCATAATGTCAAATACATACTACTCAATGGATTTATGGTGGTAATATTTTCTTGATCAAAATTTCAAGGACATCTTCATGCAAAAATCATAATTTCATGAACAACTCTAAGAACTATTTCATGGATAGTGAGACACTCCATGGACTCTTTTGAATCCGCATGGTGTTTATGTCAGGATCTCACTATACCAATTTAATATTTGATTTAATATGGAACTTAGTGGACTTTCATGATGGTTATCTAAGAATCCCATTATTCTCGTGACACATGTTTTATTTTTCTTTCATTCTTGACTTAGGTGTTGCTTTTTCATTTTGCCCTGGATCTTATGTAGGTCAATCACACAATCTAGGCACTGGATACTTGAAATGTTTTCGTATGTGTATTTATTCCATTGACAACTATGTGCCTAAAAAAATTCACACCTATTCAGATCACCATTTGGGAGTTATCGCTTGTCTATTGAATTTTAAGGCATGTTGGCTCGGTGAATTCATTGAAAAAACAGCCGGTACAACCATGTTTTGAGGGGCCAAATGGGAATATTTTTAAAACATGTTTCTATCCTAAATATCCCTTGAATTATAACTTCTAACCCAATTAGAATCACTCAATTTGGATCTCAAATGAAAATTTTATGACCAAAACATTGATTGGATGTAGAGTAGGCAACTTAGGGACATAGTTGGGACAATCACTTTTTGGATGTCTAATTGCATATATATTGAAAACATATTTCTAGAGTATATTATACTATGAATATAGTTTACAATGCAATTTGAATCACTCATTTTCGATATCATATGAGAAAGTTACGCCCAAAATAATAACTGCCTATCCTAAATCAACACTCCTAAAACTTTGCGTCATAGGATGTCCATTGGCATATTTGATGCATCGGTTCTTCTTGGATTCAAAACCTGTTTCTATTGGAGATACATATGTGAATATTATTACATCTCCAATTTGAATCAACTCAACCTAACCTCAAATGAAAAATTTGTACTCGATTTAGTGATTATTGGTCTAGGTGGGAATTCAAAAACAACTTTATTTTGTAGATTGTTCTTAAGAAAATTTGGAATATCACCTCAATTTTTTTTTTTAAAACTATTACTCTTGGAAGTAGTCCCATGAATATGTTTCAATTTGGATTTGGAATCAGTCAAATCAAATGAGAAACAAAGAAGTTATTAATGAAATACTGCGATGTAGTCTAAGGCGCCCCCCACTCCTCAACATGTATAAAATGAATTTTGTTTCGTTTACTTTTCCTTGGATTTGTTTTATAAGTAACCGGTTGTTGTTTTATTTCATATTTCTTGGATGAATAGAGTTCGTACACCTATTTTCTTCCATGATATCACATTTTATTGCAGGTAAGTGCTTGTTTTTTTTGCAGGTCCTGGGAAGACTAAATGAGTCAATTCATGCACAAGTGATTCTTGAAGACAAAATTTCATGTGATAAGGGGCATACTATCAAGAAATGATATATTTCATGTTTCAGCCTATCATTTTCCCTGATGACGTTATAGTGCCACTATATGTTGATACATGTCCATGTTACAATATTACTACATGATGCTGCTAATCTTGCTTTATTGTTGCACTGTTGCTCCAACTTTTTCATCAACATTGCAAATGGATAGTAGAACAAGACACATAAATAATTTATTTAAAGAGTTTAAAGTTCCAAAAGTCAAGTGTCATTGCCATTGCTACAACATCCATGCCATTGCTACCAAATGATCCTTCTAGAAAATCTCATGATCATCATGCCCATTCACCAACCCCATGGTATGCCTATACATTTACTTCCTCTTAGCTCTATGATACATGCATGATGAAGTTCATAAAAGTATCATTTTATTATGTGGTTATCTCTGGAGGTCAATGACCTTTACCTAAATATCACTCATATAACCACTACACCTAAATCAAAACTTCAACCTCCACACTCCATCACTTCCATGATTTTCTTCTCCACCCACCCCTAACCCACACAATAAAGTAAACTTATCCCACTTACATGCCACGTTACCCTATTATCCCATCCCTTCCCTTAATAAATTTGATGGTGAAAACCCGTTTTAGGCACCATCAGACCTTGAAATGATTGAAAACCAACTTGTTGGTGGGCATTCCTCGGGAATACAAATTTCTGACTGTGAAAACCCTTTGGGCACAATCAAACAGATCTTGTTTGAAAACCAACTTGTTGGAGGACAAGGTTTGTAAATAAAGTGAGAAATAAATGATTCCATCCAAGTTTCTCTCTAAATAAATATTTCCATGTCGCTCTATGAATAATGATTTCAAGATCAATTACTACATCAAAAGTCTATTCCAGATCAACACCGTGCTACACATTCCAAGATCCACACTTCTCTTCCTTGTAAATTTTCTACATCAATGTGGAACATATAAAATTAGGATGTTGCTCCAAACATTATGGAATCCATAGGTAGGTGAAAAAGTGATTCTTTCTCTTTTCTTTAATCACGGTTCATTATGTGCTATGGATTTGTATTTGGAAAATCACTTAAGTGTTTGTCCTACTTCCTCATCTTTTTCCATTTCTCGAGGGTGAGAAATATCTTCAATTTGGGGGGGAACATTTTCCATTGATTTATCTATCCTAATCATGCCATTGTTACTCTTTCCAATCCATCACCATCCTTGTTCCATGTGACTCATGGCATCATCCTCCACAACCTTGTTGAAGGGATAAAATGATATAACCGTTGCTACAAAAGACACTATTGTTGTTACACAAGAACCAACAGTAAGAAAAATCCCTATTGTTGCCGCACAAGAACCAACAATAGAAGCCCTTGCTGCTGTCACACAAGAACCAACAACACAATAAGCCACAATGGTTGCTCCAAAAGAACCAACGACAGACAAATCAACGACTGGCATGAACAAGCCCATGAAACTACTAGAAGAAAGGAATGTGTTGCCCCACAAAAACCTATAACAAAAGAAGTTGTTATAGAATCCATTCCTATATAAGAATACATAGGTATGGGGATCATTTATGTTGGTTCACATTTTCAAAATTTGTTGTTGCTGAGATTTATTGGACATGGATCAACATTATCTTTATCATATTTTGGGTAGTAGTATAAGCAGTTTAATGGAAACAATCTATTTACACATGGTCAATTATCATGATTTGTACATTTGGCATCACCTACGTGGGCTCTTGCTTCACATATAGGCAGATTTTGTGGCATATTTTCCTATGAATTTGATGACTACCGGTTTAGCATTACTCGGTGTTTGAGCTTCTCATTGTTAATTTGTTATGTATTTTATGCTTGTTGAAAATGGGTTGTTGGTGCTTGATATCATCATTAATCTTTTTAGATTACACTATGGAAATGAATGAGATGATATTTTGAAACTATTACCAATTATGGTTTGGAGGCTCTTCCATGGTTTTTTCCATTTACTTTCAAACCATTGACTGTCCACATTATAAGATTGGTTTCAACATTGCCATTGTTTTTCATAACATTCTTGGCACTCACCTACAATATCTCATCAATCAACATTATAGTCATCCTTGGCAACAACACACTCATGATAAAAAAGGATTCCACCATAGCCATTACATGATCTGTCAAGATACAACCCTATGCACGACTCTTCTTTTACCCGAGGGCAGGTAAATCTTCAATTTGGGGGAGTGGTTGTTGCCATTCTTTGTGGAGTCTACAACCAACCATCCTTTGTTAATTTGTTGTGGGTGAATGTGCTTCCTTGGGAATATTTACTTTGTTGATTTTTTCTTGTTGGTTTGAGCCATGTCCCACACAGCTTGGTATCCCTCATAATGAATATGGAAAGGGTATGGTGGTTGTAAAGAGAGAAATATGAATTCATCTTTTGGTTCTCTTGGATAGATTTAGTTGCTTGATTGACATTTGAGTTGCTTTTGTTATGTGGCGTCATAAGTATCATCGCCAGAAGTATTGATTTCCATAATTTTAAACCATGGATCCAAATTATGGATGGCTTGTTCACATGATTCAAAAGGGATTGGTTCTATGAAAGTTTAAACACAGATCATTGAGCGTTCAAAACAACTTTGCACCCAAGCTTATGATTTTTCTTTTTCATTCACATTTTCTATAAGCACATAAATTGAACTGAGGATATATTGAAAACCATGAGATGGGTATTCACGAAACTTGGAGGAGAGAAGCGTTATGGTAAGATGAACAAACACACAAAGTTTCAAGTAAACCCAGTTCATAAATTTTGAGAAACTAAGCACTATCATCTACAACCAATTTGTCTTTTCTCGAGATCCGTGATATGGATATCTCCAATTTTTGGTGAGGAGAATCAATGAAATGGTAAAAAGTTGCTCCCAAAATTTCACCGAAACTCAGTTTGTATTTTGTGAGAAAATGGTTTTAAGTGTTTGCTGCAACTTGCTGAAACTCTTGTTGTTGCAGCTTGTTCCTTGTTGAAACTCACTTGCGGAACTTATTGTTTTTCTACAATTCATCATTTGCTACAACTCCATCATAATTGCTAAGGATTATTGGAATGATACTTTTGAAACATGCATCGCAACAGAAGAAACAAATCCCCAAGACAACATAAGCGCTGCCACACAAGAACCAACGTTGGATATGGAAGGGAATGGCACCAACACTGCTACATAAGAACCAATGTTGGCTCTCATAAGAAGAAAAAATCACGTTGTTACACAAGAACAAACAAGGAATTCAAAAGCTACTGCACAAGAACCTGTTGCGGGCAAGGGGGAAATGATCAAGCACAAAAGGTAAAATCCATTAACATTCTTCCAGTAAAACCATTTATGGCAACATGTAGGAAGGTTCATGACAATGGAAAAATAACAAACAAATATTTCAAGGTAACAGACAAGTGCATTGAGAAATGAAAGTCCTTACAACTTGGTTGTGGGTTGCATGAGAACATGCAACATATTCAGTCTCGGGGAGATGTTGGGCCATGTAATTGTCATCCTTTTTATATCCTCTTTCCCTATTTTTAATCCCTTCTTGCTTACCCATAACCTCGTATTAATTCTTGTTAATCCATTTTTATGTTGATATGCAGGATTTAGAACCAATGTGATTTCCATTTCATTTTTTGAGTATTTCATATGAATTATGGTTAAATATTAGAGAAATAACATATTTTCATTTATCTTTGAGTTAATATGAAAAGACGATGTTCCAAATAGGTTATTGTGCAGAATGTGATATCTCCACAGGATCTATTTTGGTTCCCATTGCTATAGCTCCCATCAAGTTGTTGCAACTCCTTATAGGAGTTGGTGCAACTATGGAACATTGTTGCAACTCCTTATAGCAGTTGTTGCAACTTACCAGAGAACTATTATGTGCTCCAACTCCTGTGCTACAACTCCCATTGTTGCAACTCCCGTCGCTACAACTCCCGTGTTGCAACTCCCATGTTGCAACTCCCGTTGCTGCAAATCCCGTGCTGCAACTCTCGTCATTGCAACTCTCGTGCCGTGACTCATGTGTTGCAACTCGTTCAATGAACCTTGAGCCACTGGAACCGTGAGCCAACACTGGAATCTTGAGTCGCTAGAACCGTGAACCAACACTGGAACCTTGAGCCGTCAGAACCATGAGCCATGTTGTCACATATTTTTCATTTATGAATTTATGCAACAATGATATTAGTCCAAGAAAATCAAAGATACAGAGATAATTTTGCAATTCAAAGACAAAATATTGGTTTGAGTAGTTGACCAAGAATCTTGGAATTTTTGGGCAAAAGATCTTGAACTTATTTATTATTTGCTAATTGTTAGCAAAAGATCTTGGAGTTATTTATTACTTACTAATTGTTAGCAAAGGATCTTGGAATTCTTGGGAAAAATATCTTGGAGTTATTTATTATTTGCTAATTATTAGCAAAATATCTTGGAAGTCATTTATTAATTGCTAATTGCTAGTAAAGATCATGGAAACTATTCATTATTTAGGAAATTGTTGTAACCACTATAGATTTATTAAATCTATAAGTGGATTTATTTAGATATTTTTTATTTCTAGTTTCCATTGAATTTATGTATAAAAGAGAACACTCTCTCCATTATTCGAGGGGAGGGGGGGGGGGGGGGGGGGGGGGGGGACTCTTAGAGCAACATCCAAATGACAATGGAATAATTCAATGACTTTTTATTTTAATTGTTGTTTTACAATTTTCGTAGTGTGTGATTTAATTAATTTGTTTGATTTATTTGCTTTGCATATTTGTAATAGATTGATTTATTTTGATTAGATTTTAATTAATTAATTTGATTTATTTCTCTTACATATTTGTAATGGATTGATTTCTTTTGATAGTTTAGATTTCTCTGTGAGAGTTTTGTTTTTCAGAAGTTTTCGGAAGAACCACAATGTTCTCAATAGTTTGTCGACGTTTCTGATCCAAAACATGATCCATCTTCAGGATATAAAATCCTAAGAAAAAAACACAAGAGAAGAACCATAATAAATACTAAAGTGGAGCGGAGGGAACCCTAAATGTAGGCTAAGTGAAACCCTAGGATTTAATAAAAATATTTTAATAATATATTCTATCTTAGATTAATAAAACAAAGTGAAGGATTTTAATTTTTTTTTGTTTATTTGTTTATTAATATACCAAGTGGTATGTTATAAGGAGAGGTGAGAGGAAGGTAAGGTAAGGTAAACATTATTTTAATTTGATAATCAAATTAGTATTATTAATGTATTGGTTTTTTAAGCTAGTTTAGGTTTTAAATAGAATTAATTTTAATAGTGGTAACCATTTTTTTTTATAGGGGGTTAAGGTAAGATAGTTTGATAATCACAAAATTATTAATGATGTTTATTGGTATTATTAAGTTAGTTTAGTTATTAAATTAAATTAATTTTTAATTTTAATAGTCTAAGGGAAAAATATTAGGTTAAAACCCAATATTGAAACATTAGAAATTGGTGCAAGTTCTTGAGTCCCAGGGATCAAGCTTTTACTATCTTCTTTCCCGAATGAGCCAGATCCAACTTTCACTAATCTCAATACCTTTGTCTCTGTTTAGGTTGTTGGGATTCTTGATGATTTCGATTGCTTCCCTAATTCGTCGTTTAAAGAGGTGGTCTTCTCTTGCTAATTCTTTTGATTAACTTAATTAATTTATGTTGTGATTGTTGATATAGAATAATATCAACACTCTATTCTATGGAGGTAGGGCCCACTCCAATAGAATAGAGTGTCGTGTAGCTTAGATGGTTTCCTTCATTTCTTGTTGTGTAATTTCATTATGAATTCACGTAGGATTTATTTAATTTAATTCTGTAACTAGTTTCTTGGTTCAATTTGTTCATGTAATTAGATTATTCACATGAGGTTGTGTTTATTTATGCAATCAAGTATTCATGTTGGATTTCATTTATTCATTTGTTTATAATAAATGCATTCTAGATTGGGTTGCATTCTTATATGTTGTTGAATAATTGTGCTTAATGCAGTGACTATATTTGTTGGTTTGGGTAATGACATGGATCATCTTGGCAAGGATTAGGCTCTGATTTCAATGAATTAGTTAATTTATTTTCTATCAAGTAGTTAATCAATTTTTTTTTCAGTGTGTGTGATTTGCTTTCAACAAGTGTGGTGTGAATTTCAATTTCTACAAAAGTAATTTAGAGTTTCAATTCTGTAATCAGTTTTACTACAAGGAATTAGTTAATTTATTTTCTATCAAGTAGTTAATCAATTTTCTTTCGGTGTGTGTGGTTTTCTTTCAACAAGTGTGGTGTGAATTTCAATTTCTACAAAAGTAATTTAGAGTTTCAATTCGGTAATCAGTTTTACTGCACATGGTTGGGGTTTCTTCATGAGACAGTTGAGTCATACTTATGATACATTTACAACTTTTGTGTTTCTTTTCTGCAAGTGTAATTTAATTTCCTACAAGAGTGATTTAGATTATATCTCCTTGTGTGTTGTGTGTTTCTAGCCAATCCTTGTAGGTGGTTGAGAGTAGGGGACTGGCACAATATAACACTTACCAATCCCCGTAGGTGGTTGAAATAAGGGAGCTGAGGAGGCCACCACTTCTTGAGTGATTTACTTTATGTTAGTATGCTTTCATTTATGCAATGTGTGTTTTTATTTATGCAAATGTGGATTTCTGTAGAACCTTGCCATAACTTGAGAATTGTCTATACTCTGAGCACAAACGTAATTATTGATACTATGACTACAACACATAGAATGAATAGTTGTTCCTGCATATAAAATGCATGAAAGTTCGCAAGTTCATTGAATGCACAATGTTTCTAACTACCTTCTTGAGAAATTAAGAAGGTGATTAAAAGACCCAACAGAGTACATGTACTTATGGAGGATTGGGAGGGTCTTGGTTTTCTGGTTCTTCATTTCCAACATGATGGAGAGGTGCATTCAAGTCTGGAATCTGTTGTCGATATCCTGGGGATGATGCTTCATCTGGTGGTGGCGAAGTTGATATTGATGGAGAGACATAGTTGGGACGCTGCTTGAGGTCTTCTTTTCTTTCAGAGTGTGTCACATTCATCCCTAATTTGTCATTGGTCTTGACGATGCTGCACAATTATTTCTATGACTGAGAGGACCTGAGTCGAGAGTCCTCTAAGATGTATCTGAAGAGATTGTACCATAGTAACCTATTCATTGTGGTCTTCCACTATGACCTCTCTACTTTCCCTCGAACCTCGATGACCTCCTCTTCGCATTTATGAGGACACTGAGTGCTAATTGTCAAAGATGGTATTTCGTGAATTGGAGGTGAATGTAGACCACATATGTAGACAAGAGGGAGGAAAATTGAGTGAACAAGAGATTGGAGAGGCGACATTGTATACCTGAGAGATAAGCGGACCCCATGGAAGCTGATATGAATTTCCTCAATTTTCCATTATGCGTTGAGGATGGACACACGAACTGAAAATATTGAGCCGTGTTGTGTTGGTAACAAAATTACTACTGTATAAAGATGATGGAGGGTCGAGGTTGGAAAAGTGCATTTCTGAGCATATGTGGGTAATGGACGCCAGGCCAGAGAGGCTAAGATGTAGATCACAGAGGGAGGGAATGAATGTGGAGTGAGGTGGGGAATTTAAGGCATGAAAGAGAAGGAAGGGAGGAGGTGCCCCATGCCCGTAGATATGATGAGACATGGAGGGAGGGGGGGTAAAATCAAGGAGAGGCCATGGTGTGCCAAAATGCAGATTCGAGAAGGAGGGGTGGAGATAGGGACCCACCCAATAGAGAATTAAAATTCAAGGATATAAGGGCTAGATTCATGGGATATGTTGGGTAGTGGAATGTCCATTGATGGACAAATATCTCTCCAAATTCTTAATTGTGAGATTTTCTTGCTCATCATCCTCCTTGTTTTTGTGTCTTAAGACATGGAAGGGATTGGTGCTTGAGAAAGCCTGTATTTCAATCTGAATTCACTGGAAAATTACTTTTAGGTGACCATTGGAGGGCTAAGATCTCAGTCTCACATGGTTAATGGTGAATTTAGAGTCGCTGAATATGGTTAGAGAGAGGATACCCCTTGCCTTGGCCAAGAGGAGGCCTTGGAGAAATGCATAATCTTCGGCTTGGTTGTTTGTGGATATTCCTATCTTCTAGTGGAAAGAGAGCTCTTTGTGTCCTCTTGGGCTAAGGATAACCCCACCCGCTCCTGCCATCCCGAGGTTTGAAATTGTTAATTTTAATGATTATGAAGTAAATGCACAATTTATGCCTTATTTTCCTTGAAATACAAAGTAGATTTAATTCTTAATTTTTTTGCACTATATTTTTACGTTGCATCAATAATATGATCAATGATCAAGAATAAAAGTGTTTGTGATCAAGATCTAATCGTTAGTTTTGATTTCATCTCACTCTTTACTAAAATACCGGTAAATGATGCCATCAAAGTTATTAAATATATTATTGATGAGGAGACTGCAAAATTAGTTAAAGTGTGCCTTAAATCAACATATTTTTTCTTTAGAGGAAATATCTATGAGCATATTGAAGGAGTAGCGATGGGATCACCCTTGTCTCCCGTCGTAGTTGATATTTATATGGAATGGTTTGAAAGTAAATGTATTGAAACCTACCCTCTCAAACCAAAACTCTGGAAAAGATTTGTTGATGACGCTTATGTAGTCTGGCCTCATGGTAGAGATAACTTGGATAAATTCAAAGATCATATGAACATGCAGGTTTAGAGCATAAAATTCACCATGGAAATAGAGGACAATAACAACATCCCATTCTTGGAAATCCTCATCTCAAAGAAAAATGATGGCTTGTGATCTCACTAGGTTTATCGCAAGAAGACACATACTGACAAGTATCTCCATGTTGAGTGTAACGACTCTTTTTCATCAATTTTTTTTTCCATCATCAGTAGTGTACTCGTACCATTATACTTGAAATTATATCTTGTGTATATTGATTAAATGTTTATCTAATACAATTATTTAATATTCTTATCTAATTGTCATGACATTGACATGACAAGATATCTGTTCAAAGGTTCTTGCAACGGTTCTCTTCACATGTAAAGAAATGCTATCCTCTTTCCATTGAAGTAATTATAATAAACTCTCGCTCTATTCTCTATTTACATATTCATATAGTATCAAAATTCTTTTCACCTAATCCCACATTATAAATAAACAGTGTGACTTCATGTTTTTGTAAAGACTCATGTTACTTACATGTTATATGAACTTCTCTACCTTGTTATGGCTCTTGAGGATGATAATCCTTTTACCATGACTTAATGTTTACATCGATTATTGAAACCAAACCTTTATAGTCCTTATATCAATGTTGGTTACAATTTTAACTCTTCTTTGATCACGTTAATAGATTTTTAACATTAAGTATGTAATTTTCTACAGCACTATCGTGAGTATTAGCGGATCACATCCACAATCCCACCTTTAATAACCATGCAATATAACTATGGTTTTCGGCCACCTTTGGTAATCATATAAAATACCCCATAGTCTAATGACCATATCGTTTACCCCACATGGTTCTCGGCCTTAGAATCTATGGAAAGTGTTTGCATAGGGTTTAAAATATATATATAGATGCATATAGTTGTCACATGTGTACACACATCATAGTCACACATTAATTGTACCGAGCTAATGCTTGTTTAACTGCTTGTTTAATCGGTAATTAAGCTTGGATTACACCATTGTAAATATTATGGAATTTAATGAGGTAAATTCTTGACCAAGCCACATCTTGGCGTCATTAATATTCTTAGCTCTCTCACTCTGCCATTACCATCACTCTTAACCATGGCATGGAAAACCGCGACCCTTATCCATCGTTTGTTCAATGTATCATTTTGCTTGGTTTGAGCATGGAATTGTATGATCTATTTCCTTTGGTTGTATGATTTATTCCTTTTGGTTGCATGGAATTGTATAATCTATTTTTTCTACTATTATATATATATATATATATATAACCGTGTTGTAGCTTGAGTGGGTTTAATGGTTAAGAACATGTGTTTCCTCTTAAGAGGTTATAAGTTCAAATTCAGAGGGGGTAGGGTATGTATACCTTAGTAGACTTTACCAGTCAAATTATTATTATTATTATTTACCTCAAGCGGAGACGTCATGATCAATAGATTTCTAACTAAATAAATGTTTAAGATATATAACTAAGTCTGCAATAGGTTTATCGTGTATATTTGATTCTTTATATTTTCACAACTCATTGATTCCAAACTTCATCTTTTGAAGAGTTAAACCTATTTAGAAATAAAAGAGAAACTAAATATTTCTTTTCTTTCTCACCACAATATTTATAAATAATGATTTTTCCAAAGAATATAACATTCTATAGGCATATTGATGTTTTTTTACTGAAAACAATTTAATAATAAAAAGAACACAATATTCTCTTAGTTATAAATAAATATTGTAAATTTGGAAACCATTCTCTATTGTAACAAACAATGTAGATTTTGCAATCATTCTCTATTGTAATGTTGATCCATCATTAACAAAATAAAGATAAATAATTTAAGAGAACATATTTGAGCCTTCTTCAATAATTGGAAACAAATTGAGTAGAGAACCACTTCCTCCAAATCATAGCCACAGACAACCAAAGTTACTTTTCCTTGTCACATTCAAGCCTAAATCATTATTCCATGGGGACTAAAAGTGTATAACCTTATCCATATTTCTCAGAGTTTATCTCTTCCAAGAACCATCAAACTCATTCCACAAGTACTCAACTTCTTGCCTCATAACATATTTGTCTTTAATATCTTTTCCTAAGTATTTTCAAGTTGGCCTCATCCCTAACCCTAGTGAATTTTATTGGTCTACTTTTGTGTTAGCTTATTCCCTCAGGTCCCACACCTTTGGGAGTAGGGTTCCACTTGTCCCATGATTTTTATCCTTTTCACTCACCCACAAAATAATGATTTACTCTTTGTAACTAAATTATCTAATCAGTTTATTTCTTGTTAATTAAATAAATTAAAAATACAAGTTACAAAAATATTCCTCATCAACCTACCTTTATCTACCTATGACATAGTTAATGTTGAATACATAATTTTTCATGAATACGTTACCTGTAACATAAATTTAAATATGAACAGTCAAAAAGAGTCATACGTTGGGAATACCAACGGTTGTTTACTTGTGTCATCTTCAACAACGAGTTATCATTTCTTCTCCCCATCTTTCGGTTAACTCCATCAGTAGATTCCGTGGAGTTTTTCTACTATGCAGAAAATGCCTCTTTTAACCTGCCTGTCTCTCTACCTTCTATGCTCTATCAATTCTCCCTCTCCTCAACGAATCTCTCAGGATGCACAACAGACTTCACTTGTAATTCTTTCACCAACGATACCTACACTCGTAAACCCTATAATCGTCACTCTCTCACCGATTATTCACTCAGAATATAGTAGTTTGGTATCGTTCCATTTGTTGCTGCATATTCTCTCATGCTGCTGTTGGTATCATTCCATTTGTTGTTGCATATATCCCACCATTTGCATGCCCATTCGACAAGCGGAGTGATAAATAAATCTTCCCTTCGCGGAAATAAGAACTAGAAAGATGGGAATGGTCTTTGGTATCGCTTCAACTCTACTTTTTTTCTGCGTGAATGTATCGCGTGGTATATTTGTATAATTTTTTCTATACTCTATGGTGACTCCATGCAACCCTAAACCATTCGCTCCACTCGCTCCATGCTTGCAACTCCACCCTAACTGCTCGACCTCTATTCACTGGTATAACGCCTTCATTGCTAGTGTAAACAACCTTTATTCGCTCGTATAGACAGAAGACATTTCATATTATATCTATTTTCTGATATATATATATATATATATATATATATATATATATATATATATATATATATATATATATATATATATACGCACTATCTATTCATTCCATATGTCTATTCGCTGCCATATTTGATTGTCTCCTCGTAAACCAGTACAATTATTTCCTTCTTTTCTTATCGTGTGACCACACTCATGTTAAAAGGTGAGAGTGCCTCTCATTCCAACTGTGGTGCCAAAACTCTCTTAGGTTCAGTCTAAAAGGTGAAAGTGCCTCTCATTCCAACTGTGGTGCCAAAACTCTCTTAGGTTCAGTCTAATTTGGTGTAGCTTGATTGTATTGTTGTGTCATTGTGACACCTTGATATGTAGAATACAATGCATTCCCTCATTTCCATTATTGACGTTGTGTTGTGCTCACAGGTAAGGATAATTATAGAGAATGGTACATGAATATCAATAACACACTAATCTTCAACGACCTATGAAAAGGGATTTGTGAAGCAAAAGAAGTCCCTCAGAGCAACAAAACCACTGAAGAAGATACATAATCAGAAGAAGAAGAAGAATCAAAATATGAAGAAGAAGCCTCAGTATTAAAGATGACAAGTAGCCAACCTTGTAGAAAACCAGTCATACCGACCACACACAAAGAAAATGAAATATGGGAAGACAAAGAGTATAAAGCATATGTAGTAATCTCTATGAGAGTAAGTGAAGAGATGAGTGTCATATTTCTTCCATTATTGATTTCTATGGCACCTTGAAAATATTAAATGAATTGTATGACAAACATTTTGAGCTTGAACTCATACAACTAATGTTGAATCTCTTCAACCTAGAGTTGATCAATGATGACCCTATGGCTCTAGCTTCAGAAATCACATCCATAATGCATGCATTGAAGCCATTGGAGTGAAGATTGATCTCCCTCTCACGAACTTCATTAAGGACCTATACCCTACATATTCTCACTACCTTGAATCGTTGCAAGAAAGTAATCAGATGAAATCCATGATATTTCAAAAACTGGTAAAGAAAGTTGAAGATTGTGAGAAAGCCTTTGGAAAGAAGCCATCTCCTTCAATTGGTGAAATTTTTTACCTTGCTCAGAAAGACAAGAGTAAACCACCTCATTCTTCCATAGGAGAAAGAAACAAAAGAGGACGAGGATGTGGAAGAAAAAGTTTCAGATTCAAGGGGTAGACACAACCAAAATGATGGATCCAATCTCCATTGTACCCGGTGAAAAAAGAATGGGTCACATAAAACAAAAGACTGTAGAGTACCATGGGATGATATTAGAGAAGATAGACAAAAGAAAGAAGACAAAGGTAAACCTACAAAACCAACAAAAGGTAATCCACCTGAATCTTCCCATTACACTGTTGTTCACTGCAATATAGGAATAACATAAGACTTATTTAACATTGCATATGGTCCTTGGAAAGATACATGTCTTCTTGACATAGGTGAAACCTCCCATATGACATTCCGAAAAGACTTTTCTGAAGACCTCAATGACAATGTAGATGGCGTAGTGTATTTTGCAGGAAATTCCAACCTCAAACCCTCGAGAATAGGCACCATCGAGCTTAAGTTTTTTGGACTGCCAGATTTTCTTCCACACAATGTCCTCTATCTTCTTGAGTTGAAAAGGAGATTTTTTCCCCTTGTGATCATTAGAAAACAAGGCCACTCTGTTCACATGATTGGTGACTAAGTTGAAGTGCGAAAGGATTCTGATAACATGCTTGTTATGACCGAAATGGAATATGGAAGACTGTTGAAGTTGAATGGGACATCTGCCCATACACACAATGTTTCATACCTCTTTGATCACAGTGAAGGTATAATGTCATCTAGTCTTTTGTGGCATGCTATATTTGGTAATATCAATTATGAAAGTCTTTGTTTAATGAGAAAGAATGGTATTTCTAGTTTGCCTACCATTCCTATAAAACTAAAACAATGTGATGCTTGTATTTTTGGAAAGCATAGCAAACAACCTTTCCATGATTCTACTTCCAGAGCATGTAGAAGAATTGAACTGATTCATTATTATTTGTGCGGCCATATGCCCGTTCCTTCTGCAAATGGAAATAAATATATAATTTCCTTTATTAATGATTACACCAGGATGTGTTGGGTGTATTTGCTGAAAGATAAGTCACAATCTTTTGAAACATTTAAAAATTTTCATGTATGCATTCAAAATGAAGCATAGTCTTGTATTGGTTCTCTTCGAATGGAAGATAATATACATCTAATGAATTTGAAAGTTACCTTCGCCAACATGGGATCAAACATCAAAAAACAATTCCATACAATCCTCAACAAAATGGTGTAGCTGAATGAATGAACATGACACCTAAATATGGTTCGTTCCATGATGCTTTTCAAGAACGTGAAATTGATGTTTTGGGATGATGCAATTTTATGTGCATTTTATGTCAAAAATAGGTTTCCATCTCATGTTGTCAAGAACAAGACTCCATATGAAATGTGGTATGGCCACATTCCTTCGGTGAGGCATCTCAGGGTCTTTGGTTCCACCTGCTATGCCTTGATTCCTAAGGAGCAAAGAAGCAAGCTTGATGAAAGGAGTTGAAAGTGCATTTTCTTGGGGTATTCAAATACCACCAAGGGGTATCATCTTTATGATGAGACAAACAAGAATTTCATCCTTTCCAGAGATGTGATGTTTCTTAAATCCACCAAGAAATAAGAAACTCTTGAGAGGCAACTTGATAATCTAGACAAATTCACTCGCGTAAATACATATCATGAGTTTGATGATGAGACTCCACATCTTGAAGGGGGGATCCCCATATTGGGTCAATATTTGGAATCTCCTTGTGTAGCATCATCTCCCCCACCTGAAGAAGTTCCTGCCACTTCATCAGAACCTGATGTTTAGTTAGATGATGTGATCAAGAAGATTCAAAATATAAGACTTGATGAGTATTCAACACCATCTCAATCAACCGAGCAACCTGTACCATCTCAGAAAGGTCCACCAGATGGCTCACAAAAACACTTGAAAGTGTTCATCCTCATGAGGTTAGGAAGACATGAACCATATTGTCCTTAAAAAAATATGGAGGTAATGTAGATAACTCAAACACAGGTGATGTAGAAGATATGGATGTTTCATATGATTGTGAGTTGAATTTATCTACTAACCTTGAACCGATTTCCTTTAAAGAATCCACTTCTCATGATGAATGGAAAGAATCCATGCATAAGGAATATGATTCTCTCATCAAGAATGAGACATGGAAGTTGGTGAACCCTCCATATGGAACCAAACCGATTGGATGAAAGTTAGTATTCAAGAACACATACAGATCAAATGGATCACTTGACAAGCACAAACAAAGACTCGTGGAAAAATGATTTTCACAAAAAGAAGGTGTTGATTATGAGGAGACTTTCCCCCCCACATCAAAATGGGCTACCATCCACACTCTATTTTCCATGGCAACCCAAAATGGATGGAAAATTCATTAAATGTATGTGAATACTGCTTTTTTGAATGGAGACTTGAAAGAGAATGTGTTCATATCTCAACCATAAGACTTTGTTGTGAAGGGACAATAACATAAGGTATACAAGCTCATCAAATCCTTGTATGGATTGAAACAAGCACCATGAGCATGGTATGAAAAGATAACTGAGCATCTTCTGAAATTGAATTTCAAGAATTTCAATCTTGACGATGCCACTTTGTTTCTCAAGAAAGTTTGAAAAAAAGTTGTATATCTTGTAGTATATGTAGATGATTTGTTCACAACAGTGAACAATGATAACTACATTGCATCCATAAAGAAAGAGTTGAATAAATTATTTGAGATGACATATTTTGGACATTGAGGTGATTCAAAATCAAAAGTACATATTCATATCCCAGAAGAAGTATGTTGGAGAACTGTTGAACAAGTTAGGCATGATTGAGTGCAATCCTATTTCTACTCCAATGGAACAAAATTTGAAACTCACATCAAAATAATGGAATGAATTTGAGGATGCAACTAAGTATAGATAACTTGTGGGAAGTCTTACCTATATTACTACCACCAGACCAAACATTTCATTTGTTTTTGGAATTATTTTCAAGTGCATGCAGAAGCCTTGTGAAGGACATCGGTTTGTTGCAAAGAGAGTTCTAAAATACTTGAAAGGAACTCAATATTTTGGACTCAATTACTTTAAGGTAGATGGCTTCAACTTGATTGGATATTCTGATTCAGACTTTGATGGGGATAAGGAAAATGGAGTGTCAACTTCAAGTTATCTCTTAAGTCTTGGATCAACAATTTTCTTTTGGAGGTCACACAAACAATTAGTTCCAACAGATTCCACAACAGAGGCAGAATATGTGCCAGCTGCATAAGCAACAAATTATATTGTGTGGCTACGGAAAATACTAGAATATTTGCAAGAGAAACAAGTAAATTCTACTCCTCTCCTAGTTGACAATACTTTTGCAATAAAGTTGGCCAAGAATCCCAGATTCCATGACTGAACCAAGAAATTCAACTCAAAGTATCACTTGATTTGATATCATGCAGATGCCAATACTATTCACTTGAGACATTGTTCCACAAATGAGAAAGATGCAAACATATTCACCAAAGCGCTTGGAAAATAAAAAATTGAGAAGTTCATAATGATGCTTGGACTCACACACACCCCTTCAGATTAAGGGGGGGAATGTTGGACACACAATCCTTCATGGATACATTACATGTAACATAAAATAAATACGAACAATCATAGATAGGAAGAGTCATACGTTGGGAATACCTACGATTGTTTACTTGTGTATTTATTGAGCTTGCTAGTAATAGAATCATCATCAATGTGGAGTTATCATTTATTCTCCTTGGCCTGATAGTTCCACATAAGTATTTTCCAATAATTTCCATAATAATAATTTAACATAAACTAACAAGAAATTAATAGTTTAATCTATAAGTTGAGGGGAATTACATCCTCTCCGTCTTGAATTGAACACCATCCTCGATGTTCCAATATGAGCATATCAGCTCTGGAACAAATATGGGTATTCCTTTCTCATGGCTTCCTCCATTTCCCAAATATCCTCCTCAGGACTAAAGTTCCTCCACTGCACTTTAACCTAAGAAATGTCTCGGTTCCGAAACATTATTTCCTTCCCATTGAGAATATGTAGTGGCTCCACCTGAAACTTTCCTTCGGGTCCCACCTAAATCACATTCCAATTTACACATGAGTTATGTCATGTACATACTTCTTTAATAGTGAAACATGAAATACATTGTGAACTTTTAGGCTGGCTAGAAGTGCAAGCTGATAGGCCACTCACCTACTCTGGGGAGCACTTGAAATGACAAACAATACGTTGGTGCCAACTTGGTACTTTTTCCCAATTTTAGTGAACTATTCTTGGGTCTAACTTTAAGATAAACATGATCCCCTTTGTTAAATTCTACATGTGTTCTTTTCAAATATGCAAAGCTCTTTTGTTTGTCCTATGAAATTTTCAAGTTTTTTCTTTTTTCTTTTTGTATAATTATTTCCATTTCTTTTAACATATTTGGCCCCAAGATAAGCTTGTCAACTAGGTTTTCTCAGCTAGCAGGTGTTCAACATTTTCTGTCGTACATTACTTCAAAGGGACTCATATTTAAGGAGGTTTTATAACCATTATTGTATGAAAACTCAACCAAGTGAAGTCACTCTTCCTACTTTGTGGGACAATCCATCACATACATCCACATCACATCCTTTAAAATTCCATTAGTACTTTCAATATGATCATGAGTTTGAGGATGGTATGCGATGCTAAAGTTCAAGTGAGTATCCAAACCACCAAACAAATTCTTCTACAAATTTGAGGTAAATTTTGTGTCCCTATCTGAAATTATAGTCTTTGGTATACCATGCATCCTAAAGATTTCTTTCATGAAGATTTCAACAATATTTATCGCCTTATGAGTTGATTTCACTAGAATAAAGTGTGCAACTTTAGTAAGTTTGTCTAATACTACCATAATGGAATCGTTTTGTTTCTTAGTTTTAGGCAGCCCTATAATAAAATCCATGTTGATTACTTCCCATTTCCACTCAGGAATGGGTATTGGTTGCAATAGTCTAATTGGGTGACAATGTTCAACTTTAACTTGTTTTCACTCAAGACACCTAGCAAGATATTCAACGACTTCAATTTTCATTCTGGGCCAACAATATTCTTTTTTCAAGGTTGTTATAGTCTTTTGGTATACTGAGTGACCTGAGTAAGGTTTCTTATGTACCTCAACCAATATTATTTTTTTCAAATATGCATTGTTTGGGATGTAAATTATGTCTTTATACAACACTAATCCATCCTGATTACATCTAAATTTTGATTCTTCTTCAACTGAATCATTATTCTGTAATTTTTCCTGTGAATTTTTATAAACTTCATCATTTTCTGTTGTTGATTTTCTTTTCTGTTTTATATCAATTTGCATATTACTCTTGTAAATTGCATTTAATTTTTTGTTGAGTGCACCTACTATTTTATTCTATTTTCCCTTAATGTGTTTTATTTCGAAATCATACTCACTTAAGAAAGCTAGACATCTTTCTTGTCTCGCATTCAAGTTTTGTTGATAAAAAAAGTATTTCAAACTGATATTATCTGTTTTCAACATAAATTTCCTACCCAATAAGTAGTGTCACCACATCTTTAAGGCATGCACAATAGTAGTTAGCTCCATATCATGTGTTGCAAAATTATTTTCATGATCCTTTAGTTTCTATGACTCATAACAAATCTCATGATCATCTTGTAACAACACTCATCCTAACCCTTCTTTTGAAGCATTAGTACAGACCACAAAATATTTATGTGGATCTGTTATCTTCAAGATAAGTGCCATTGATAATAATTGTTTTATTTTTTCAAATCTCTCTTGACATTTTTATGTCCATTTAAATTTGGTTCTTTTCTTTTGAAATGAAGTTATTGGATAAGAAAGTTTGGAGAACCCTTCTATGAATCTACGTTAATAACATTAGAAGAAAATGAAGGTTCCTCTACCTTCAATATTTGAGATAAATTTTCAATTTCCTGAGAACTATGAGTTTCAGCAGCAGGGGATTCAACTAGAGGCCTTTTAGATATGAAATAAGAAGTGTTGGTTTGAATACCTGAATTTAATGTCTTTGCAGATCCGGAAGCCTGACTTTGTAAAGATTTTCCCTTACTGATGATCTTCTCAGGGTCAAGAACTGGTGTTTTCAGTGGGCCTTCTTGGTTCGCCCTGGTGTGAGCTATTTTTGGAGCCACTTCATTTCAATGGAGTCGCTAGATAGATAATTACAACCCAAATGATGTCCAGACTTTGTCTATCATCAAATCTGGATCTATGTCGTCTCCCAAGGAAGTTGAGCTTCAATCTTCTCTCCCCGACAACGACGCCAATTTGTTATCACTCCAAGAAACTCTCCTAGGATGTAAGTCAGAGATGCCTGGTAACTTAATATTTTGGTAACTGTTTTCTCAATAAAAAGTGTGGGTTTGGATCAAGTCGGAGGACTGAATCATTTCTCACTCAAAACATGCATGAACACATTTAGATGGACAAGGCTTTCAACCACAAATGTTTAGAGAGTTTACAAATAAAGGGATGTATGTAGAAATAACTATTATATCAATAGAATCACATATAAAGCATATACGAATGGCCAATTACAATAATCATAGAAATACTTGCAAAGTTTAACTTATGAATGCAATGATAAGATGACAGTTATCAGGCATAAACAAGCATAACAACATGAATATGATATCCAGGTGCAAGTACATAATAGATAAGAAGATGAAATCTGAACAAGTTATGGCAAAAGAAGCTTGTATTACTCTATATGAAAATGAGAAGTTTGAGTACATAATATGAAAAAGTCTCCAAAGTCGAACCTTTAGTTCCTATTCTATCTTTAGCTTTATAGCTTTACAATGCAGTCTTGAGATCCTGAAAACATGGATCAAATATGCTAAAGATAGAAAATCAAAATTTAGTTGCAAAAGATGTGGAATGATCCCCAAAAATGAGGTCAATCCCATATTTCATGGTCTTCATCTCTTGTTGAGTGATGGTGCAGTGCAGGATAGCCTTCCAAGGTTGAATGATGACTCTCTAAGAGATACAAATTCGAATTTGTTGATGTGAGTAAGCGTCTTGATTTTCTGTCTTTGTCAAAGATACCAAAAACCTTTGAAACACCTCTTCTTTCCATAATCTATCAAAAATAGATATTGGATCTGTCTTGACAATTCATCAAATGTCCATTCGAAGAGGTTTCAAACTTTTCCAACTCAAAAAACTTTGATCTGTGCAAAAACTTGATCATTCTAGAAATGACAAGCTTTCAGTGGTTAACCTAGAAAGCTCCTGAGCAGATTATCTATCGAAAGCCCTGTTTTCAGTGGTTAATGAACAATCGTCCTGTTTTCCTAAACCACCGAAGCTTTAGCTTTGAGAAAACTTCAAAATTTGCAAAAATGCTTACCTTGAATCCTTTTTTGATGTTCAAGGTTTTTTGGATGAGGCAACCCTCATTCGTGTAGATCTGCGAACTTCAACTGGATGTGTGGAAGGCTCTGGTGTGTCTACCATGGTTGTAGCTAAGTTAGCTAGAGTTTCCAAACCATTTTTCTCCTGTGCTGGTGATTGAAACTCTTTTAACTTCAACCTTAGAATTCTAAGCTGTCTATACAACTTCATGTTTTCCCTGATCAATACCATGTTCTTGTCTTTAATCTTGTCATGCTTCTCTTTAAGGGTTTGGTTTATTTTTAAAAGATCTGCATTTCTTTTGGTCAGGTACGTATTGGATTTTTTAATAACCCTTTCCAAGACTTCCATTTCATAGACCTGTTGCAGGAGTTTATTGATTTTCCATGATCTAGCTGCTTTAGGCTTACTTGAAGAGGATTTTTCCACTGGTGGACTGTGTGCCTTTGAAGGAGTTGGTGAAGGTAAATTGGAACAATTGTCTACACCTTGTTCAGCCTGTACATTACCCCGTGTCTCTGCTAATTCTTGTTCTAGTTCTGAATCACTATAGGGTAGGTTTAAAGGGTTATTTCTTGTAGCAGGGTCCTTGGACTGCTCACCCTCAAACTATAGTTTTCTTTTGATTCTTTTCTTCTTGATAGAGGATGATTCTATCGGATCTCTTGGTGGTGAGATACCCTTCCTTTTTCTATGACTTATTTTGGGAGTAATAGTCTTCTTAGTGGCATCCTTTTTACCCTTCTCTTGCTGTTGACAATCAGTCTAGAATTCATTCCAGAAGAGGAAATAGTTCCAATCTACCTGCCTTTTCTTCAATGACTCTTTGACAATAAGAGTAATGAGTCCTTGATGAGACAATCTGCTTGCCACCTTAGTGGTCTTGGCCTTGACTTGTTTAGACATTTTCGTGAGGGCTTTGTGCAAGAAAAATGGTAGATTAATTGGGTCTCTGCCTGTAAAATGGTTTAAAAGCTTAAAGTGATAGAACATCACTCTATTGTACCGCCCCTCACATGTTATGTAAACAAATATTGCTTTCAACAAGGACTGCCACTTTGGTTCCAAGTATGACATTGGAATATCCTTTTTCTAGATCAAATCTTTGTGTACAGGCAGCAGGTATGACCTAAATTCAATGTTTGAAGGTGTGGTAGACTTGAACCAACAGTCTCCTGACCTAGGTAAATCTGTATACTCAGCAATGGCAGCTTCATCAATGATAAACTCCTCCTTTCCTATTTTAGCAGACCGCCCATCATAAGAAATGGCAAAAGACTCGGCCACTTGTTGATGAAAATTGGCTAATTTTTCACAATATGAAAATACCCCAACCTGTTTGAAGAATTGTGCCACCTCTGGGTGAGATTCTAGGTACCAAACCCCATCCACTTCAGACCTCAAAACTGGCCTTGCTTTCGGCATTAGTTGATGCTGACTGTACTTGCGATTATGGAAACTAAGTGCCAGGGAGACAAAGACTCCAAGATTTAGGCTGACGAAGAGTATGACTCATGGAAGAGAAAAACGGGACAGGGTGACACAGAGTTCGGATCACCAAGCTCAAACACTAACCAAGTTTAGGAAACAAATTAACTGAGAGCATGCCAAAAATTTCGATTTTCGGTGGTATATTCATTTAAACTGAAACGATATGGGTTTTAAACTTGCCTGATAAATTGGCCTGGCTTAATTGGCTTGAGAGCCATTTGCTGGACTCTAATGGCGCTTGACGATCACCCTGGGAAACGGGATTATGATCTCTGGAAACACGTTTGATTGATGAAATCGTGAACTCACGATTATCTCAGTAATCTCCAAAATTCAAATAGATAATGAATGAGGATTTAATGAGCGATTAACGAGATCATGATAGATTGTGTACTTGTGACTGGAAATGGAGGGAGGCTTCGTGACAACATGCATGAATTTTTGTATCACCGCCGTGTCTTCATTTTGAAAAGACAAATGCGGTTGAAAGGACAACATGAGCTCAAAATTTCGGATAGACACAATTAGAACGTGCATACCTTCCAACTTGATGAGCTTTTGGCGGTTACGTTTCCATCATTGCGCCAACTGACAATTGGCTCGTGTGAAAGCATGGGCTTTCCATTTTTCTTGTTGAAATGTTTTCGGTGGTTAACTGCATTTTTGCTTTGCCCTTTTAACTACCGGGAACAAAGGCTTTCGATGGTTAATGAGTGCGTTTCAGGCTCGCCTAAACCACCGAAACCTGAGATTCTGACTTTTGCTTGACCAAACCAAATCAAAAATTTCTTTTGAGCTTATTACAGAAAACAAACTCTCTAACCTACCTACAAAAATTTAGGAATGAAATTTGGACCACAACCTATCACCTCAAAAGCAAAATTTCCACCAATTTATTTGAGGAGATAACAGGTTGCAATAATCTAATTGGGTGACAATGTTCAACTTTAACTTGTTGGCACTCAAGACACCTAGAAAGATATTCAATCACTTCAATTTTCATTCTGGGTCAACAATATTCTTTTTTCAAGGCTGTTATAGTCTTTTGGTATACTGAGTGACCTGAGTAAGGTTTCTTATGTACCTCAACCAATATTAAGTTTTTCAAATCTGCACTGTTTGGGATGTAAATTATGTCTTTATACAACACTAATCCATCCTGATTACATCTAAATTTTGATTCTTCTTCAACTGAATCATTATTCTGTAATTTTTCCTATGAATTTTTATAAATTTCATCATTTTCTGTTGTTGATTTTCTTTTCTATTTTAGATCAATTTGCATATTACTCTTGTAAATTGCATTTAATTTTATGTTGAGTGCGCCTACTATTTTATTTTATTTTCCCTTAATGTGTTTTATTTCGAAATCATACTCACTTAAGAAAGCTAGACATCTTTCTTGTCTTGCATTCAAGTTTTGTTGATAAAAAAAGTATTTCAAATTGATATTATCTGTTTTCAACATAAATTTCCTACCCAATAA